>CM030189.1:13467855-13532855 GCA_017639675.1 Aplochiton taeniatus
ACCTGTGGCGCATGGGGATGGCGATCGATGGGTTGTCGTGGTATCAAAGGTGATGCGTGTCAGTTCCCGCTCCCTCAAGACTTAGGACTGGGACTGGGACTGGGGCCAAGGCTAGGACTGGGACTGGGACTGGGACCAGGGCTAGGACTAGGACTGATGCCAAGGCTAGGACTGGGACTGGGATTGGGGCCAGGGCTGGGACTGGGGCCGGGCCAGTGCCGGGGCTGGGGCTATGACTAGGACTGGGACTAGGGCTAGGACTGGAACTAGTGCCAGAGCCAGGGCCAGGGCTGGGTGAGCTCTCCCCCCGTCTCTTCCTTTGTGCGTGCCCTCTTGGCAGAGCCAGGCAGACCTCAGATCAGTGTCTCTGCACAGACACACCCCGCAGACTCCCTGCCAGGCAGACCTCAGGTCAGTGTCTCTGCACAGACACACCCCGCAGGCTCCTTGCCAGGCAGACCTCAGATCAGAGTGTCTCTGCACAGACACACCCCGCAGACTTCCTGCCAGGCAGACCTCAGGTCAGTGTCTCTGCACAGACACACCCCGCAGGCTCCTTGCCAGGCAGACCTCAGATCAGAGTGTCTCTGCACAGACACACCCCGCAGAGTCCCTGCCAGCCAGACCTCAGGTCAGAGTGTCTCTGCACAGACACACCCCGCAGACTCCCTGCCAGGCAGACCTCAGGTCAGTGTGTCTGCACAGACACACCCCGCAGACTTCCTGCCAGGCAGACCTCAGGTCAGTGTCTCTGCACAGACACACCCCGCAGGCTCCTTGCCAGGCAGACCTCAGATCAGAGTGTCTCTGCACAGACACACCCCGCAGACTTCCTGCCAGGCAGACCTCAGGTCAGTGTCTCTGCACAGACACACCCCGCAGGCTCCCTGCCAGGCAGACCTCAGGTCAGTGTCTCTGCACAGACACACCCCGCAGGCTCCCTGCCAGGCAGACCTCAGGTCAGTGTGTCTCTGCACAGACACACCCCGCAGGCTCCCTGCCAGGCAGACCTCAGGTCAGTGTCTCTGCACAGACACACCCCGCGGGCTCCCTGCCAGGCAGACCTCAGGTCAGTGTCTCTGCACAGACACACCCCGCAGGCTCCTTGCCAGGCAGACCTCAGATCAGAGTGTCTCTGCACAGACACACCCCGCAGACTCCCTGCCAGGCAGACCTCAGGTCAGTGTCTCTGCACAGACACACCCCGCAGGCTCCCTGCCAGGCAGACCTCAGGTCAGTGGTCTCTGCACAGACACACCCCGGCAGGCTCCCCTGCCAGGCAGACCCAGGTCAGTGTCTCTGCACAGACACACCCCGCAGACTTCCTGCCAGGCAGACCCTCAGGTCAGTGTCTCTGCACAGACACACCCCGCAGGCTCCCTGCCAGGCAGACCTCAGGTCAGTGTCTCTGCACAGACACACCCCGCAGGCTCCCTGCCAGGCAGACCTCAGGTCAGTGTGTCTCTGCACAGACACACCCCGCAGGCTCCCTGCCAGGCAGACCTCAGGTCAGTGGTCTCTGCACAGACACACCCCGCCGGGCTCCCCTGCCAGGCAGACTCAGGTCAGTGTCTCTGCACAGACACACCCCGCAGGCTCCTTGCCAGGCAGACCTCAGATCAGATTGTCTCTGCACAGACCACACCCCGCAGACTCCCTGCCAGGGCAGACCTCAGGTCAGTGTCTCTGCACAGACACACCCCGCAGGCTCCCTGCCAGGCAGACCCTCAGGTCAGTGTCTCTGCACAGACACACCCCGCAGGCTCCCTGCCAGGCAGACCTCAGGTCAGTGTCTCTGCACAGACACACCCCGCAGACTTCCTGCCAGGCAGACCTCAGGTCAGTGCTCTGCACAGACACACCCCGCAGGGCTCCCTGCCAGGCAGACCTCAGGTCAGTGTCTCTGCACAGACACACCCCGCGGGGGTGACGTCGGCGGGCGACGCGTTCATCTCCAGGCTACCTCGCCGTGTGCGCACCTCTCCCTCCGCCTGTCCCTCACTCCCCCCAGACTGGTCACCTGACGCCCCTGGTAATCCAGCTTGACCGTGATGCAGCTCGACTAAGCCTACGCTGGACAGATTACCACCCGGCAAGAATGGGGGAGGGTCGTGTGGTGGGGGGGTGGAGCCTTCTAAGCGCGGCCAAGGCACTCTTTGCCTCCGGCCCCCTCCAGGTATCGGCTCAGAGCCCGGCTGCCCCACCCTTGCCGCCTAGGTGACCCTTAACCCTGCACAGCCCCTTAATCGCCTAACTGGTTTTGTTTAGCTGTCTTCTACTAAGGTGGTGCGCCTGGTGGTTGGTGTATGAAAGGTGCTGGATTGACACCG
The DNA here is from genome assembly GCA_017639675.1 of Aplochiton taeniatus. Classification (NCBI taxonomy): domain Eukaryota; kingdom Metazoa; phylum Chordata; class Actinopteri; order Galaxiiformes; family Galaxiidae; genus Aplochiton; species Aplochiton taeniatus. The sequence goes on from CM030189.1 coordinate 13,470,186, forward strand.
TCCGTTTTGACCGTGGTCTTTGGCCCGTTAGAGACTGTAAGAGGCTCCTTATGTGACTGCTTTGTGAACACGTGGACGTCAGGGGTTTGACGTTCGTTTTTTGTCATGACATCCTTTTGCCGCTCCAAGATAGGAAGTTGCCGTCCAGCATTGCCGTGACGGACAAGGGTGCGCCTCTTTGAAAGTGTTCTTTTCTCTTTTGTATATCATGAATGAATGCAACAACCTTGCTGCTATCACGCGACAGACACTTGATAATTATTATTATCCCCCCCCCCCCCCCCCCCCCCCACCCCCCCCCCCCCCCCCCCCCCCCCCCCCCCCCCCCCCCCCCCCCCCCGCGCACACACCCCTCCCCGCTTCTTGTTGTTTCGCTAGGTTGTTACTCCATAGACGAGATCTAACTTGAAGGCAACACGCTCCAGCGCCGCGGAGCATTGGCAAGGCGAGCGCACACTATGTAAAATTATGTAAAGGAAAAGAGTTTTCCGGGCTGCTAACAAGCTCCCGCTCTTGTCCCCCCGAAAACACGCTTGATAAATATAGATCAGCCATCTTATCTTCCGCACGGCGCCGTGCATAATTATGAGGGGGCTTGTCATCACACACTGGGCCCACCCTCCCATTGCCTCCCTGGAAACAATGGGAGGTTATCAGGCCTGGGGCGACCCACCCTGGCTGCTTAGGGACTACTTGTGGATCCCCTCTCTTTAATGAGGGGGGGTGGGGTGGGGGGGGTGGGGGGGTACACACGCGCGGCACTTTGCAGACGAGGGCTCACCCTCTCCTAGGAGAGCGCGGGTGACTCACCTTTTTCAGAGCCGATTTGCCAGCTCAGGGCCGTTTGTTAATTAAAGCTAAAAACAAACCTAAAAAACTACAGAAATAGCTCCGTTTCTGATATCATTCTTACTAGGGAAAGGTGATGCAGTGTAGAGGGCAGTTTTTGTAGGACATAAACTGCTTATGTCATATGCATGTGAGGATGCACAGATATTAACATTTTGGGTATTACCATTTGCCGACTGTAATATCCAAAGGGTTTATTCAGAGGGCACACTGCTATCGTCTCTGTGGACCGCCCACAGAGGTTACGTAACGCTCAACCATTTTTTTTTCAAATGCATTTTGATATTCTGAGATTTCTTTCTCTCCCTCCCTCTCGGGCCGACAGGAGAACCACTGCCGTCGGATCAAGATCCTGGGAGACTGCTACTACTGCGTGTCCGGCCTGACCCAGCCCAAGACCGACCACGCCCACTGCTGCGTGGAGATGGGCCTGGACATGATTGACACCATCACGTGAGTAGTCTGCGTTCCCGCTGGCGCCGCCCAAAAGGCGGGGCGGAGCCGATCCCAAAGTGGCACTAGACGGCGACCATATTTCGCTTGCGCCCGCGAGCGGTGTAAAAAAAACAAAAAACTGCGGTTCTTTTGGGGGGAGGGGGGAGGGAAGTGACCCTTCCACGACAAACCTTGAAGTTCAAGTGAGTCCTGGAGGAAGCTGCCCTTTCCGCCGCGCCCCGAAACGGCCGAGCCATTAGCCCCGGCGCTGTTATGTATGCCCGCCGACGCCCGCGACTCCGGAGAAGGAGCACAATCTCATTTGACGGGAGAGGAAATGCATTTTCGGATGCTCCCTTATGAAGCGTGAAAGTGTTTTGTCTCATTTGCATGTCACGCACAATTTTGGGGGTGGGGGTGTTTTTTTAGGGGGGGGGTGGGGCGGTTGAGTGGTCCAACCCACTGAATTCGTGTGGAAAAGAATGAAGGTATCTAGCAAAGCCATCAAAAGCAAACCAGTTGAGGATATAGTTAGGGCCACATTTCAGCTAGTAAGCCTGATAGAATATAGAACAGAACGTGCCACCTCTTATCTTGGTATGTGAGACAAGGGCGAACGGAGGCACGGCAATTCTTTTTGGGTTCCCTATGAATTCTGTTCCAATCATTTTGTCATTCTAAACGCCTCGATTTTTCTTATCTTCTGCGCAAAACACGTCGCGCCGAAAAACGTGCTCGTCCACTTTTCACGTCCAGCATTGGTTTGAAGCCGAAGGGCTTGCCGTGTTCTCTGAAATGGTCGTGGTGACCGTTTTCATTCGGACTTCCACCAGGCGGCTGGGGACGCGAGTGTGGGATCCAAAGCAGTCGTAGGGTTGGCCTCTCCTCCTTATCGCCGTGGAACACGTGTGGCTTTCTCCTCACCCAGAGATAGGAGAGGCGTGTGTGTGTGAGGGGGTTTGAACTCTGTCCCTTCAGCCAGAGCTGTCGGCCGTGGTGCTCAGTGAAGGGCCGCAGCCGCTCTTAACGCCGGGAGAAACGTTTTGTTTTTGAAGTGCGCCACGGAAAAAATGACTTCCTCTTCTCAGCCGGGGGGCGCTGTATCTCTCTCTCTCTCTCTCTCTCTCTCTCTCTCTCTCTCTCTCTCTCTCTCTCTCTCTCTCTCATACAGCACCCCCCCCCCCAACCCTGACCCCTTTTGCTAACCCCCCTCCCTACTCCCCTCCTCTTCGCCCCCCCCCCCCAGGTCGGTGGCGGAGGCCACGGAGGTGAACCTCAACATGCGCGTGGGTCTGCACACGGGCCGGGTGCTGTGCGGCGTGCTGGGCCTGAGGAAGTGGCAGTACGACGTGTGGTCCAACGACGTGACGCTGGCCAACGTGATGGAGGCCGGCGGGCTGCCTGGGTCGGTGGTCCACCCCTCACCAGACGTCAATCCTAGTGTGCATTCCACCCACGTTAGGAACGTCTAGTGGCGCGCGTAGATCTTCTTTGGAATTCCGATTTCCATCCCTCCCCGTGTTTAGTCATGGTGCAATGACGCAAAAACGTGTGTGTCTTGTGTGGGGGTGTGTGTGCGGGCGCGTGCCGGTGTGTGTGTGTGTGTGTGTGTGTGTGTGTGTGTGTGTCCGTTGGTGAACCCGCAGGAAGGTCCACATCACCAAGTCCACGCTGGAGTGCCTGAACGGGGACTACGAGGTGGAGCCGGGCAACGGCCACGAGAGGAACCCCTTCCTCCTCAAGCACGACATCGAGACCTTCTTCATCGTGCCCTCCCATCGACGGAAGGTAAGGGGGGGCGGGGGGGACCTCCAGTGTACGATCCATACAGAAAGACAGTGGAAAGAACCTATTCAGAACATGGACGTCCTCTTATTAACATTGAAGTCTCCATTCAATAAATTATTCAAGTTAAGACGTGAGCAAAATAATTATACATGAATATATTAAAATAGAGCCGGATTGATACCAAGTCTTATGAGCTTGTCACAAAAAAACAAGCGGCCAAAACGAAATATCAACACGAGTAAACGACCCTTCCGTTTGGGCTCTGGTGCCCAGGTGGGGAGAGGGGGAGAGCTCAGTGGGTCGCCCGAGGTGAACTCTCACCCTGGCCTCTCTCCGTTCTGCCTCGGTCACGTGCGCGTGTGTGTGTGTGATCATGCCATGGCGCGCCAACCGACGCCGCGCCACGTTAGCCCGGGATCGCGGCGCTCAGCAACAGGTGATCCAGGTTAATAGGCGGTTCCTAGAAGCGGCCGAGGTCACGGTGGAACAGAGTGCTTCCCCCGTGCCGCGGCGCAGGCCACATGGCGGTTATAAGCCCCTCGCAACGAAGCGGAGTGGGAGGGAAGCCTGGCACAAAGGCTCTGGGAACGGCCTGGGACCGGTTTGGCCGAGGTTCAGGTCGTTGTTGATAGTTAAGACGGAACCCATCCTGCTACGGGCTCTACTTATTTTGGGCCTTGAAAAGAAAGGGCGTTCGTAGTGAGGGTCATCAAATGTGGCAGCCATGTTTTTTTTATTTGGTCAGGAGTAAAATGACTTCTTCTTCAGGACTTTTTGAAAAGATTTGTGCTGCCCGGTCCCTGACATGAGCTCACGGACAATAGCTAATGCTTTCATAATTAAAACAATGAACTTGTCATAACTTCTGTGTCACACAGCCAACATTAAACAAGGCAAACGCGCAGTCAAAGGTAGGAAGGGCTAATGTATTAAGCCATTTCAAGCAAAACCTGCGTCTCGCTAAGTAAGCTAACGTTAGTCAGCAATTGGCTAGGCCACAGCGGCTGCAGCAGGCTTTGCCAGTATTAACTACAGTAGCCTAAGTAGCTTAGTTTCTCTAGCTAAACATACTGTATGGTTACATGTATTCTAACTGTAGGGCTGGCAACCTCTCATCCTGCTGCCACAGAGACACAAATAGCCATCCCTTCCCCTTGTTTCCACTAAAGCTTAAAGCGCTACCGAGTAGCCTGTTGCTCCCAATTTACTCCTGACCAATATGGCTGCTATTTTGTCATGACTGCTGATTGTTCCAGGGGACTTTTTCCTCCCCAGTCGTTTGGTTAAAATACTGACAGTTGGAGTTGGAAACATGGCAGGCAGAGTTGTAACGAGTCACCAAAAACTGAGACTCGAGTAGAGTCGAGTCATTTGGAGCGGAGACTCGACTCGACTTGAGTCTTTCACGTGCAAGCTCAAGTCGAGTCGAGTCACTATTGTTGTTTGAGTCGAGTCAGCTATCTGACGATTCACTGGAATCATTCGCAGTATTTTTGTCTTGTGAGCTTTCCATATTCCACTCTTATAAAATGAGTCGATACTACTAGCTCTGTATCGACCTAGTGAGCTAACGTTAGCTTACAACAAAGGCTATGAATATACCATCAATATATATATATATATATATACTGAACAATAATTATGTTCAATGTTTAAAGGAATCAAAACGTGTTAGGTAAATACCTTTCTTCTCGAACGTAATCGCCGTACATGGCAATCATGATGAGCAGCACCAAACACGTCGGACCAGTCGTGTTTGAATGCGAACGTAGGCTCGCAAAGCCAGGCACAACAGATTTGTAAAGAGACAGAAGTTTGCCATCGTTGTTTTGATTGAAATTGACGCTAGCGCTGCTGAGAAAGTGGAGACGTATGCAGACGAACACAGTGACGTAATGACGTGGCTCTCTAGCCAGTGGAAAAGCAAACGGTTCTTAAAAGGTTCGCAAGTTGAACCCACTGTGAACCGGCTCTAGCACCAGCCCGGAACTGGCACCAGGTCCTTGCTGTTCTTGTTCGTGGAAAATGGGAGAATCGAGTCGACTCGAGTCATTTATTGCATGGACTCGAGTCGACTCGAGTCTCTTGAAGGAATTTCCGAGTCGAGTCAGTACCAATGCCGAGTCGAGTCGAGTCAATTGACTGGAGTCATTACAACTCCGATGGCAGGGTGGTCGGCCTGTCAGTTCCCAGCACTCATCCACCATCATGCAGGCCCACGTGGAGGTTACCAAAATAGACGTAGGTACACACGTTCAACAAACAACCCTTCTCTGAAATTCTCGGAAAATACATATACACAATCTCACACAGACTTTGGCCTCCCAGTTTTTCAGTACAGCTTGGCTCGAGCAGCCAGGCCACCAGCAGCTGGGGTAGGGGATTTGAACTTCTCCGTCTATTCATGTCAGCTCATCAGGGACCCCATCTCCAGCCGTTCTGCGCCAGCCGCCCACTTTATTGGGTTAGCACTGGGACTTCCTCTCCCTCTCGCTACTGCTTGGCGCTAGCTAATCATTTTAGCTTTCTTTCTGGGCAGCGTCCATAAGAACGATGTAAGATTAAAAAAGCGGTATTTTGGGCCACCCTTGAGCGTCCCGGAGTCTCGCAGCAGCGTTTCCCTCTCCCGATTCATTTCCCTCCAGGCGTCTCCCCGGCTTTGAGCCCCTTAATAGAGGATCTGACAGTTAGGCGTGCTTAAAGAAACGTCGTAGGAAGAGTAAGGGGAACTGGGCCCCCTTTAAGCAGTTCAGCTGAGAGTGTGGGTGGGGGGGGCTTCTGAATGTTCAGTTCTGATCACTGTTAGAGACATAGATTCAACATTTCCTGTTTACCTTCCTTACACACTCTCAGCTGAACTGCATATTTTATTATGACGACACACGTCCGTAAAAAGGCTTCGTCGTTCAAACTACTCATTTTAAGAAAGATTGTTTTTTTAAGGACAGCGAGGTCAAATGCTAAAATAGCTTTGGAGACTGTCCGACTTCCATAGCTCATTTTAATATTGTGCAGATATACGGCAAGGAAATGTGCATGCCTTTCTGTAGTCTGTATATCGTAGATGTTATTTGATACTACCCAGTACAGTACAAAACCGTTTGCATAATACGCTGGTAAAGTCGTAACAACACAAGTTTAGAGAGCAGAGATTTGGAGAGCCACACTCAAAGAGAGTATGAGCAAGCCCTAGGCAAGGATAAAAAATGAATTTGGTCGTCACACAATCTCCTCTCAGAAGAAGCAGCTAGTTCTATTTCTGATATGTATGTTATGAAATGAATATCATGCGTAGCGCAATGTTTGTTTTATTTCATCCAGATCGGCAAAAGACAAAAGCTTTCCACGAAACATTGCTCCATCAGCAATTCTTTGTCTCCAGCGGAACTTGTGCTGTCACGTTTTACCAGCGTTCCAACGTGGTTATGTAAGTTATGACAGAGGCAATCATTATGCGAGTCACACCTACAGCCCCGCTGTTCTTGTCTTGTCCACAGATCTTCCCGGGATTGATTCTCTCGGACATAAAGCCGGCCAAAAAGATGAAGTTCAAAACCGTGTGCTACTTACTGGTGCAGCTCATGCACTGCCGCAAGATGTTCAAAGCTGAGATTCCCTTCTCCAACGCCATGAACTGTGAGGACGGCGACAAGGTAAAGGTTCCCGCCGCGCGGGGGCCCTGGGTTACGTGTCTGCAGCCGAGGGACCAGATGTTGATGGGGAGAACGCGGTAGTTTGACTGTGTGTGTGTGCGTGCGTGTGTGTGTGTGTGTGTGTGTGTGTGTGTGTGTGTGTGTGCGACAGGGAATTTGCAGTGTGAACCCTTGTGAATTTGCTGTGCCTGAGTAGCTGTGCTGTGTGGGTAAACTAGCAGGTCTGGTCTGAGGCGCTGGCTCCTACGTGTGGCCACCACCCCCATCAAGGAGTCCCCTTCCAGGCTCCCCGTCACCCCCCCCCTACACATAGAGCCAGTGCCTGAACCCCTGGTAATCTGGCTAAGTATCAAAGTTCCTAAATGACCTTGTCTCCCTCCAACGAAATCCGTCGGCCTGGCTGCGTCTCAACTGCGGCTCCGGCTTGGTCAGTCCACGCGCCCAGGTGTGTGTGTGTGTGTGTGTGTGTGTGTGTGTGTGTGTGTGTGTGTGAGAGAGGTAGAAAGAGAAAGAGACCGAAATAGAGAGAGAGAGACAAGCCCAGGTTTGTGTGTGTGTATGTGTACGTGTGCTTGTGTGGGTTTGTGTGTGAGAGAGAGAGACAGAAATGTATGTGTGTATATATATATATATATATATATATATATATATATATATATATATATATATATATATACACAGTACTGGGCAAAAGTCTTAGGGAGGTGTGTAAAGTAAGAATGCTTTCAAAAATTGAAGTGTTAACAGTTTGTTTTTATCAATTAACTAAATGCAAAGTGAATGAACAAATGAACAATCTAAATCAAATAATTATTTGCTGTGACCACTCAAATTTTTGCCAGCATTATTTCACATCTGCCTAAAACTTTTGCACAGTACTGTATATATATATATATATATATATATATATATATACATATATATATATAGAGAGAGAGAGAGAGAGCGAGAGAGAGAGAGAGTGAGAGAGAGAGAGAGTGAGAGAGAGCGAGCGAGCGAGAGAGAGAGAGAGAGAGAGAGAGAGCGAGAGAGAGAGAGAGAGAGAACAGATAATCATATGATGACCATCCCTCTGGGTGTTCTGAAGGGTTCTGATGGACGGCCTTTTAAATGTTGACGAGCCTGGCTTTGTGTTTGCTCAGCTGTGCAAGGCGCTGCCGACGCCTGTTATTCCAACGCTGTTGATTTGAAGCTGGATCCCCAATCCCGTGACAATCCAAATGGCGTGCCTGTTCCTCCGCGAGCCCCGAACGGCGTGTCTTTGAATGAGCAGCTCTTTTTATCCATGAAGAGCATGAGACCGGGGGGGGGGGGTATAGTGTTTAGCTCTCAACACGGAAGAACAACTTGGCATTCCGGCCACATATACACACACACCGTGGCTGGCTGACAATTGACACATAGATGGTGTGGGGGGGGGGGGGGGGGGGGGGAATAAAAGAGAGATGGAGGGAGAGGCAGATGAGTGGAAGAAGATGTTGGTGGGGGGGGGGTGCTGCGGCATGAGTAAAGGTATGGGTGTGTGGGTGTGCTCCGCCGAGTGGGCACGCAGGGTGACGTAGCCTCAGCAGGGGTGGGGGTTCGGGTGGGGAGCGGGTTGGGTGGGGTTGCAGTTGGGGTGTGGGATGGTGTGTGTGGGGGGGTTGTTCAAATCAAACCCGTTGTTCCCTGTCCCTCCAGTGTCACGCGCCCCAGTTTATTAAAAGAGCATTTTCTCCCTCTATCTCGTGGCCCCCCTGCTGTGTTCAGTGATGGCCGGGCACACACACACGGAGGCACACACACATACACACACACACACACCCACACATCCGTCCTCTGCCTTGTTAACTTGCATGGCTCCGCTCCGCCGGCCTGAGGCATTTTTAATGAGGCGCACTCTGGCACTTACGCACGGCGGGCGGGCTGAGCGGGCACTTACGCCCGGCGTGCGGGCGGGCAGCAACTGACGTTAAGATGGGGCGAATGACTCGGGGTGGAGAGGGAGGTCTACGAATGTGTGTGTGTGTGTGTGGGGGGGGGGGGGGGGCGACAGTTTTTTTCTTTTGGGAGTGGGGAGGGGGAGGGTGGGGGGCACTAACGTCACGTGGTGTGAATGGTGGTGACGGCAGATGTTTTAAAAGACTCGGTCTCCCATCATCTCCCCCCCACCCCCCTCCTACTCCCCCCCAACCCCACCCCACCACAGCGGAGGGCCCTGCGGACGGCGCCGGACAAGCTGCGGAACCGGAACGCCGTGGCGGCCAACGTGCCCCAGGCCAGCCCCGGGACGCGGGTCAACCGCTACATCGGTCGGCTAATCGAGGCGCGGCAGACCGAGTCCGACACGGCCGACCTCAACTTCCTCACGCTCGTGTACAAGTGTCCGGAGCGCGAGCAGAGGGTAAGGGCCCCCGTGTCCAGGCCCGGGCACAGAATGCCGGAATGCTACACCACATATACACTACCATTATATATACCGTTATATATAGTTCTATATACCGTTACATATACTGTTCTATATTCCGTTATATGTACCGTTAGATATACCGTTCTATATGGCGTTAGATATACCATTATATATCAGGTTAGATATATGCCGTTATATATTGTTATATATACTGTTAAATATACCGTTATACATGCCGTTAGAAATACCATTATTTATCCTGTTAGATACACTGTCATATATACCGTTATATATAGTTATATATATTGTTCAATATACCGTAATGTACCTTTATATATATGCCATTAGATATATCGTTATATATACCGTTATATGTATATGTTAAATATACAATTATATATACCGTTAGGTATATCACTATATATAGTTACATATGCCGTTAGATATATCGTTATATATAGTTATATATACCGTAAGACATATCACTATATATAGTTATATATGCCGTTAGATATATCGTTATATATAGTTATATATACCGTAAGATATATCACTATATATAGTTATATATGCTGTTAGATATATCGTTATATATAGTTATATATACCGTAAGACATATCACTATATATAGTTATATATACCGTTAGATATATCGTTATATATAGTTATATATACCGTTAGATATATCGTTATATATAGTTATATATACCGTTAGATATATCGTTATATATAGTTATATATACCGTTAGATATATCGTTATATATAGTTATATATACCGTTAGATATATCGTTATTTATAGTTATATATACCGTTAGATATATCGTTATATATAGTTATATATGCCGTTAGATATATCGTTATTTATAGTTATATATGCCGTTAGATATATCGTTATTTATAGTTATATATACCGTTAGATATATCGTTATTTATAGTTATATATACCGTTAGATATATCGTTATTTATAGTTATATATACCGTTAGATATATCGTTATTTATAGTTGTTAATACCATTATACCACGTCACTCGGCCAAGTTGGAAATACCTGTACCTCATTTAACTCTTCCTTTCTCTCCTAATCCGACAATCCTCTCTCTCTCTCTCTCTCTCTCTCTCTCTCTCTCTCTCTCTCTCTCTCTCTCTCTCTCTCTCTCTCTCTCTCTCTCTCTCTATGTCTCTCGCCTCTACAGTATCACCAGCTTCCTGATGAGTACTTCACCAGCGCTGTGGTCCTGTCTCTAATCCTAGCTGCCTTGTTTGGCCTTGTCTATCTGCTCATTATTCCACAGTATGTACTAGTATATATCTATATATATATAAATATATATATATATATATTATATATATCTCACACAAACACACAATAACTCAAACACACACGCAATAACACCAACACACTAACACCCTCTCTTGTTCGTCTGCTCATCAGTCCACAGCATGTACTCTATGCCTCTCCCTGTATCTCACACACACCCTATAACACATAAACATACACACATACACACACACACACACATACAACACACACACACACACACACACACACACACACACACACACACACACACACAAATTAACACAAATACACTAACCCCCTCTCTCTTTCTATGTGTCTATCTGTAAGAATATTAGGGATAACTCTCTCTGCCTCGACACTAACGCTTTTTCTCCTCTCTCTCTCTCTCTCTCTCTCTCTCTCTCTCTCTCTCTCTCTCTCACCTGTCATTCTTGTCTCTCTCTCTCTCTGTCCCTACGGTCTCTTTCTCAGGGGCAAGGTGGTGCTGGTTCTGCTAGTGTTCTGCATCTGTTTCCTTGTAGCTTGTATCATGTACCTGCATGTGACCAGAGTTCAGGTAAGCCCCTGCTTTACCGCTACTTTTCCTCATTGCCTTACTCACTGCCATTGTTTAGCCAATGATTGGTTCGTTACTCTACGCTTTTTCCTGTGATTGGCTAATTGCTCTGCGCTTCCTCTTGTGATTGAGCGATTGCACTCTGCGCTCAAGAAATCCCAGCTAGCAAGTTCAAGTTTTGCTCTGAGAAGTGAAGCCACAGTTTTTCGCTGACCACTCATGGTGGAAAGGATTCTGTTTCATAATAGTTATAGTTTTTATTTTTGTGAGGTGTCACTGGTTTTGGGAAATGTTTCTCGTTTTAGCTATATTTGGTAAACTCAAGGTTAATAACATTCGTTTCAGGTCTTGGTGAGGCTAACAGTTTGACTTTCCTCAAACTTGCCAATCCTTCTCATGTGTTGCGTAAAAAAGAAATCTAGGATTTGTGTCTTTTCAAATTCTACCCAGTAAGCTTTCCTGGTCCTTACCTCTGCAGATCTCTCTCTCTCTCTCTCTCTCTCTCTCTCTCTCTCTCTCTCTCTCCTTGGCCAGTGTTTCCCAGGGTGCCTCACCATTCAGATCCGCACTGCCCTGTGCATCCTCATCGTGGTCTTAATCTACGCCGTGGCCCAAGCCTGTGTGGTAAGACTCCCGTTAGCGTTAAAAAGAACACAACCTCATCTTTGGCCAGGGATCATGGGGATCACGTGACTTTGTGGTGTCCTTTTTTTGGGAACGCAGAAGATTCTTCTAGCTGCTGGAGCTATTTATTACAGCTTCACAAACGCTTTGTCTTGGGCTTTGCCTCTCTGCTGTGACGACTTGCAATGACTTACACCACTCTCAGCCGCCATTGTTCCCCCTGGTTCTCCTCCCTCCCTCCCTCCCTCCCTCCCTCCCTCCCTCCCTCCCTCTCCTCCCCTCAGGTGGGCTGCATGCCGTGGCTGTGGGCGGCCAGCTCCAAGGGCAACAGCTCCATCGTCATCGTGGACCCGGCGGGCGGCGCCAACCGCACCATGGCGGAGTTGCCGTGCGACGGCGCGCGCTACGCCTTCCTCTCCTGCGTGGTGGGCACGCTCACGCTGGCGCTCTTCCTGCGCATCTCCTGGCTGCCCAAGATGGCGCTGCTGCTGGTGCTGGCCGTGCTCTACGTCACCGTGCTGGAGCTCAGCGGCTACCGGCACTCTGCCGGGTGAGGGGGGGGGGGGGGGAGAGGGGGGGGGAGAGGGGGGGGGGGGCACGCACGCACACACGTACACAGACCCACACGTAGGTATACACACTCACACAGACACTTATGCAGACACAGACACACACGCACACACATACACACACCCACAGACACATACACACACACACACAGACACAGATACAGACACGCACACCCACACATACACACAGACACGCACACATATAAACACACCCAGACGCAGAAGCACAATGCAACCACACGCACGAGATGAACCCTTTATCAAAACACCGGCGCTCTCGACGCAGGCATCAAAAAGAAAGAAAAAGAAAATGGCGCATGCGTGAATATACCCGCTCGCTCGACCCACCCGGCTTTTGCCTACCGCAAGACCATGCCCGAGAGCAGCATACCAAAACCTCCTCTTCCCCCTACACACACCCACGCTCACCGTCGCAGACAGATGAATCGAGACACACACACACACACACACACACACACACACACACACATACACACAACCTGGTGTCTTGCTGGAGCTGTCACCCCCTTCAGCCAGGGCCCTCAGATGTGCTGTGTTGGCCTGTCACTCACGCGTCAGGCACCATGACGACGTGCCATGCGGGTGTCAGCTCCGCTTTTCTCTTTGTTTGATCTGGGGGGGGGGGGGGAGAAAACCCACTGGCACCCACACACACACGCACACACACGCACGCACGCACACGCACACACACATTAACATACAAGGGACAATGTGCATGTAGGAGGCCGCGTCAATGCTTGTCTTCGAACCCACACACTTGCAAGTCTTTGATGCGCCACACACACACACACACACACACACTCTCACTCACTCGCACGGCACACGGACACACTCATTATTTTCCGAATTACAAGGCAGTGTGGGACTGAGAAGAATTTGAACCGACTCCCCCCCCAGGGCGGGCCCCAGCTCTGCGGCTCTCGGCCTACCTTCACATTGATTGTGCGGGGGAAAGCCATCACTTTGATATATCCCAGCACCCCCCCCCCCCCCCCCCCCACCCACCCACCCCACCCCCTCCCAACCACGCCGTTGCTAGGCGCTTGAAAAGGTCCATTCCCTCCACTGTTTTACTACGCCTACATACGTTGTCTTTTGAAAATCCCAAACCTTTATTAGCCTATCAAAAACTGTAATATCCATTGACTTCCACCAATCACAGCTGAAAACCCAGCCAGGAGAAACAGTGCAATGTATCGTCCTTGCTCGTCGTTTAATTGCTGAACGGCCTTTTAGAATGTGTCCAGTTTAGGATTGCCGATCACCAAAAGAGACGGACTCATCTTACACTCATTCAATGCATATGCATGGTGACATTTTGGGTACCAGGGATGTACCCACGGATGAATGGGGGGGTTACCGTCACCCTCCGCACCCCCGCCCCCCAAATATCTTCCCGCCGCTGTGCTCTTCTACCGTTAGCTCCTGACTTCATTCCTGCTCACATCGTGGTGGTTTCTGAACCATCACCCCCTCCAACCCCCCACCACCACCCCCCGCTTACGGTCCGTGTGGCCCAGTCCAGTGCTCTGAAGGTGCTGACCCGTGCGTTGGTCTCTTCCACAGCGGGGGGTCTCTCCACATCCGGGGCTACGACCCCATCCTGTCCCTGCTGCTGTTCACCAGTGCCCTGGCCCTGCACTCCAGACAGCTGGACCTCAAGCTCCGCCTGGACTTCCTCTGGGCCACACAGGTGTGTGTGTGTGTGTGTGTGTGTGTCAGAGGGCATCTACGTGTCTATGTGTATTTGTGGTTGATGGCGGTAGGACCTTTTTGTAAGCACCGATACATACTAGATCTTCGCCACGCTAATATTTGAGGACACCACCAAAACTCTCTCTTTTTTTGGGTTAAGATTTTATAAAAGTGATTTGAACTCAGAACAACACACACCCACACACACACACACACCCACACACACACACACCCAATACCCCCGGGCTGCCAGCGCACCTGTGTCAACACGTCGCCGTTGTCGGTTGACGTCGGCAAACGGGAGGCGGGGCCGTGTGGCCTCGCTGTGCCTGGCCGTGCCCCCTGGTTTAGGCGTTAGTTCCGGCGCCAGGCGATGGGCACAGCGGCGGGCAGCGTGGGACTACACTGGTATGCCAGAGAGGAAGGGCTGAAGCGCAGAGGGTCACTTAATGCGGCGAGCTGTCGTGGAAAGGATGGCGGGGCCACGTTTCCGGTTTCCGGCTTTAACGTGGCTTTCCGTGTTGGCGGCGGGGCTTTTGTTGGGAATTTGACGCTCCTGCTGGAATTATTGTCGTCGCTGTGTGCCCGGATTCTTCATAGCTGGGTGTGTTCTGTTGCTGTTCCGTTAACTGTTTGTGTGTGGTGTGGTTTGGAGTGTGCGGTCTTTTGCTGACCTCTGGTGGCGAGAGAGTGGACTAACAAGATGGTCTGCTTGTGTGTGTGTGTGTGTGTGTGTGTGTGTGTGTGTGTGTGTGTGTGTGTGTGTGTGTGTGTGTGTGTGTGTGTTCCCAGGCCGAGGAGGAGAGGGACGGCATGGAGAAAGTGAAGTTGGACAACAGGAGGATTCTCTTCAACCTCCTGCCAGCCCACGTGGCCCAACACTTCCTGCTGTCGAACCCCAGGAACATGGTAAGGGGAACGGACAGACAGACAGACAGACAGACAGACAGACAGACAGACAGACAGACAGACAGACAGACAGAGGGAGAAGCAGGCAGGTAGACAGACAGACAGACAGACAGACAGACAGACAGACAGACAGACAGACAGACAGACAGACAGACAGACCGACCAACCGACCGACCGACCGACCGACCGACAGAGAGTGGGAGAAGTTGGCAGGTAGACAGACAGATAGACAGACAGACAGAGGTAGAAGCAGGCAGATAGACAGGCAGACAGGCAGGCAGACAGACAGGCAGAAAACACAGAAAGACAGGCAGGAAGGGTAGACAGGCGTACAGAAAGGTAGGTAGGTGAGCAGGCGTACAGACAGTTCGACTCACCAGCGGACCGTCAGACAGAAACGGTGGCGTCCTGACAGTCGTCTCCGTGTGTGTGTGTGCGTGCGTGCGTGCGTGCGTGCGTGCGTGCGTACGTGCGTGCGTGCGTGTGTGCCTGGCCCACCAGGACCTCTACTACCAGTCGTACGCTCAGGTCGGGGTCCTGTTCGCCTCCATCCCCAACTTCAACGACTTCTACATCGAGCTAGACGGCAACAACATGGGCGTGGAGTGTCTGCGTCTGCTCAACGAGATCATCGCCGACTTCGACGAGGTCAGCCCCTCTCCGCCCGGAGCGGCAGACGCGCTCGGGAGTTTTATTCTTTTTTTAGAAAATGAAGTCGTGCGAACGTCATGGTTGTGTGCCTCTCGTTTTGATCCGCAGCTCATGGACAAAGAGTGTTACAAGGACATCGAGAAGATCAAGACCATCGGCAGCACTTACATGGCAGCGGTGGGTCTGGTTCCAACCATCGGCACCAAGGTAAAAAAAAAAAAAAAAAAGCCCTGCTAAATGGCTGAAAGAAAACGTTTTTTGGTTGGTTTTTTACTGCTGTGTCAAAAAATTAAATCTAAACAAGACCAAATATGTTGTATCAACCCTATATCTAATATTTCACTAAATCATCTTCCTAAGATTCTAGGATGTTGGCTTGTTACTTATTTCAAGAACATTTTCAAGATAATTTTTGCTTGTTACATTGGCAAATTATTTTGTTTTAAGTAAGAAATAAACTAATAAACAAGCAAAATGATCTGCCGAAAGAACAAGAAATTATCTTCATATTTTTTTTTTAAATAAGTGACATAATCCAACATCCAAGATTCTTAGGAAGACAATTGAGCTTTTCTTGGAATATTAGATATACTGGCTTGGTACAAGATATTTAGTCTGGCTTAGATTTCATTTTTTTTTTGCCTCTGCTTTGTCTTTTCCGTCCCTGCAGGAGAAAAAGTCTGTCTACAACCACCTGAGCACGGTGGCTGACTACGCCATCGAGATGTTCGACGTCCTGGACGAGATCAACTACCAGTCCTACAACGACTTTGTCCTGCGAGTGGGTGAGTAGTTGCATGCTGGGGAGAGCACGAGAGTTCACATATGAATCCTGGAGCTACATCACGTAGTGCTGGGCCCAAAGCTAAAGTATATCGGACTATTTGACTATCTGATGTGTGTGTGTGTGTGTCTGTGTGTGTGTGTGAAGGTATCAACGTGGGCCCGGTGGTGGCGGGGGTGATCGGGGCCAGGAGGCCCCAGTATGACATCTGGGGGAACACGGTGAACGTGGCCAGCCGTATGGACAGCACGGGAGTGCCTGGGAAGATCCAGGTACGAAAGCCTCACTGGATCTATTTGACGGCAGCAGCTGTCGCCAGCAGCTAATATCTCAACAGGACAGGATTAAGCGTGGGCTTATTAACCTTTCGATGTATCATAATATAATCCTATTTAAAAAAAAATGAAAAAATAAGCTACTGACTTTAATTATATAATTTTTTGTTTTTTCAAACATATTATTGACAAACCATGTTTGAGGTGATAGTGAGTGATGTGAAGCCCTTACCCCTGACCCACCTCAACAGGACAGGATTAAGCGTGGGCTTATTAACCTTTCGATGTATCATAATATAATCCTATTTTTTATGATTAATGAAGCTACTGAGTTTCATGACATCATTCTTTTGGTTTTTTTAAACGTATTATTTACCAACCATGTTTGACGTGCTAGTGAGTGATGGACCCACCTCTCTATCGCCCCCAGGTGACGGAGGACGTCTACCGCATGCTCAACCCCAACTACGACCTGGTGTGCCGGGGCAAGGTCAGCGTCAAGGGCAAGGGCGAGATGACCACCTACTTCCTGGAGGGCAAGGTGCAGACGGTGGGCGCGGCCACCGCCTCCCTGGTGGCGGGCTCCGTCAGCCTGGAGCGCCGCGTCCACTCCTGTGGCAAGGCCAGCAGCGTGCCGCCCAAGCTGGGTAGCGTCTCCTCCGTGGCCAGCTTCACCGTCCGCGCCATGGCCACGGGCTCCTCCTCCGCCAACAGCAACCTGGGCAGCCCGGCGCCAGGCCTGCCCTCGCCGGGCGTGCCCACCGTCCGCGAGGAGGAGGAGGAGACGGAGGTGGAGATGGTGCCCGTGTAAGGGGGGGGGGGCGGGCGGCCGGAAGGGCGCCTTTTTAAACTGCCCCCTGGAGGAGGGTGTGGGTCATCCGGGGTCACCCCCATGCGGATACCTGGAGACCGGCTCAGAACATTTATGGAGTGCCGCTCATTCATGTTAAGGGGGGAGAGGACCCCCTTACGCTGGCTGACAAGGCCTCTTCCCAGCATTCTGGGGGAACTTCTCTCACTTATAGCCATGCTTGACCGGGAAAAAGGGAGGTGGACATTGCAAAAAGGCGTCGACGACAGACCCGTCGAGTTGAAAACGGAACGAGGACATTTCAAAAGAACACTTTTCCCCCGAGCTAGGCGAAATTGATCAGATCTGCAAGGATAGAGGAAGTCTGAAAAAACATGGCGGTGGATCGGGAGGGTGGGGTCTGCTTGGATTCACGGTTTCTTCCTGTGGTGGCGACACACTCCCAGCAGAGGGGGCCCGGGCAGTGCCGCGTTGTCCATGATAGGACTGGTCGGACTGGTCGGACTGGTCAAGTGCTGGCTTTTGTCCTGTGGAGACTCTCTGCATATGCCAAGGATACATTCCATGTTTCGTTGTTAAAAAGAAAAAGACACACACGCGCACACACACACACACACACACACACACACACACACACACACACACACACACACACACACACACACACACACAAACGATCATATCTTGTTTCTGCATACTCATTGTGACATATGTGGCATGCATGTGTGTACTATGTAGGCGTATGCATGTGCGTGATTTAAATCTTCAAATCGTAATGAAATAGCACAACTATCTTTTGTGTACGTTCAAGGAGTTTTCTAGCTCGAAATATGCTTTTTTGATTAGTAGTGCATGACTAGTTAGACTGGGCCACTGTTGAAGAACCCCCCCCCCCACACACACACACACACACACACACACACACCGTTGACCGAGAGCCCGTGAAGTGAACAAGCTCTCCGGAGGACTGGAGTTGTAGTTGTAGTTATTGCCTCTGCAGTTAGACAACCCTCAACCATTATCAGTATCGAGAAGTTCAAAATCAGCACTGATCTAAGGCCGGGAACGAAATCTGCCCTTCCATTGGCCCGTTTCCCACTTCAATCAATTTCGTTCAGGTGTCATTGATTTACCCCAAATTATATCAGATATCGGGAACGGAGAGGCAGCTGATAGTGCCGGATCTCGTATCACTTCGGAGAATCATTTATTAGGTTGTTTTTTGTGTATTGACATGGGCAATCTGGAGTAATTTGCTTTTGATCCATGACCTTGGCAATCTCTCCTAGTCCATCGACCCGTGCTTGTTATTGCCCAGTAGTTTTGGGCCGACGAGCGCCCTCCTAGGAGCACGTGCCACCCGCGTCGGGCCTACACACCCCCGCGCGCACGTGCGCCAGCGCGAGGAGGTCGCAGGAGGAGGCTTTGAAGAAGCGGCGGGATCGATCGGAGGGCACAGAGTGTGAGCTGACCTACGGAGTAATGCCCCGGCCAGTGCTCCATCCACGCTGCTATAGATCGTGTTTAATGCCAAACCAGGACGGGCGGACGGGGGTGGGGGCTCTTAGAAGCGTAAAAAGCCGTAACTACAACCAGCACACACAGTACAGCGCATAGTTTCACTGCGTGCACACTGCACAGTTGGAGCACACTCGCGCACACTTTGAGAGCACATTGATTCGCGCAAAGACGACCCAGAGAGCAGCTCTTGAGCAAACACCCTGTGCAAACACGCAGACAAACGGGAACTTAGTGCTTTACGTTTTCTGCCTCTCCCACCAAGACCATTCATTCATTCCCGGTGGCCAGATAAACCTCGCGTCGTGCTACGGATCAGCTTTAATCATCAGTTTCCTCAGACGTTAGACGTTTTTCTGCAGACCGATAGCACAGACCTTTGACTTGATCTGCAAAAATGTAAATACACCACGTTTAAAGTTGTTTGCCTTACTTATTTAATAAGCTAACAGTGATTGAAACCTGCCTTTTTAGCTATAATCACTTTGAAATCGGATCGCGGACCATACTTTTGTGGATAGCTAAACGCTTTCAAACTATGTTTATGCATAGTATGTTGTATCTTGTACAGTGTAAAGTTGGGGTTATTCTAAGATTTTCTAATAAATGCATTGTTGGTGTGCAAAATAACAACTTTGTGCGACAACTAATTTCCTCCTATTGACTGGAGTATTAGTCCATATCAAAGATTCACATTCTGGTGATTGTGTGTGTGTGTGTGTGTGGGGGGGGGGGGGGGGGGGGGGTCCATTGATATTCTAGAATGGAATGCGGTCATTTGTTAGCACACGTCCCTAAGAGGTCGCTATTCAAAGCACCTTTCCTTCCCACGAGGTATGCCCCTGCTTCAACCCCTTTGACTTTGATCTTTCTGCAATAAACAGCCCTCTCCCCTTACAGTTGATGACCCAGTGTCATGGACAAACACAAGTTTATCACATCCGTCTGTATATTTCTTTCGGCGGCCCAATTGGGAATGTCCGCGTATCCCAAACATTGACCAGGGGCCAATGTTTTCCCAGCGCAGATGTATGTTTTTTTCAAGGGTCTCAGTCTGTGTTAAAGTTCAGTCAATGTGGGCCCCGGCAACAGGTTTGCATTTTCAGGTTTATTGAGTCTGGTCCCATCATTTTTTGCTTAAAAAATAACGCAAGGACTGTAAGTATCATTGAGAATCTGGTGAACTGTCAAAACGTCATTTAAGAAACAATATCTTATATCCACAAAGATGTATATCCTACTGAAAGAAGATGATCTATTTCAGATAATTTCTTAAAGAAGATATTCTTGATTAGACAAATCATTTTAAAGCTACGATATGTTGAGTTAAGGGCTCTCCGTATTAAAGACAACCCCCACCCAGGATCAACATACACACACACACAGCTCAAACTCTGGTTGTTGTTGTCATGGCGATGGCTGTTGTTCTGGTTTAATTACCAATCCTCTCTGGCCAAGGTTTAGGATTAAGCAGAGGGGTAGGTGAGGTAGTCTGTGGTTGGATAAAGTTACCACCTTTCTCTCTCTCTCTCTCACACACACACACACACACACACACACACAGTCAGTCACCCAAGGGTCCGCTGTGGATAAACTGGTGCACACAACCAAATACACACTCAAATATGGTGAAGAAACGTTAATGAGGTGGGCACTGACCCATTTTGAGTTTGTTATCCAACCCTGACGGGTCAGTCTAGAGAGAGGTTTTACACACTGCTGCCCGGCACTTCAAACAAAACCACCAACCTCAGGAAAGCCATTCACCTCTGTGTATAATACACAGTATGTGACATCAGGTGCTTATTGGAATAGCTGGCGTTTTCAATCCCTACACACCTGTTACTGGAATGATTAATTAGTGAATCTAGAGCTAATCAAGACTATTAGAAACAGGTGTGTGGTCACAGATCAGCTTGACTATTGTTTTCAATGGAGAAGACACGTTTAAACCACACAGCAAACTGAGACAGCCTTAATCTTGGCAAAGAAATGGATACCCTACTGAAATATGTAAGTTTAATTAGACAATGGGAGTCTGGTATTTTCTCATATGGGTTTTTTGAATACGTGTGTGGCACCAATTGAAAATGACATGAAAACCAAAGCCATACAGCCATGTTGTGTGTCACATTTGATGAACGTGTGTTGAATGAATGTGTTTGGGAACGCTGCCATAGCTGTATACCATCACTGAAGAGACGGAGGAGGAAGAAGTGCTGGAGGAATCCATCCGTACCGATCTGGAAAGGGAAGAGGGTGATGACATGTTTAGCAATGAGGAGGAGGAGGAGGAGGAGGAGGAGGAGGAGGAGGAGCAGCAGCAGCAGCAGCATGTGGAAGTTTCCGTAGAAATTGATCGTGAGGCAGGGGAGAGTCAGGAGGAGGAGGAGGAGGAAGAAGCCGAAGGGAAGGAAGAAAGAGAGAAAAAAGATAATCAACGTAAACAACCATTACAAGTGTTGAGTCCTGAGCTGTCATCCCTGCCTTCTGAGTGGAGCAGTTTTTCCCAGGTACAGATCTACTGTCTATACATAACAAAATGGTGCGCACAAAAACAAAATGGTCTGCATCAAATCAATCTAGAACGGTAGCTTTTCTGACATGTACCACACTGCTTTGTTGAAGGATACTTCCGAACAGGGGGACATATCCAACCTATCTATGCCGGATCCAACAGCCTCTGGGACTATGGGGGATATCTTGGATGACACTATCCCACCAAGGCAACATAGGAAGAAACCTCGTGGGAGGGAGAGGAAAAGTGTAAAGGTAGTTTAGTCTGTGTCTGTAATCATTTTTACACTCATTACATACCCTATCATCTACACTTGAAAATAAATACGTTTCAGAAATAGGGTTAGAATTATGACTCTCTTCCCTTTAAAATTGGTTTAGATCCCAGGGGGGGAAAAGTATACAGACAGGAGGAAGGCGATGTTATCGCACTCTGCCTCACTGTTGGAAACCACTTCCTCACCAAAGAGAGGTCGGCGAAGGCGCAGAAAATTGGTATTTTTCCCCAAAACGTATGAAATATTTAACTTGAGTAGATTGGATCAGATTTGGATTCACTGTCCGTTCAGCTATTGTGACTGTGCTGACTAAACGTTATTGAATCTTAGGAGGAACCTTTCCCCACATGGCTGGCGGATCTGATGTTCAACATCGAAGAGGCCACCACCCATGAGCTGGTTATCGAGTAGCTTATTTTTTTTTTTTGTTCTGTTACATTAATGTGAGGAGTTCATCCTTTTACACTAGGGTGTGTGTGTGTGTGTGTGTGTGTGTGTGTGTGTGTGTGTGTGTGTGTGTGTGTGTGTGTGTGTGTGTGTGTGTGTGTGGGGGGGGGGTGGAGGAGGAGCTGGAGGAACCTAGTTAGATATCAAGTCAATCAGTGTGTCGTGTTTACTTTGACTGTTTTTGTGTGACTAATACTACACCAGCAAATGACCAATTACTGCTGACCCTTCTTCAGACAAACATGTTATGACTCCAGCCCTCGGATCCAAAATGCCACACTCACGAAACGGCAAAAGAGGAATGATCTGGTTTGCCACCGATAAGACAGACCTTCAGGAACAAATATGTTTTGTAACTAAATCCCATTTCATCATTACACAACTTATGTAGCGCCATGACTAAGCATAGGGCGAGCCTGTTTGAGCTGCTGCCGTCCTTTGGCCTTCACCATTAGACCGTCTGTAATGTGTCGGAAACGAGCTGTGCGGAGACCTGGGGCCTGTGTCAAATGTTTGCCACGTGAAAGCGGTGGAAATAAATTCAATAAAATCCTGTTCCATAATCACCACGCAAGATATGGTTCTGATTACTGCAGTCTTAAGTGTTACAGCCAGCGCTTTCAATTGTCTAGAACACTCTTTGGCAAGCTTGTTTTTGTACATGTGCTCCGAGTCCCAGAATCAATATTGACAACGACTGCCATGAACCCTTGTCCGAATCTACGCACTTCAACGTGAGGTCACGAACTCGATACTGGAGCTGCGCTTCAAAATATTTAATGTCTTTGAGTCAATGTGTCAAACATTAACCCCTGTGAAAAGCAAGAGAGCTCTATAAATACAGCTGCCTGGCCAGTTACTGGAAACCACTTTAACAGAAACCTAGAGCAATACCAAGATCTAGACACTAGCCATTTTGAAGACTTTAATCAAGGACCCTACTCTGAGGATGAGTGGACTATATCCTGTGCTGTTTGCCGCTGTATCTTTGGTTCTGGTGGTGGTTGTCCAATGTTCCCCGGTGGTGAGGCCTGAGCCAATCCGCTGCGCCCCCTGCACCCAGGAGAAGCTGGACCAGTGCCCTGCTGTCTCCCCGGGCTGCAGGCAGGTTCTGAGGGAGGCGGGCTGCGGCTGCTGCCAGGCCTGTGCCCTGGAGAAGGGGGCCGCCTGCGGGGTGTACACGGCCCACTGTGCCGAGGGGCTCCGCTGCTTCCCCAGGCCGGGAGAGGCCAGGCCCCTGCACTCACTCACCAGAGGCCAGGGGGTCTGCACAGAGGAAGAGGGCCACGGTATGGTTACCTCCACATCCTTCTTCTACTTTGGACTTTTTTTGTTTTCTTTCGGTACACATTCTTAATCTGTTTAGAAAGGGTAACCTGATGTCACCAGCAAACTTATTGGCAGCCTCATGGAGAATTTGGGAGAAAAAGGCTATATTGAGGATGTGGCTGACCAGCTGTCTGGCGTTGCACCTTTTTAAACTTGGATGACTATTCAATAATCTTTTGTGGGACCCTTTTCGGTTCTGTATGGCTAATCTGCAATGGCCGCACAGGTCTGATTTGATTCAGCAATGCAAATGCCTTTTAAAAATAAAATGTTTTCAGCCGAATTGTTACACCCAAATACGTACTTTTCAGCATTTTGGGGGGGTCTAGTAACTTTTGAATAAAAAAGTTGAAATTAAATGTTTTCACACTGAGAATTGAAAGTCTGCTGAACTAATTATACGGCAATTGATTGATTGCTCTTTTCCCCCGTACAGAAGACGCTGATGTGCACCCAGACCACAGCTCCTTGCACCACCTCCTGGGCCTCAACTCACCCATGGACCCCAGCCAGGCAGCCGAGGCTCAGGAGAGCATCAAGGCCAAGGTCAATGCCATCCGCAACAAACTGTTGGAGCAGGTGAGAAACAAAGTTCCACTCCACTGCCATGCAAAAAAACAAAAAAAACAATGCGGTTTTTCTCCCATCCACCAGAGGGAGCAGTCAGCTTTTGTATTATTTGTACGGTTTTTCTTTTCTTTTACTAACTTCCTTATGAATGTTTTATCATGCAGTTCAGATCAGTTTGAAATGTGGCTATTCCTATATGATGTGCTGTATGTTATCTGGATTGCCTTTTCTCACCGTTGATTTGCCTTGCCTTCAGGGACCCTGCCACATTGAGCTTCATGCAGCACTGGACATGATCACCAGCTCCCAACAGCAGCTGGGAGAGAAGTTCACCACCTTCTATCTCCCCAACTGTGACAAGCATGGCTTCTATAAGGCCAAGCAGGTAACGCACCACTCCAATACGCGAGGCACTTTAAACTTTTACTAGGACTGGCAGAACTATTCTTTTGATTAGGTTGGCTCGTGCATATATATATAAAAAAAAAAAAACGACATTCTCGCTGCTTTTCTGTTTTTTAGTGCGAGTCGTCTTTGGTGGGTCCACCCTCTCGTTGCTGGTGTGTCTCCCCCTGGAATGGGAAGAAGATCCCAGGATCGAGTGATCTGCTGGGGGATACTGAGTGCCACCAAGAGCTATCTCCATAAATGATGGGGCACTCACACGCAGAAACAAGTGTTGCTTATTTTCTGCCACCGCTGAACAACACCGAAGCACCTGCATCCAGGATTTGCAAACGTACTCACAACAGCCACATATACTGACTTCCCTTTACAAACATATATGCGCACACGCACGTTCACATCAATGCATAGCGTTTTATTTCAGATGAACGAAATTGCTTTATTTTATTTACATGACGCACATATATTAAGCCTTATTTATTCTGAACGTGCACCGTGAACCGTTTGTAATTTTTAGATAATTTATATGTTAGACTATTTTTCGATTGTAAACAGGGCAACACTGTATACATTTGTGTTGCTGACCAAATAACTCCATTGGCTGGCAACCACAAGGCCAGCTGCTGCTCTGCCAAACCCACGCGCAGGCTCTTCAGGATCCGTATTTCTTGATTCATTCAAACGCCGGGACTGTACGGTGCACGGAAAACAACACAGCCGCTCATTCATTCAACATGTTGACAGTGTTGGTATGCATCTTCATTGACGTTTCCTCAATGGGTATCGGGGGAAATAATTAAAGTGCCACAGGCATGCGGACAGTGACCATAGACAAACAAATCAGCTCTCATCCAAACCCACGCTTGTTGTATTTTTTTTTATTCCGCGATGGACTTGCTCTACATTCATCTACCTCTTCCAGTTTGTGCAGGTCTTCAGGTTTAGCAGAGGGTCACTTGGGCTCCACTCTCTCTGCTTGGTCACCCTTTCCTTATGTATATGAAAGCTCTGTATTGTTTTTGTCTGTCTAGAGGAACATTCAATCGTATTATTTATTATGATACCGTGTACTTGGTTGATGTTACTTGTACAGATGCTGCTATGCTACGTTTGGTTTCTTTATATTCGAGATATTTTGAAATCTTGCATGTCCTACTTGTTTGTGAGTCAGTCAATGTACTCAATAAATGACATGACCATAAAAGTTGAATGATTACAGCATTGTTAGTCATACTCAGTGTCAAACACCAGCACAGGACCATGCACACACACATTCACACACGGCTATGACAGCTTGCCTTAGCTTATACGGCCTTTATTAATTAAAAATAGATATTTGAGGATTGCATTATACATGCATACAGCATATCAGCCTAAATGTAAGGCACAGATACATGAAAAATACTCACTGGAACTCCATAACAGCTTAAGGGTACAGAGAAACCAGGAATGGGGCCCCTGGACACCAATAAACGAGCTTATGCAAACCCACGCTGAGAGCCAGTACCACAGTCCTCAGCACAGCCCTCCCTCAGTGACAAGAGACCCAGCAACAACATAAAGGTTGAAATGCGCTGGCCATGAGCTGCGATAGAGAAATCCATATCAGACTTCCTTTTTAATACAAAAAATGGAAAGAAAGGCTGGACTTAATAAACTTGGTTGTAGAGTTGCATCTTCTGCTAGGTTTATGGGCTATGATGGCCACACCAGGCGCCCGTGGTTCACCAGAAAGACATATATACTGATTCTTTCCAAACATCAATTCACAAAACAAACAAGGATTTTGGCGTGTTACAACATGTAGCCATTCAGTCAGAATCACACACATAAAATATAACACATATTACAAAACACAAAACACACACACACAAACATGTATAGTGCCACTTAATTGTGCGTAAATGAGTCGCCCTCTCCTTGAGGGCTGTGACAAACGGACGAGTCTTTGCAATCAAGTCTCTTATCGAGGCCAAGGCCTCTTGAGATAAAAAAAAAAAAAAAAAACGTAAGTAAGAAGTCCTGAATAAAAAAAAAATGGTTGTTTTCAGAGCCTGTGATGAAGCTCCAGTCAACAAGGAATCTGTCCATGCAATGAGAGAGAGAGAGAGAGAGAGAGAGAGAAAAAAAGAGATTGGCACAAGGACCCAGGCTTGATGAGTCTCTTCCCTCCGTTCCGTTACGCCCTGCCCTGCCTTGGCACCGGTCCGGCGGGCAATAGATACACCGGTGGCAGCCATCCATTTCCCGGCCCAGACGTTTTAGATTTTGTATTTTTTTTTTTTGCCTCGTCTCTCTTTCTGGTTCGCCGCGCTCCCTTCTCACTGGCTGTCTGAGTTGTAGCACAGGGCGTCGCCCCTCTCCTTCCCATCGAAGCCTGGCAGCGGCTGGCCGTATTTGTCCACGCACCAGCAGAACCCTCGCTTCCTGCCTTTGGAGGGACGACACTGAGGAAGGAGACGGTGACAAAGAGGGAGAAGAGCGTGACTTTCAGACCCTTTAGCTAGGTTTCACTGGGGGGGGGGGGGGGCGCGGCCAACCCACGCTGGAGGCAGCCGCGGCGCGAAGCCATTTGCCGCCGGATACCGCGGAGGGGATGCAGACTTGGCCGCGCGACCTGCCGCCGCCGCCGCCGCTGGTATTTTGAGCCGCTTTTACGGTCTACCTCCTGTTACACACACATATAGAGAGGGCATTAAAGGTAAACAGAAACCTGGTAAAATATTTGCTCAGGCCCGTTTGTGAACAACTGAGACCCAAGATCTATTTTGAGAAGCTGGTGGCCAGTACAAATCATCTGTTGCTGATTATACCCCACAGCACCAAATTATGGGTAGGACAAATGACTTACAGAGGCTGTGGAGCTACCCCAGGGCTGTTATTTTACTGCCAATTTTACTGACGGTCAACCCCGGCGCTAGTAAAACGTGTAGCCATTCATTTCGGAGTGCAAAGACAACTGGGCCGCTCAGCGGAGGGGTCGATGGGAAGTGGGATCTATTGTATTGTCAGGCTGAGTTGCGGCCCCCAGCGTTGGAGTTCTTTATCTAGGTCACAGCTTCTATTGACGGAAGCTTTAGAGACAGTTACATTTTTTGTTACTTTCAGGTTAGATATAATTTTTTAAACACTGTATTTCTTTTTGTTATTGTTGTTTTTGGGCCCACTGATGAAGGGCTTTGGCGAAAGCATTTTGGCCCCGATACATCTATTGAATTAAAACAGAGGGCTGTCCTATTGTGTCATATCGAAACCTACCTATGAAAGGATTCATCATATTCTAACCCTATATCCCTCTCTACATTTGGATATTCTTAATACAATTGCATGTACTTGCAGTGCATACAATGGATGCACAATGGGGTACTTTTTTAAGTCAGTACTTAACACCCCCCCTTATGGCCATACATCTTTTTGAGTCCTCTGGCTTTTAAGACACGTACAGTTATTAAGACATGTTTGGTTCTGCGAGTCACGCAAACCGCCAGACAGGACCCAGGAGGGCCCGCCCTGGCCCCCCGTGAAGGGCGGGCGCACCGCACAGCACACGGTGTCCCCATTCGACGTAAACACGGAACGCGGGGGTCTGGCCCCCGCGCGGGGGGGGGGGGGGGGGGGGAGGCTGCTCACGGCATGATTGCAGGTCAAGCAGCCCTCCTCCATTAGGGCAGGCCTGGTAATGAGAAGACACGGCTGGCTCCGGGGAGGATGGCCTGGCTGTGGCGGGGTGGAGTGCGCCCGGAGCCCTAAGTGTCTCCATATGAAGCCGTCGGGCCCCACTCGTTTATTATAAAGCCATTGTGGGCCGACCGCGCCGACGGCCGGGGGGGAACGGCCGCGAGCTCTATTTCCGTGGCCGCCCCACGGAAAACCGTCCGGCAATTATGGGGGCGAGCGGCGTCGGGTGCCGGCAGCCACCTTGACGTCTGTCTCCCTGGGAGGGTTGCCGTTAAACGGCCCGCCGTCTGGGCCCACCGCTCGCCCCCGGGGGGTGGGGGGGGGGCGTCTCTGTGCCCGCACCAACGGCTGGGGTCTAACTCACTGGAGTGGTGGCGCGCTGACGAGGCACTAACGACCAGGGGGCGGGGGGGCGGGGGGTGGGGGGGGGGGGGGGGGGGGGGGGGGGTTGCTCACGGCATGATTGCAGGTCAAGCAGCCCTCCTCCATTAGGGCAGCCTGGTAATGAGAAGACACGGCTGGCTCCGGGGAGGATGGCCTGGCTGTGGCGGGGTGGAGTGCGCCCGGAGCCCTAAGTGTCTCCATATGAAGCCGTCGGGCCCCACTCGTTTATTATAAAGCCATTGTGGGCCGACCGCGCCGACGGCCGGGGGGGAACGGCCGCGAGCTCTATTTCCGTGGCCGCCCCACGGAAAACCGTCCGGCAATTATGGGGGCGAGCGGCGTCGGGTGCCGGCAGCCACCTTGACGTCTGTCTCCCTGGAGGGGTTGCCGTTAAACGGCCCGCCCGTCTGGGCCCACCGCTCGCCCCCGGGGGGTGGTGGGGGGGGCGTCTCTGTGCCCGCACCAACGGCTGGGGTCTAACTCACTGAGTGGTGGTGCGCTGACGAGGCACTAACGACCAGGGGCGGGGGGGCTGGGGGGGGTGGCGGGTGGGGGTGGGGGGGGGAACGGGGGGGGCGCTAGCACCCCCAGCCGGAGCTGGGCTGTCAGGGATCTGTCCCCCCCCGCCCCGCCCCGCCCCGCCGTAGGCGGGGAGAACACGTGGGGAGGGCAGGCCAGAGAGATGGGGGAGGAGGTATACCAGGAGGCCTCACCTGTTTTTTCTTGTAGAAGCCTTTCTTGTCGCAGTTGGGGATGCGGAAGCCGCGGGGGTAGAGGGTGTCCGTGATCTTCAGGCCGTTGAGGATGCTCTCCATCTCTCTCCGACAGGGACCCTGGGGGAAACACACGAAGCTTAGACACCTCCAAATCACTCTGAACCAAAAAAGAAGGACTACACCTGACTGACTGCTGATTTATGGGTGCTTAAGATGACCTCCTAGTTCACACCCTCTCTAACGACGTAGGATCCGAGGACAAGATGGATTATTGTTTGTCTTTTGAAATGAAACCACTTGTAATAAAAACCCACAAACAACAATGGACTCAGGTTAATACATTCGGAAATATTAAAATGTTCCAGAAGACAGAAGTGTCGGCCACTAGCACCCTACGTCTCTCTGCTAATACCCAAACAATGGCGGTAGCAATGTGAAAGAGGTGGAAAATGGGATGTGAATTCATCTGACCAACTTGTGAGGGCTTATCCGTTAGCCCAAAGCTGCTTAGCGACAAGCACTTTACACAAAGCACGGGAGGGATAAAGTGCATTCAAAGAGGGCCTTAAGAAGGAGCTGACAGGCTTGTCCCCAACTCTAGCCACTTTGGTCACTGATCAAAGCGGCCAACCCAAAGCTTATTCCTTGTGCGCACTCGGCTCTCCGGCCAAACAGAGGATCAAAAATAGCAGCTCGCCCTCCTGAACAAGCGCACGCACGGGCCAGTCCATCCTGCTGCGTGCGTGTCGGTGTGTTTGTGTGCCCGGCATGTGGACGCCTTGTGGCCAGGCGACCGCCTGACCCGGGTCAGCCGCAGTGGCGCTGCCATACCCGCTGGGTTGGATACGCCGCTCTACCAACCCGCCAGCCATCAGCACCGGGCCCCCAAAAACACCAAAACACTGCCAGAAGGCGGGGGGGGGGGGGGGGGGAGGGAGGGGAAAAACATTCCCTAGTGGGTTTTCCAGTCTCCGAGGGGGGAGGAAGTGCTACTTACATACTCAGGCTCCTGCTTGGTCTCCAGGGAAAAGTTCTGCTGGTCGGTGCCGATCCCTGGGAGGGCCTCCATCTTGAAGCTCTGGGCTCGCTTCTGCTGCTCCCTTCTCAGGACCTCTGCCTTGGAGGGGTGGAGGAAGAATGGATGGGAGGATATCCTTGGGGGTCCGACGGGTCTGCGGGTACTGGAGGGGGCAGGCAGGGACGGGCTGGTGGCATTTCGCTCCTCCTCCGGATCGACAGCATTGTCTGCTGGTAATAGCAGGACAACGTGTTTATTTAGGCGGCCAGTGAGCGAAGTGTTGGGGTCTACGTTATCACTCCAGAGCATAATTTTTATGAGTCCCTAAGTTATCTATTGAAAGATATTTTTCACTATTATGATGCATGCATGATGGCTTCTGTTCAGGAAGTCCTTCAAATCTATGGTTCTCTGCTAAAGAGGTCAGTTTGAGGGTTATATATCATTTTTACAATCCATTTTATGATTCATCATGCGTACAAAAATAACATTTGGATTTAATACAGCCAAATGTGCATCCATTTTTACATTAAATACAGGCTAGATTCATAAATGCGTTTAAGATATCTTACTGGCCAGTTTTAAAATATCACAAAGTCATGGCATAATCTTTTAAATTAAATTGTTCTTGTCGTAGCATATATGCCTACTCTTCACAAGCCAGGCACATCGAATTATCAATCAAAACGCTGCAGGGCAATATGAAAACAAATATTGTTTATCCTTGAGTGCAGCTTACACTATGCCTCAAATGCGACTCAGAATGACCGTCAAGGGATTTTGAAACCATATTTTAAAAGAGTTTAAATTTGAGTTGTGGTTTTCAAATGCACGCACACGCACACAGCCGTTTAAAAATACTTTGTGCAAGTACCTGGTATTTCATTGACTGGATGTAAAGTGCCAACGAGTCTTTTACTAGACGAGTTCGCACAAACCCCTCGTCCCTCCAGCAGAGCCTGGAGAGGTTTGGTCTCGCCGGGCTGATGCTGACAAGACAACCCGGCGCCACATCTCCCAGTGTACACTCCACACGGCTGTCCACTGGCTAGAGCGCAGGTCATGCAGCAGCCGCAGCCTGGTTCGCGAACTATCTCCACGCAGTCTTTGGGTAACGGCTTGCACAGAAGCCGTGTTCCAGCATCACAGGGGTCGCATCGGATAACCGGTCCAATCGCTCCTGATCTCCGCGTAAACGCGGCCAAAACTACGGCCATGCAAAGTGTCCAAAAACAGGTGTCCATGGTGTTATCGCAGATAATTGATTGCTGCACTCTTTTGAAAAAAAAAAAATAGAAAACACTTTAAAGTTTGAGCTTGTCAAAGATTCACGTAAAGCCACAGAACAAAACGGCTCAATATATAGAGCCTGCACTGAAGTCACACCCCCGAGAAGCTTGTGGTGGATGTGATGGATGGCTTCAACCCTTGGTCGTTGGAAAGGGGAAAAAAACATGTACATATTGTACGGATGTACTTCACAAGGAATGTTTTTAAATGTAATTATAATTACAAAACGAATTATAAACAGACTCCCTAAGCCATTGAAAGGCTAATTCGATTTATTCACTGGCAAAAATAGTATGTTAGACACACAATGTAGTAATTCTGTTTATCCATAACCTGCAATTTCATCTTAATTGAATATATAGAAAACTATATCCCCAACTAAATTGGATACATGAAAAGTATATGCATGCATAGGCCACTATGTGTGTGTGTGTGTGTGTGTGTGTGTGTGTGTGTGTGTGTGTGTGTGTGTGTGTGTGTGTGTGAGTGAGTGTGCATAAGGGAGAGAAAGACAGAGCGAGGATCAGTGTTCTTGGACCAGTTTACCTATACAATGACACAAGTCTTATTGTGTATTAGGATTATTTATTACTGGACGCAACTATGACCTCGCATGCTTTCAGAAGTATGTATCTTACTTAGAGGGAGGGCTAGAGAAATAGAGAGAGAGAATGGTAGAGAGAGCATTCTACCAGCGGAACTCAAGTCGCTTCAGGTCAGAATATATTTCATTGGCCCTATCATATTATGGAGCTTATGCTTGCATCGGCAATCCGTAAATACAGACGAATCAAACACTCCCTTTGCTGGGCTATTTGTGTGTCATGCGTGAACCACTGGACAGGAATAATGATCCTGACTCTTGATGAATAAAAGATCAAATTAAAGATAAATGTTGTAATTAGAAGTACTTTGTCCAATTGCTCCTTAAAGACCGTGTATGTGGTTTCAAGAAAGCTTGATTACATGATTCTGTACTTCAATAAAAAACTCCACGTGACTCTTTTCTTAAAGCCTATTCACATGGCCACTGCACGTGCACTGCTTAGAATTCGACAAAATATTATGTTTTTCCTGGCAAATGTGTGCTGCCATGCGGGTAAACCGGTCCACTAGGTCGCACCAGATCCCTTTGACCCTGGCGTTTTAGCCTTTGACCTCGCCTCGAGTTCCACGTTGCCCCCTGCAAAGCCAGACGGAAACATCGGCCAGGTCTGGTCCGCAAATCCAGGGCTCACTTTTTCAAAACGCGAACCAGATGGTGGTGGTCCGACTGAATCGGCGAAGCTTTTCCCTTCATTGGCCCGGAACAGACCCTTCAGACTGGAGACAGGCGGTCAGGGGGCAACTTGGAGGCCAGCGGCACCTCGCGAAGTTTCCTTTGGGCCATTGGTTGGCGTCGCACCTGTGGTGCCGCGGGACTTGGATACGGCCCGACAAACTAGGACGGGTTTCGTGACTCAGCGCCGACGGCTCACGCTTTGTGTGTTCTGGAGACACTTCCTAGCATGTTTAAATGGACCACCGGTTCATCACGGCCCTCGAAGGCGAGACTCTTTTAAGAGCGCGTCGCCTGGCTCATTGCCCCCCAGAGCCACGATGGAGACCCCAAGGTAAGGACACGTAGCGAATGTGGGGAGACTAATCACCTCTCTAGTACCCTGTGGAGCCCCGTAGATAGGTTTCAGATGAGAGAACAGGACCACGGCCCGTCCCAAATACCAATGAGAGAGCAGGACCGGTCCGTGGCTGCGTTGCGAAAGTTCTTGGCGCGGCCGTGTCTAATGCGTGGCCAACGAGTCTTGGCCCGGCCTCCGTCCGGTTAACAGGCAGGTCTACAGCAGCGCTCCGAACACCGGAATGCCAAACATTTGTTTCATATGCCGGGGTGGGTGGGTGGGTGCGGGGGGTGGGGGGGGGGGGGGGGGGGGGCTGGAAAACAGAGAGAGCCAGGCTGATTTCCCCTGCCCTCCTCTCCAGCTTGGGTGCAGTTCAGGGTGTGTGTGTGTGTGTGTGTGTAGGGGGGGGGGGGTTGGTGGTGGTTGGGGGGGGATCTGTCTTTGAACCACCTGCACATAGTCGGCATAGCGGAGCGGTGGGGAGAGCACGGGGGAAGGCCCTGCCAGCGGAATGTTGTCCCACCGCACAGCCACTCCATAAAGAGGGAGTGTGAAGAATGCGTTGTGTTCACACACAGGATATTACTGTACATATGTTTAACATAGCCCGCCTGTCAAACGCAACGTTGGCCGGCCACGGCCGTCTGTCGAATCTTCGTCCCCGGCAATTTTCCGGGCATTCCCGGGACGACTCGGACAAATAGACTGGGTCGGCTGGTTGGAACGCTTTTTTCTTTTTCCATGTTGGATCAAGGAACTGGGGCGGGCTGTGGCGTCCTGGCTCCCGCTGCCTGAACCAGCCACTGGAAGTCCTCGGTGCCAAAGTGGGCCACCGTCCCCCCCCCCCTCGCCATCCCATGGAGGTCTCGCTGACGCGAACACGTGGCCGGAGCGTCCAGGGCCCGTGTGTTTTCCCTTCAGGCCCCCGGGCACAGAGCCAGAGGAAGACCTGGCTGATGAACGACCTCGTCCGGGTGCAGGGCAGAGATGGGAGAGGTGTGCTGGTGTGCCGCAGTGACAGGGAGAGAGGAGGGGGGGGGGGGGGGGGGGGAAGACCAAGAATTTGTGCATGGAGCCAAGGCTCACAGCGAGAAAAGCACATAGTTGAATCAGCTGGAGGTCTAGGGAACGTGTCTGGGGTTTGCCCAGGGACAGGCTGTGTGTGTGCGTGGGTCTCCAAAATGAACCGACACCAACCCCATCTTGACTTGGAATTTGCAGAATAGGTGGTGGGGGGGGGGGGGGGGGGTTAAGGGGGTTGTTGCTGGGGCTTAAGTGCGGTGGCGGTCGGAGTGGCGTGCGTGTGTGTGTGTGTGCGTGTGCGTGTGCGTGTTTAGGTGGGGGGTGGTTGCCCTCAGTCTGTCTAGGCAATGAGGCTGCGGAGTACATCACATGACAACGCCTGGTACAGTTGCATTCAACTCCCCCCCCACCCCCGTCTCTCTCTCTCTCTCTCTCTCCCTCTCTCTCTCTCTCTCTCTCTCTCTCTCCCTCTCTCTCTCTCTCTGTTTCTGTCTCCCTCTCAGGTCTGTGACCACCTCAAATGGAGATGCCTCTGCCGGCAGGCCCTTTCCACGCAGCCCCTCGGTTCGCCGCTCAGATCCCAAACTAACTGCTCGTTCTGGGCTTCGAGTTACTCCCCCCCAACGCCCCCCCCCCCCAACCCCCACCGGCCTTCCCCCGCCGTCCCCCAGTTTGCCCATTCAGACGGCACCAGAACGTACCATCCCTCCATGTTCAGTTCAGAAGTGGCAGTGGGCCCTGTTTTTCTGGGGGCGGGGGATGGTGGTGGGTGGGGGAGGGGGGGGCGCTATTGGATCTGGGCTCTGCTGCTGACGCTGTCAACCCTCTTTTTCTGGAGCCTTGGCGGGCCTCGGGAGCAGGACAAGGCAGTAACTAGGCCGGACAAGGGTGGGGGGGTGGGTGGATGGTGGTGGTGGGGGGGCGGGGTGGATAGTGGTGGTGGGGGGGTGGGTGGATGGTGGTGGTGGGGGGGTGGGGGAGGGGGGGGCGTTGGGTACGGGGGAGACAGAGGAGCTCTCAGCTCAACACTTGGAAGTGGGCTGAAAGTGGCGCCGCTCACTCTGGGGCACGGCTGATCCCTGCCTCTCGTCTCCACACACACACACGCACACACACACACGCACACACGCGCCGCTCACTCTGGGGCACGGCTGATCCCTGCCTCTCGTCTCCACACACACACACACACACACAAACACACACACACACACACACACACGTCCAGAGCACTCACACAAAGAGCCTGGGCATGTGGCCAGTGCATGCACACATGTCTCCATGCACACCAGTGTAAGTCTTCAGTAGGTCCATTAACACATGACGTGCATTTTTTCTGGTAGCTTGCACACTTAAAGCCAGCACTAGTCAATGTGTAAGTGTGTGTGTGTGTGTGTGTGTGTGTGTGTGTGTGTGTGTGTGTGTGTGTGTGTGTATGTGTGTGAATATGTGCAGTGCGTACAGAGAAGTGGCTATGTATTTGGGCAGCAACATATTTGTTGTTGTTGGAACTGGACTGTAGTGTATTACTTTTTTTTTAAACAATGAGCATATGTCAAAGTAAACATTGTCCGTTGAATTTGAGGGTATAAACATTGATATTGTTGGAAATCTGTGGAAACGGTCGTGCCTTTAAAACATTGTGCTCTCGTTCAGGAAGCAAATGTAGAAATGTACAATTGGCGGCTTATTATTACTTACTATTAATTTGACAGGAGTGTCTGCTCTTATTATTATGCCGTGCGAAAATGGCCTAGAATGAATTCTAGGATTGACATCTGCATGAGGATCCTGCTTTTTTTCTTTCACACGGAGCAAAAACGACAATGCCAAAACTGTAAACTATAGCGATTTATGCCAGAGAAATCAGAATCAATCAGTCGGAGACAAAGCAAAATGTTCTTTGCCTGAAAGCCAGCTTTTTGATACGTTGTGAAAAAAGGGAAAAGCACACCGGCGACCTCGGCATCTGCAGCCTGTTACGCCACGGCGGCCGGTCCAGTGGATCGTAGACAAACAGTCCGATCGCTCCGCAGTTGAACGGATCAAAGCGCACCGCCAAGCGTTAGGCATGCACATGTCAGAGACTACAATCGAGAGAAGACTCCGCCAGCGTAACTTCAGAGGGTTTGCTACCGAAAGCCAGTGTCTGGAAAGTATATAGAACAGATTGGTCCGAGTATAGTTTACAGGCACAGAACCAAGGGAAAATTCTAAAAGAAATACTCGGGAACAAACGGCTCTGGAACTAATCGCTACGCTCAGAGAAGACGAAGATGACCCTGTACCAGAGGAATGGGAACAGGAAAAAGCATGCACTTCGTCTGTCAAACGTGCTGGAGGTGCTGTTAGAGCTTTGTTCCAGTTCAACATGTGTGACATCTTCCAATTCATTTCCATGTATGGAGAAAGGGCCTTTTAATCGAACCCGGCCTTCGCTCCATGGATGTGCACACTCAGACTAAATCCACTGTATCCAACTTGTATGAATGTAATATTAAATCCACTGTATCCCCTGTATCATTGTATGAATGTAAATATCCTCAGACTAAATCCACTATATCCCCCTCTATGAATGTAAATGCTAAATCCACTGTATTTCCTCTATGAATGTAAATACCCTCAGACTAAATCCACTGCAATACTCTGTATGCATGTAAATACTAAATCCACTATATCCCCCTTTATGAATTTAAATACTATTTCCACTGGATTCTCCTTTACGAATGCAAATACTAAATCCACTGTATTCCCCTCTATGGATGTAAATACAGTCAGACTAAATTCACTGTATTCCCCTTTATGGATGTAAATACACTCGGACTAAATTCCCTGTTTTCCCCTCTATGGATGTAAATACACTCAGACTAAATTCACTGTCCAAAGCAAAAACAACTCCAGAAAATGTGTTGCTGTACTGCCGGGACCACACTACTGTGTGTGTGTGTGTGTGTGTGTGTGTGTGTGTGTGTCTGTACACAAGTTCAAACAACGGGGCTGTTTCCCACACTCCCTTGTGCTCCCTTGTGCCCCCCCCCCCCACCCCCCCCCACCCCACGTTCACACCTCGTCACTCGTCCGGCGGACAACTGCAAATCATAGGTGGTGGAGGCGGGACAAGCCCTTGGCCGGCGCAGGCCCCTCGTTGCTCCGTGTATTTTGGACGTGTCGGCGGTCTGCGGCATGGGGCGCTCTCCCTGCCGACGTGGAGCACCAAGGAGCCGCTGCTGTCGTCGCCGGAGACGGACAGCGGGGGGAACCCTCCGCGTCCACCGGGACGCGGGATTGGCCTCGACACGTCTCCCCAGCGTTGGGCACCAGCAGACGGGCCCCCGCCGGACGTCCTCGGACAACCCGTGTTTTAACGGCGTCCAGGTGTTGGAGTGGAAGTGTTTGGCGGGACTTCACGGAGGAACGCGTGCTTGTGTGTGGCTGGAGCAGTCAATGAAAGGGAAACACACCAGGCAGAATTTGTTCTCTCTTCTCTTTCTCTCTCTCTCTCTCTCTCTCTCTCTCTCTCTCTCTCTCTCTCTCTCTCTCTCTATCTCTCTCTCTCTCTCTCTCTGTCTCTCTCTCTCTGTCTCTCTCTCTCTCTCTCTCTCTCTCTCTCTCTCTCTCTCTCTCTCTCTCTCTCTCTCTCTCTCTCTGTCTCTCGTCTGTTCCTCTTCACCTCAATCAAATGCGTGTCATTCACTCCCCACACTGTAGTGGCTGGCCTATTTACCCTCATTTCTACATGTCCCAGTACTAACTTTTGTTAGTCTCCATTTTTTTTTTATTGGGCCAACAACTGCAACATTGACAGACCTCAAACTATTTCTGGTGCTTTGCAAGCTAAGTGACGGCCGATTAGACCTCCAGCCTCTGCTTCGGTTTTGTGTTTCGAACCCCTAAAACGCAGACTCTGCTTAGCGAACCCCCTGGCCACCAGCCTCATGTGAAAGCCCTTTCCGGTGACGACAAGGTCATCCCAGGACTGGGTATCAACAGCCGCCAAAGAGCGAACAGGGGGCCCAAATTGTGCAGCCACCCCAAAATGAACTTTCTATTTTGGCTCGGCTAGTTTCGTTATGAGGCCCGCAGGGGCTCCTACCGCGCCCCTAATTAAGTGGCTGGTGAATGGATCCGGAGCAAAGGGGACGGCGACTTGGAAACGAGGGTCGTCCGTAATGACGGCCTCCTTTCAGCTCCGACATTATCCTCCACACTCCGGCGGAGTCGAGGCCCCCGCGGTCGCCTAGGGTGAGCCGGCTAAGTCGTTGCCCGGCCCGAACCCCGTGGGGGCCCAAACAGGGTCCGCTACGGGTCCCCGGAGTGGACAGAAACGACAAGGCAAAAAAGGCAATTGTTGTTGCTCGCCCAAACTGGTCGGTAGGAAGCGTGTTTGGAGTCAGGGTGAGAAGCTAGGCCCTATTCCGAAGGCTAGCCCAGTAGTTAGCGTGCTATGGATGCCTCTGTTGAGCGCGGCCATTCATCAGCGTGGAGCGTCGAGCCAACGAGCCCGGTGGGAATCTCGGGGCACAATGGCGGGGCACGGCAGCAATGTACTTTTCCGTCCCTCTCTCCTTTCTCCTCTGTTCTTTTCACACAAGAACACACGCACACGCGCCTTTGCTTGCAAACACATAAATGCACACAGACCGGAATGAGGGAGCACAACCAGAGACAATGGGGAGCCCAGCCGAGAGGAGAGGAGCTTGGCTGTTTTGTCTCCGTACTTTTTTTTCCGGTCGTTCTTTCTTCCTTTCTCACTCACACACACACACACACACACACACACACACACACACACACACACACACACACACGTACACAAACCCCACACAGACAGACATACACAAGCACACCCACCCACCCACCCACACACCATACACACACACTGTCATTATCCCCGATCATTTTAAAGCCCCAGTGAATCCCCTTCAGTCTGATCTGGCTGGTTGTCTGGAGTTTCCCCTCATCATCCCCTCTCCCCGGCCACTCGGCGCTAAATGACACAGTGGAAGAGGGGCTGACAGCTGTGGGCTTTCTCCTCCAGCCACACCTGGGCCCTCGCTTCCTTCCTGCCGGCCCCCCCCCCCGGGGAATTCTTCACTTTCACCACCTGCCCAGGGAGAGCGGGTGGGGTGGGGTGTTGGGGGGTGGGGTGGGTGGGTGTCGGGGGTGGCTCGGGGAGCCAGGCAGGTCGACCCGGTTACGCCCCCCCCCCCCCCGCCCCCTTCCTCCCCGCTGGTGCTCTCATCTCCTCTCTCTGCTCGCCGTTTCGGCACTCCCGGACGAGGGGAAGGGGCCTGCCCGGACCTGCAGCCAACACACAGGGGGGAGGGGAGAGGTGGGAGGCGGGGGGGGGGGGGGCAGGCCTGAGGCACTGCACAATCCCTCGAACGGGAAGTGGACGTGTGGACGTCCTGCGTGGGGGCCAGGACAACGTCACACCTCATAGCCCCCCGCTAATAAACACCCCCCCCCCGTCGACGACCCTCGGCTCTAAAGGTCTGGAGATGAAGCCCGCTCCACCAGGACGTGTGGATAAAGGCCATTTCTCTGGGCGGGATGTTCAACTCAAATCTCCCGAGGCCACGGTGGCTTGGTCGGGTCTTACTAGCGCCCTCTGCTGACAGAAACCTGGACTGTCAGGTTACGGCGTCCTCTATGGGTGTCCGTAGCAGACACACTGTCCATCCCACATAACAAGGTTCATTGACCAGCGGAACATATTTTCCCTTTTTGTTTATTTACATGAAACATTGATCATAACACTCCAAATATACAAATAAACTGTTTCTGTAACATGTCCTAGATCAAATGGCATTCTTTTTTCGTTTAATATGAGATAGTGAAGTTATCGTGAGGTACAGACAATACTATGTGATATACAGTGGAAACACCACAATAACACAAATACATAACAATAAATCCCAATGCATTATCCACATTCATATAGTATAAGGTCCCTCTACAGAGCTTAAACGTACTGAGGAAGATGACATATTAAAAACAAGCTTCAACCGTCAATATCTCATACACAATATCCCTTTGCAAGCTTTCATTGGGTGGAAGGCACTGCTATTGTCTTGGCAGCAGTATTGTATACATCATGGACAGACAACGTAAGGAATACAATTTAAACACTGAAAATAATGTCTTTCCAGACTACTTAAGTTATCAACATAAAAGGCTTATATATGATTAGCTAGTTCCAAATATAACATACCCTCGAACCTATAATTGACACTGCAATATGTAGTTGACTTACACTGTCCACCAAGGGGACAACTTCAAATACTTATTGGAGACATTGGACAAAATTCAACAGGAATGTTAAGTAATATATCTCTGATTTCTTTTCAACAAAGTACTGGTGTATTCTTTTTTATAATCAAATCAACGCAATCTAAGAATATATTAGGGGTTTGCCTATACTATTTCTCTGTGGTTTCATTCACTCTCACACCTTTCCACGGATCTTTTGATACACTTGCGAAAAACGTTTTGACAGACTGTATAGTTTCATAGTGGTCAAATATGAACATAGAAATGCTTAGGCTTGCTGTTAAATGAGACGACTGACGTTGGACAAGAGTCATGCCAGAGAGATTAAAGACAAGTCGACGAGTGAGGTTAAAAAAATAAAATATTTCCATTGCATAGAGAATGTACGAAGCACATTTCAACTTAAACATTAATATAGCTTGACTAATAGTCTTTTTGGTTAAATATTAGGAGAAAAGAAAAAAGAAATAAAGACAAACATGCAGCATATTGTCTAACCTTTTCACGGATAGATTTTGGCAATTCGATATGCACTGCACGTCGGAAGCACAAATTGAATCGTGCCAAAAGGCAAATCCGGGAACAGAAAACAGCATGAAATTCAAACCACTTGGTTCAAGAGCAGCAGTGAAACCGCATCGGATTATGAAAAGCTCTCGTGTTCTGACCGCGAGATGTTGCTCTAATGCCCAATGTACGTTTAGCACCCAGTGGGCGCGTTAATTGTTCATCACATAACATGACGTTGCGCATACTAGTACCGGTGAAGGTGACGTGATCTTCTGAACGTTTGTATTGATAGATGCTGAAGTGTTCTCGCGCTCGTTAATCAAAGACAGCTGTACTATTTGAAATGCACTACTTTTCTTATTTAAGCTCTTATTTTTTTTTGGCACCTAAATGTTACCACACCGCCCAGTATTAAGTAGCTTAAACTATACTTCACTCTACATGCAAGTATGATAGAGAGAGCACACTAAGCAAATGGAGAGAGAGAGAGAGAGAGAGAGAGAGAGAGAGAGAGAGAGAGAGAGAGAGAGAGAGAGAGAGAGAGAGAGAGAGAGAGAGAGAGAGAGAGAGAGATGAGGCACCGAAGATATGCCGGGTTATGCCGGAGTATAACTTTCATCAATACTGGCCAGGTCGGGCTGGCATGGTCTACCTCGCTGGAGACCACAGATAGGCTGTCAACACAGGGCTTAAAACAAATCAGTTGTCCATGTCCTTCCAGCTTGTTTCCCTCCATCCAAAGGAGTTCAATGGCCGCCCTGTCCAACCGTTTTTCTTTTTCAACAAAGTCCCAGTGTCCCGCGCAAAAGACAGACGGACTGAGCGTCCAGCCAATCGGTGGGCTCCGTGGCTGAGCTACTTGCCCTTGTGCGAGCCAATCATCACTTTGGAGACAAAGTTGACGATGGCGCTGGCCGGCTGCTCGGGGTCGTGCTCGGCAAACAAGTGGCACACGTTGTCCATGGCACTGCCCGTCTTCCTGGCCACAAAGCCAAAGATCCTGGGGGGCGGTCAGAGAATAAAAAAGTCAGCAACGTCGCCTCGTTTTTTAATAGGTATCAAAATACATCAGGGGTTTAAAGACTTACTTTGCTGAAGTGCAGCCATCTTTTGTCCATCTATTGTAAAGATTGGGGGGGGGGGGGGGGGGGGGGGGTGGAGAGAGAGAGACAAACATGGTAAGGACTTTGCATATAAAACATGCGTTCAGTAAAACAGTACCTTGCCACAATTGTGTTTAAGCTGCTCACTTTCGATCCTGAGGGTCCAAGGCACAATAGATCACCATGTTGACGGCATAATGTCTCCGGAAGAACAACCTGCAGTCCGACGGACAAAAGATGTTGGGAGGAGCGGTTAGGAACAACAAAGAGACGAGCCGTCGACATACCGCAGGGGAAACGTGCTGTGGGTATTCGTGACCCCACTGGCGCCTTCCCGCCGCCTTTGCGAAGGGAAGGCGTGCCGTGGGCGGGGGGTGGCCACTCACTTCCTCTGGTTGTCCGTGAGCGTGATGCCCTGGGAGGACACCTTGAAGTGCACCACGGTGGAGGTGGGCGGGGGCGCGGCACTCAGAGTCATGCTGGTGGCCTTCTGCACCGCCTGGATGCCGGTCAGGGACTCCATCTCCACCGAGCCCAGGAACCACACGTTACACGCTGCGGGGGGTGAGGGTGTGTGTGTGTGGGGGGGGGGGGGGGGGGGGGGGTAGCGAGACAGAGTGGGGGAGAATTCAGCATGAACAAAATGTGTGTCAGACGATTTTACCGCATGGATAAACAACAGCGGCCAAAGTGCTACCAGAATCAAAAGTCCAGTTGTTGCTTGGTCAGCTAGGCCATAAGACAACTTTACGTAACACTTCAGAACCAGAAGATTTATGTTTGTCATGTACTTGTGATATTAAATTCAATTGAAAAAACGGCACCACAAAATGTGGGTTTCATATCGGCAGAGTCACGTCCAGTCCCCGAATTCTGATCATCTCTTTACACCCTATCTGCTCGGTTGCTAACGATGAGGTGTTGTTGCTTAGTTACCTGCTCCTTGTTTCAGAAGCTCAGCGGCCGAGTTGGTGACTGACTGGGAGGTGTTGCTCTCCACCACGTCTTCAAGCGGGTCTGCACACAAAGAAAGAGAGAGAACAGAGAAAGAGAGAAAAAAAAACAGGTGGAAGAACGATTTAGTCGAGTCG
This sequence comes from Aplochiton taeniatus, assembly GCA_017639675.1. Classification (NCBI taxonomy): domain Eukaryota; kingdom Metazoa; phylum Chordata; class Actinopteri; order Galaxiiformes; family Galaxiidae; genus Aplochiton; species Aplochiton taeniatus. Next base: position 13,513,263 of record CM030189.1, read on the forward strand.
ATATTTGACTCGATGGGAGGAATAATGAGATTATTTTGCCCTCTTTTTCATCCATTTATTTATTTATCCTTCATTCATCTTTCCCCTTTGCTCTGCTAAATGCAGTGAGGATGTGCCTCCATCAGCCGGGCTATTCATTTCAACTGACGAGCGCAAAGCAGCTGTCAAAGGCTCGAGCATCACATCGCGCTCGACTATCTTTTCTCCTAGGTTGGTCCTCGGTGCGTGAGCGGAAGATCACATAAACACTGTTAACCCTTAGCCTAATTGGTATGCTATGCTATGTTGTTCATATTGTAGTTCTTAAAAAAAGGATCCAGGCTATGAAAAATAAAGCTGCTAAAATGAACAATGTGTTTGGACATATAACATTTAACAAATAACTGCAAAACAATAATCCAGTAAAACAAAACAAAAAAGAAAGAAAATATTGTTTCATAGTTATTATTATTTTTGTATCAAATCAGCCTCGGGTGGCCACCCAGTGGTTGCAACAAGAATATCGCAGATTAGTCACACAGACCAGTAAAATGTTTAGAAAATGTGCAACGTCCAGACAGATGCCACAGCATGATAGCTGCTGCCATTGGATTTAATCATTTTTCTAAATTCTTGAGATTCTTAGATTAGGTCTACCAGGGACGTGTGGTTACTCTTTAACAACAGTTTATATCTGGAGACCTTATCGTTGCTCAGTGCCAACACACTAGCAACAAGAATGCCTGGAAAAAACTATGTGCTGTTTTGGATAATAACTGTTTGGAGCACAATTGTTTCCACCAATAATAATCATCTAATGACATTGATAGTTAGGGTTTGGCATGTTTTCTAAAAGTTGGCAAAAAAAAAAAAATGAATTTATAAATCATGTCATCAAGTAGGCTATATATGAAACACCTATCCAGGTATTGGAAGGTCAGGTAGCCAGATGGAATCTCGACCCAGTGGAACCCGCCCACCACTGAACTGGAAGGGACCTCACCTCTATCTGGGATGATGAGTTTGCAGGGCAGGGCCAATGGGGTGATGGAATGCTGGCATACTAGTGCAGTTAGACTTCCTGTTGGTCAAACAACAAAACGAATATATAAACATCATGTCACATTCGTCCGTCTGCACACTACACGCAAACCATTTGCACAGTTCAACACAAACCACTAGAGGGCAGCACTACCCATTCAGATTCCGCGTCAGTGCTCTGGAGGGTTTCGCCAGCAGAGGTCACTGTTTGAGCTGGGTAAGTCCACAGGAAAGGCCTGGGAAAGGTGAAGACCTGACGGGAGAGAAAAGGCTCACCAAAGTAGGGCTCATTGGGGCAGCCCTTCAAGCGGACGCCTTTCTGTGAGCACTCAATCAGGAAGTGGCGGACCAGCTCGTTGGACAGATCTCCACCTATCAGAGAGAGGGAATGACAAAGATGGCGGTTAGGGATACTCGACACCACGTCAAGCTCATAATCCACACTGAAGCTGGCACAATGCCCGCCTATCTGAACCTCTCTAAATGTGCATTTACAGTACTGTGCAAAAGGCATAGGGTAAGTTAGGTGTGTAAAGTAAGAATGCTCTCAAAAATTGAAGTGTTAATAGTTTGTTTTGATCAATTAACTAAAGGCAAAGTGAATGACTAAATGAACAATCTAAATCAAATCAATATTTGCTGTGACCACTCTTTGCTTTCAAATTTCTGCCAGCATTCTTTCACACCTGCCTAAAACCTTTGCACAGTACTGTATATCTCTTTATCTCTCTATTTCCTAGTCCGACCCGAAGCATCTACACAGGCGCTATCGAATAACACCATTTATTCACGGCGAAGATTAAGAGGATTGTTACACAAAATGGCCCCTCCATGGGGCATGAGAAGCGGCATTTGGGGAATGTCTTGACACACAAAGGCACGGAAGAAAGGACTTGTCCTGAGGATGGATAAGGTTACACGTTCTCAAGGCGCTACAAAGACCCGGGTGAAGGTGTGGAAGGGGACCGCATCATGACGTCAACAAGGCCAGAGGCCGACAAAAGGACAGGTGTGGCGGGGGGGGGGGGGGGGGGGTCACACCAGGGCGGTGGAGGGGGCCCCGGCAGGGCGCCAAGGCGGTCCCATCAACACCCCAATAATATTCCTGGGCCGTAAGTCTCCTAAGTAGCTCAACCTGAAGGGCGGTGTGGCTCTTTGAAATGCCGGTCTCGGATCGGGGAGGAAAACAACAAGGGTGAATGATGTCGATCATTAACGTCATCAATCGTTGGGTCTCTCCCTTTGTTTTCGCACCGACAGACGGCCAGAGAGGATTGGCCGCCCACCAGTCTCCCCTCGCACTCCCACTGCGAGCTCCGAGTACAACTGCCCAGTATTTCATGGCGCGTGAACAAAGCTAACAGACCCATCGAAGTCAATAACTCAGCGAGCTACGTTTTTGATTCCCCTTTATCTTTGCCTCTCGGTCCGATGAGGTGATACGGGACGGAAAGTGGCCTCTGGGGAAAAAACATCGGCGATTTGATCAACGGAGGCCGAGGAGGCTGGCACCTCCATTGTCCAACAGACATTAGCCACATTAGAAACATTAGCTGCACGCCTACGACCATCTGGCACAAGGAGCACGGCCGGGCCTTCTCACCGACAGTGGCCCGGAGACAGGCTGGTACTCTCCCACAAAACCGAGGACAACACTATCGGGTTTCCATCCCAGAGGAGCAGAATTGGGGAGGGCTTTTATTTAATGGGGAGGGTGTGATTTTCCGTACGGTTCCCTTGATATGGGTGTGTTTATCTGGGTATGATAACCCTTTGGAGCATGTCACCCATCCAACAAGGAGAATTGACCCGCGGTTAACCCTTTCTTCTGACAACGGTAAACTGCACTGGTCTTTTTAATTCAAATGAGCCGGCGGGGGGGGGGGTGCCTTACACACACAAACGAGGACATAGAGTGGAACGCATTGAGTTTTGTTTGGCAACGTCTTTGTTTGTACCTTTCTTGCCCTGCTGCAGGACGGAGGGCGGGGGCCTGGCCACCTTCATGGCCAGCCCGTAGGCGCCCCTGAAGGAGTGGCTGTCCCGCACGATGAAGCAGCCGGGCTCCTTGTCCCTCAGCACGGAGATGGCTGCGTGGAACCAGAAAACAGGGAGACACGGCCGTCAGGAGGTGGGGGAGGGGGGAGCGCTGCCAAACCAACCCGGGCTAAAGGCTCCGCTGACTCGACAGTGTGGGTGGGTCGGGGGGGGGGGGAGGGTTGGGGGGGGGGGGGAGACTGGGCAAACTGACCTTGATCCCGCGAGATTTCCGGTTTGTACCAGAACTTCGACGTGTCCTGCACGAACTTGACCGTCAGCTGCTTGCCGGCCAACACATCTGAAAAAGCCACGCGGCGAAACCGCCCCGATACATTAGGATCATCACACAGCAGAGCGCTGTTAACCACGGTACGTTCCAGACATGAAGCCGAGTGTCTATTACATATGAGTCCTCCCGGGGGGGGGGGGGGGGGGCTTACCTGGCATCTGGGAGGCCATGCCGGACGCCATGGCTGAGAGGTCGGGCAGCACGTTGGGGAAGGGGATGCTGAGGGAGCTCCCGCTATGGGGGCTGGAGAACCCGCTGAGGGCCGGAGAGGCCGTCCCCAGGGAGTGCTCCCCGTCCGACGCCCTCCTCTTCTCGGGCAGCAGCGGCGGCTGGCCCTGGCCCTGCTGGCTCCGCCCCTGGCCGTCCACGGAGGCGAGGAGGCCTCCGTTCCCCAGCGGCGAGGACGCCGGAGCCCCCGGGCCCCCGGGAGCGTAGCCCAGGCCCGAGTCGTCCTGCTCGTCGAAGCTCTGCGCCGGGCTGTGGTGGAGGGCGTAGCGGCCCGCGTGGCCGCGCTGGCTGCCCCGGGGGGAGCTGTGGGCGTTGGGGGCCGGATGGGGGTGCGGGTGGGTCAGGGGAGGGGAGCGCTGGCCGTAGTCCAGGGACGTCGAGTGGACCAGGGGTTGTCTCGGGGTGGGGTAGCTGCTGAGGGAGGGGTGGTGACCCAGACCTGGCGGCTCAGGCCACGACTGTCCCATGGAGAGGCTGCGGTTTAAAGAACGATAACCATCGTCAAGGGACCGTCTTAAAACGATGGCCGGGCACTGAAGGGTTAACAACGTGATCGTCTATGCTACCGATGCAAAACAACGGGACAGAGCAAAACAAGGAGAGGATGGGGATTGGCTGTACCTGTTTGTGCGTTGCAGTGTCCCACCAATGGAGGCGGACCGTGAGGAGCTGAGCAGCCTATGGCAGTTGGGGGCGGAGTCGGGCAGGCCCTCGTCTGAAGACAGTCCAACGTGACCAATCATGTCCGTGTATCCCTGGGGCTCTGTGGAGGAAGGCATGTCAGAAATGAAAAACATCAATCCACAACAGGTACGTAAACCCAGCTGTACATTTCAAATTAGCGCAGGGCTGTCACGGACGTCGGGGAAAAAAAGCTGACGTACTACGATTGGAAAAAGAGGTGGATAACACTCTGGCGTTTAAAGCCCCAAAAAGTTCAGAGTTCTGTCAAAGCCATCCATTCCATCTACAGTCCTTCCCTACACAGGAAGGGCTCCTCCTGCTCTAATGAAGTGCAGGAACCGAGTCCTCTCCTGGGACCACTGAAACAGAGTGCATCCCTTCACAGCAACACATCGGCACGCAGCGCCCGAATTAAAATGGGGAAAGGATGGATTCTCCAGGGTGCCGCAGCCCCCAACCCCCCCCCCCCCCCCCAGCCCGCCATCGATCTGTGCCGAACCGATTACCCCTGCCAGAAAACCCCTGAGTCAACAAATCAGACTAAACGACCGGGGCAGAAATTAAAAGCCTCCCGAACATAATTGGCTAAAAGCTTTTATTTCATCAATCATAGCCCAGAGCCACGGGCAGCCACTTGCCCCCCCCCACCCCCCCACCCCTCCCCCTACTTGAAAGCACATGTTTCCACATAGCTAGAGGGAGCTGAAAGGGGCCACGTTGCCCCTGGTAACCTTTAAAGGCAAATGGAATGAGAGGGCAATAGGCCAAGCAGAGTTTGCCGGCCCCTCCCAGTCGGCTCTTGGCTCTGTGTACGGCGACCGGCCCTCGCATGGGGCCCTGCCCTCTGAACCGCCGTCCGCCTGGCAACCCGGGCCCCGCGTTTCCTCTGGGAGCGATGTCTTGCGCAGAGCTGGCACAGCAGGGGGCGGGGGGTCCTCCACCCGGGCGCCTGCCCTCTCACAGGAGATTGCCATGGAAGCAGCCGACGAGAGGCGGAGAGGGGGGCAGTGACAGAACGGCGAGGTCGTGGTTACAACCCGACCGTCCTTTTGGGTACAAAGGGGAGGCCCCTGACAACATCCGTCTTTCCGCCCCCCCCCCCCCCCCCCCCCACGCCGCACAAGCCAACATGGAAACGGCTTTACGGCAGCGATCAAACGCAACACAAACCGGCCACCGCTCTTCTCGTGGGCCTTCTCTGTAACATCGCGGGCCAGTCGACATTCGATATCTCCATGAGAGCAAAAAAAAAGAAGAAAACAGCGCAGACAGCCTCCGCGAAAGTCCCCAAATGGCGGCGCTGCAGAAACTCCCCCATCACCACACCCCCCCCCCGGTCTCCGAGAGCAATCTTCCCTGGCGGGGCGTGTCGCGCCAGGGAGGGAGATCGGCCGCCACAACAGAACCCCCGCCGCACGGATAAAACAAAACCCAGCTCTATTTCAACCCTGAGAACACTGGCATTATAGGTTGTAAAGGAATGTTCCTTTTCAGCGCGCCGACCGCCCCAGACATACTCTGAAAACCCAACCATGGGAGGGCCGCGCTGCTTAGGAATCCCCCGTAGAGAGATGCTCATAAGAAGTCATTGTTTCGTGACGCCGACTTCAAACCGTTGACATTTCCCCGGGAACAATGCAGCAATACAGGCTGACTGTACAAGAGCTGACCTGAGCTTAACCGACAGAGGAATTACAGCATTGTAAGACAAAGCTTGTCTCTGATTTAATTAGGTCTGGGACACTGGCTGTCAACCTCTTTTGACCTCAGGCCCTATCGATGGAGTCACAGACTCTAGAGTGAATGAGAGGGGGAAGGAGAGGGAGATTCTGGTGAGGAAAGACGACTCCATTTTCGACAAAGCACTTATCCGTTGTTCCGCTGTTTACTATCCGATGCCTTCAATCCCCGCGCGGTCAAAGGTCAAGTGGCACATATATGATGTGATTTTTTCCCCCTCACAATCGGGTGAAATTATGGCGCGGATTGTATTCAAATACAGCAAGGAAAGACGCATTTAGAGTCTAGCACATTTTCTGCTGTTTCTTTTCTACATGTTTACAAGGCCCATTTAGGGTTGTTTACTTCAGCAAATAAGTGATTCATTACAAAGTTCAGTTCCGTACATGTGAATTGTGAGTCACTGGTGATTCATGTTTACACATGCGTCAATCATCAATCGAGTCTCCACGTTGTCCACTCGCCATCAACATACCATGTTCTGTCCTGTAGCCTCCGTAGGAGTGCAAGGTGGGAGATGGAGTCTGCCTCAGAAGAGTAAATTCAGCCATGTTTTTTACTGGAGGAAAAGAGCACATTGTTAAAACCTATAGCAATCACATTTTCCACAGTAAACGTACACGTAATGGTAACTGAGAACAACACACCAGCCATGACAGTGAACCCAATCTGACGCAGCAAAAGTGCAGCCTTCGTGCAAAAGCACACAAACACATACTCAACAACAGGCCTAGCAGGTGGGCTCCTACCATAAGGCGTGGGGGGTGAGATGGGGAAGGCAGGGGTGGGCGGACACGTATCGGAGCCCGCCTCCACTCCGCTGTCCATGTCCGGACCCTGGGATTTGTAGTCCACGCTGTCACTCCGGTACAGGGAGCCATGCTGCAAACACGCGCGCGCGGCCACAGGTGTGTCAATACACAGTAGGCAAATGCACAGTGAACTGAAGCACAGGCAAACCGGACACGGGTGTGTGTGTGTGTGTGTGTGTGTGTGTGTGTGTGTGTGGACGAGCGCGGCGTGACAGTGAATACATAGTGGTGAATGTCATTCCAAACACACACACACACACACACACACACACACACACTCCCATGTCTTTTCTTCCTATCAGAGTAACCTATGTCCATGTACAGACACACGGGACAGATGTTTACCTGAGCGAGCGGTCCGCAGGGCGAGTAGTTCCGTGAGAGGCTCCGGTATTCTTCGGCCACGCCCCAGCCCGACCTGCAGAACCCGGGGTGGTCGGGGACGTCGTTGCCCTGGCGACTGAGCCCGCGCTTGGGGTCCGCACAGAGGTCACTGGTTAGGACAGCTGGACACACACACGCACACACGCACACACACACACACACACACAGGGAGGACAGGACAGGACAGGGCAGGCCGGTTAATCATCCACACACCCCTTGGACCACTACAAATCCCCCCGGACTCAACGAGTGGTTTGCTGCGTCACAGACAAAACTCCCGCAGGCTAGGACGAAGGTGATCCGACCACATTTCAGAACGTCTTTGAACGCTGGAACCGCTGTGTCGGGGGTCTCAGCCTGGACGCGGGGGGCAAAGACATCCGACATTTCAGACTTATTAAACGATCCCTGATCTGACATGGGCCTTATTTGACCGCCCCCCCCCCCCCCCCCCCCGCCTATGGAGCCAGACAGCTGAGGAATTCCGTGGGGGTATAGATGACGGAAGCTAAATTGGAGTGTGTGTGTGTGTGTGTGTGTGTGTGGGTGTGGGGGGGGGGGGGGGGGGTCAATGTTGTGACAGCCTCTGGCCTGCCAGGCCTGCTTGTCTGCCTGGGGAGGGCCACTCAGCACCGGGTTGCTAATTTGAGGCCTCCCAGAGAGGAGCACCTCCATCTCAGCCCAATGGAATGCTAATGGCCTGGAGGTGCTAATCCCCCGGCCGGTTACTCACACACACACACACACACACACACACACACACACACACACACACACACATTCTCTAGAAGGTGTGGACAGATGCCCATCGTCGCTGCGTGTGTGTGTGTGTTTACAAGTCAACCTCCTCTAAATATCGCCCTCAGTAATACGGTGTTGTTAGCCTTCCACAAACACTTGGGAATGTGATCGAGCCCCATCCTCGGATATCCCAGGGACCGTATGTTCCCCTCCCTTTGTCCGAGCTGAAAGGTGTGAGGTGTCCTGGGTGAGAGTCTATTAACGGTGCTCCCTCAGAATGGCTGGGCTTTTATCATTCGACAGCCGCTCTCACCACAGCCCCCCCATGGACCTCACTTGTGTCTCTCTGTGCTCACCGTTTCGCTCCAAAGGCACCTCCTGCTGTGCCCCGTCCACCAGGGATAACAGCGTGACCTTGCAGTATGCCCCGTGCATGAAAGATGTTTTCGAATTAAAAGTTAAGATTGGATAAATCTAGCAAGGCAATCGGGGGATTGTGCCGTTTACAGGAAGGTGAATAGGTAGTGTGTGTATGTGTGGCGCTCAGAATGTTGTTTCATGGAGTATATGTATGTGGGCTGTGGTTCAGAATGTTGCTGTGTCTTGTGCGCGCATGTGTGTGTGTGTGTGTGTGTGTTCTGGTTCGTGCTGTTTCCCATGGAGGTCCAGGCCGTACACCCTCACCGCTGCAGCTGTGTCCGTTTCCCTCCACCTCCTCTCAAATCCCCCCCCCCCCCCCCCCAGCTGCTGCTTCGAAAGCGCAAAACCTCTCAGGTCCTCCGCGCACCCTAAACACACCGACAGTCTCCCCCAGTCCTCCCGGACCTGGCCCTGCTATCACCTGCCAGCCACACTGAGAACCGCTGCCCGCGCTTCATGTAAACATGACAAAAAATGAAGCAAGACCAAATATCGTGTATCAAGCCAATATATCTGATACTTCTTAATATAAGATATATTATCGTCCTAAAGTTTGTGGATGCTGGATTACGGTACTTATTTCAAGACATACTTATCGAGGTCATTTTCTTGTTCTATTGGCAGATCGTTTAGCTTGCTCATGCGTTTATTTCGTAAATTCCATACGTCATTTTTCATTTCTTGCGAGGCATCTGAACATGGCTGTCATGTACTCACAGACAGCTGGAGAAAGAAGAGGTAGACCGAATTAGTTTGGTCCATCCCAGTTCAGAGACAGCACACTGAGCCTTAGCAGGCGTGTGACGGTAGAAACTGCTCATATTTGTTAAAATAATTGAACGCAGGAGAATCAACCTTCCCCAAGGGAGCGATCACAGCAGCCAAACAAACAGTGAAACTCAGCTTCTTTGACCGCCAACATACATCCTCCAAACCCTCTGCCTCGCACTGCTCATCTCCACCAAGTCAGGAGTAAGGGAAGCTACCCCCCCCCCCCCCCCCAACCACCCACCCACATGTTTGGTTTGCTGTTTTGTCTCCTTACTTTTTTTGGTCTTCCTTACTTCCTTTCTCTCACACCCACACACCTACTATTCCTGGTACATCCAACGGAGGCGACCGGGGTTACGCTGTGAGCTGGCAATATGCACTGGTTTGTATATTTTGCATGGTGCCATGCAGAAATGAGTCAGGATCCTAAACTGCCCACACAATCACACACACACACACACACACACACACTTTTACTGATACAACCAAAGGTGAGCTGGCACTGTGAACTGTGTATTTGGTATGGTGCAATGTACAACTGAGGCTTCTAGATTGAGGATATGCACAGACAGGTAGCTGAGGAATCGGATGGAAAAAGCTTTGCCTCAGGGGGCACTTCCTCCATGGGAAATTCCTTAGCCCTCCCTTTGCTCTCTCTCTCTCTCTCTCTCTCTCTCTCTCTCTCTCTCTCTCTCTCTCTCTCTCTTTCTCTCTCTCTCTCTCTCTCTCTCTCTCTCTCTCTCTCTCTCTCCCTCAACTGCAGGTAAAAACAAAATGGACGATCGCAGCCAAGTCACTCTGCACAGGCTGCCCTTGAGTCAACATTGACAAGTTCACCACCGTGGCGAGACAGACAATATTGCTCAATGGGGGGACCAAATACAATCTCTAAAACATTGTCTTGTGATAAAGATAAAAGAAACCCGGTAAGATCTGTAAACATTTACTCGAACAATGTTCTTTTTTGGGTTGTTTATTGCCCCTACAGCCTGTACGGAAAACATGCAGACATTATAAAATGAGCTGATGTCTATCGATGATAAACTGTCTGTCGTTGCATGCGGGAACACACTGATAAACTATGGAAATTCCTCAAATACTTTGGTACAATGTCCCTCAATCACAGACTCCTTGAGCAGCAGCTTCATATTGGTTTGACTACAATATGGAAATAGTGCTGGTGACATCAAGACAGGGAAAAACCCTGAAATGTAATTAATAAATGGGATATTGTTCAGCATTGACAGTAGTCTCATCTACATGCTCGACATACAAGAACAAAAGAATACTAAACATATTTTGTCTGTCGTTTCTTGACAGACAATAACGTGAACCGTTGCGTCAACGAAGTTGTTCCACTGCTATGAAGCTAAAAGTAATAGAATTTCAGAATTATACAAAGCGGAGAACTGAACTGGAGCTACTCTAAACCAAACTTTTACACTAAAAACCGCCAACTCAGACAGGACCTGAATAAAAGAAAGAACCGCTCTGGAGAACGATGAAGATCCCTGTTGTAGTTGTCTTTGATACAATGGTGAGAGAAGGCCACACCGCTCATAAAAGGTCGGTGACAGTCCACCCCCCCGGCCCCCCAAACCCACCCCCCACCCCTCTTCATGTACCGCTCGGCTGATCTGCCAGTCAGATATCTGCAGACAAGCCCCGACGACACCCCTTCAACCTCAGAAACACGCAGAAAACATCTGAAAAGCTGGCAGCCAACCCTGCTATTTCATCCATGCTCTAACCCTCTCCAGGTGGGAAAGGGAGCAAAGGTGGGGTTTTCCCCCCTCGGGAATGTTAACTCTGTGTGGGGAGGAGCAGGGAAGGGAGCTCGCTGACCTAACGACATGGAGGTGTCGATGATGCGTCACGCAGACCGCGTTCCAGTTTGGCCCGATTTTGAAAGCTCCTCAAATCAAAGGAGTGAGTCATCTTCCTGTCCTCCACCACCATGGCCTCGGACCACGATATTTACACCAGCACCAGGTTAAGATATGACTCACTCTTCCGCCGCCCCTTCCCCCATGCCCGTCACCAAACCCCACGCACACCCTCCACCACCACCACCACCACCACACCCAGGCGCGTCGACCATCTTACCTGACGGCGGTGCGCCGTGGGGCGGCTGGGCCGCGCCGCTCTCCGGGGGCCCGCGGCCCAGCCGCTCGGCGGCCGACCCGTTGGCTGGCCCCTCCCCGCCCCCTCCCCGCCGGACGGCGCCGGAGCGCGTGGACAGCGGCATGAACGTGGGGTCCAGGTCCATGATGAGCTGGTTGAGCTGGTCGATGGAGTTGTCGATGTCCACCGTCAGCGAGTTGAACTCCTCGTCCCGCGCCTTGTTGCTGTTGCTGTTGTTGTTGTTGTTGACCGTGGGGGCGGGGGGCGCCGGGGTGCCCGTTGCCGGGCCGGCCGCGGGGGCCGGGGGCTGGCTCGACGGGGCCGCTTTGGGAGGGCTGCTCCCCCTGCCCTGCTCCCCGGGCTTGGCCTCCTCGGCCATGTAGGCGTACTGGTGGGCCGCCACCATCTGCTGCTGCCGCACCCAGGTGTGGGTGGAGTAGCTGCCCTGCTGATAGGCCTGCGGCTGGGGCCCGGAGCTGGCTGGGGCGGAGGAGGCCACCGAGGCGCTGCGGGTCCCCAGGAAGCCCCGCCGGGCTTCGGAATAGGCGCGCTCGTACTCCTCTGTGGAGGCCGGGGCAGGGTGGAGCGGGGGCAGGGCATGCTGCTGGAGGTGGAGGGGGGGGTGGTGGTGGTGGTGGTGGGGGGCGGCCTGCTGCTGCTGCTGCTGCTGGTGGTGGTGCTGCTGGTGGTGCTGCTGCTGCTGGTGGTGCTGCTGCTGGTGGTGGTGGTGGTGGTGGTGGTCCTCCCCGCCCGGGCTCCCGAAGCCATCCGACAGCAGTGAGTTCTGGCTGCTCTTGTGGCAGGAGGACGACAGCGTCCCCAGGCTGTCCGCGCTGCGCAGGTCGTGACCCTCTGTCAGCAGTACCTCGTCGTCCAGGATGTCCGTCTCGCGCTCGCCCGGCCGCGGGTCGCCGTTGACGTGCACCTGCACCGGGACCAGACGCTGGACGCCCACGCCGCCGCCGCCGCCACCGCCACCGGGGTTCTCCATCTCCTCCGGGGAGGGCTGGTCCAGGCCGAAGCCGCTCAGCAGGCGTTTCAGCTGGGCCTTCTCCTGGCGGCTGGGCCCCTGGTTGGCCTTGGTGGTGGAGGTGATGGTGGTGATGGTGGTGGTGGTGGTGGGGGCCGGCGGTCGGTCAGCCCAGAGTGAGGTGCTGGACAGGCCCGAGTCGCTGCTGGCCGACAGCGCGTGGTCGCTGTGGTCCGGGCTGGAGGTGGTGGAGGGCGCTCGGGGCCCTCGGCCCAGCGTCGGGGCTCCTACGCCGTTGGGGCTCCTCTTGCTGGCCGGCGGGAGAACTCTGTCCGGGGCCGGGGCCTGCGAGCGTGGCGCTGGAACGAGAGCAGACGCAGCGCTTCAAACGGTCAGCCGGGACGGGCACAGTCATGGACACACACCAACACACACGTGGACAGGGACGCAGACACACACCAACACACACGTGGACAGGGACGCAGACACACAAACACAGTGCAAAAAACAACGGTTTCGACCTACTGCCAAACTGCTTCCCGTGCATACCAACACAGATCAATGTTTTCCCTCCGTAGTACACAATAACCCCATTACAAATGTATTCATCTTTCTACCCCTAATAAACAGGAACACACACAAAACAAATTTGACAAACAGACCATAAATAGACACACATTTCACATTAAAGGTACGCATTAACTTGGAGAATAGCAATCCATTGAAAATCCATGTCAACGCTACGTGATGTTGGACAATGAGGATATCAGACAGGAATTATGGAACGGGCAACTTCAGACTTGTTCCAATACTATGTCTTGCGGTATTTACAGGCATGGCCAACCTTTCTACAGTAATCTCATACCTGACCTCAGACAAATCCCTAGCTCTGTGAGCTGTTGTAAATAGTCCGGTGATCAGTCAGACTGATAGGAGAGCCCTTCAACTTTGCTACCAGCCGTGATACCGTGTGTGTGTGTGTGTTTGTGTGTGTGTGTGTGTGTGTGCGTGCGTGCGTGCGTGCATAAGGCAGACAAAGGGGCCCCTCGTGGTGGGAGGTTACATAAGAGCCACTGAGTGGCCGTCCGTCCGTCTGTCTACGGGGACTCCGAGGGGCAGGGGAGGGTGGGGGGTCACGGCGGCCCCCAGCGTTTGACCCCGGCATTCCTCACCGGGATGTCATCTCCCCGTCCGCTCCCGCTCCCTGCCCTTTGACCCCCGGCATATGTCCAAACAACTCCCTCCGCGGCGGAATACAGAACCCCCCCACAGATCCGCAGGCTGCCGAAGTCACATCTGTCGACAGCCCCCCTCCTGGAGGGGCTATGGTGAAGTGACACGCAGCAAATCAACCGCCGGTGAACCGCACACGAGCGGAGGGTCGTAAGCGGCGTTCCGTCAGCACCACCACTCTCCCTTGGCTTTCAACAAAAGGACCCCCGCTCACGTCCCTCGACCTCCTAAGTGCTCGCCTTTCAGTCCAGCCGAGACGGGTGCACCTGAATACCAGACACGCATGATAAAAGCCCCCGTCCCCGTCCCCGTCCCCCCCCCCGTCCCCCCGCACCTCTGCCGTCCTGTCGGGACACAAACACAGAGCCCCAGGACCTCGGGGGAACTCACGTCCGGTGGGGTCCAGCTCGTCCGGGAGGGGCGGTTTGGCCTGTCAGGCCCGGGTCTGCTCGGGGTCGGGTCCCCAGAGACGAGTCCGACCAAAATCCTCTCTGGCGGCGCTCCTGCCCGGCGAGGTGCTACAGCTCTGCCGAAGACCGATGACGGCACTGAACCTCTCCACGGACCAGCGTCTCTGTCTCTCTCTCTCCTTCTTTCTCTCTCACGCTCTTTCTGTCCAATGCCTCTGTCACACTCCTGCCTCTCTCTCTCCCCTCTTTCCCTTCCCCCTCTCCACCCCCCCCCCCCCCCCCCCCCCCCCCCCCCCCCCCCCGGTCTCCTTGAGGAAGGAATGCAGTGACAGACACAGTCTGCCTTACCTCGTCCTTCTTCCCCCAGGTGGTCCCCACAGGACCGGCCCCTTCTGCCTCCTGCAACACGGCACTCGTCTGCCAGGGGTGCGGCGGACGTGGAGAAGACCGGTCTTTCTACCAGCATGGGACGAGGGTGGCCAGGGTCAAACCTAGCCAGCGGAGTTCTCCTCTGAGCTGGCTGAAGACCTGTTTCTCTCTCGGAGAAGGTGAGGGTGTTTGCACTCCACACACACACACAAGGCAAGGGGGCTCAGGGGGCTCCAAATATGGGCAGAGGAATGTAAACAAGTGGGGAGGAGCCTAGGGGGTGGGCGGGGGCCGTTCCACAGGGAGCCGTAACCCGACACCTCCCTCTGCACCGGGGGGGACTACCCTGCCAGGAGGGAGACGGACGGAGAAAGAAAGAGAGAGAGAAAGAAAGAAAGAAAGAAAGAGAGAGAGAACAAAAGGGAGGAAAGAGAAGGAGGGCTGGGAGAGGAGAATGAAAACAACATTCCTCCAGTCACGTGAGAACCAGAAGAAAAAAAGTTGACACTGTAAAAAGAGACTTTTTAATTCGAGCCGTCGTGCCTTATACTTGGTGGTCCGTGCCACCGTTTGTTTTCGTTTTTTCGTTTTTATGAAACGAACCCAGGTTGTTTTTCTCGCGCTCGGCGCGCTCGTTAAATTACATGCCTGCTCTCCACCACGTACGACGCCAGCCCTGGAAACAGATGTGCGCCAACCCCAATGACGGGGTGGGACAACAGTTTGGACTGTTCTGTCCTGTCAGAATAACACGCTGGCATGGCCCGGGGTCCAGCGCCGGTTAACCAGGAATGTTTTCTTTTCTGGACCAAACCTCGGCCCGGAGCCGTGGAGCTCCGGCTCTGAGCGCGTCGATCCCTTATTGAACGTATCCTCAATCTGCGAGACCAACCGAGCCCTCCTCCTCTTCCCCTGCCTATCACGGACGGTTGGCATCTGAGCTGCAAGCGCCACTTCACCAGAGGCGAGTCGTTGTGGGTTGCCTCTCCCTGAAATTAGCCGTCTGTTCTGTTGCGCGACGGGGACGGGGGGACGGGGACGGGGGGGATTATCGCTCTGGGAAGCTTCCCTCCGCCAGGTCGATGAGTCACAGTCGTCAGCATCTCTCTCCTCACCTCTGGCTTCCGCCGCGTCGAGGCTGCTGCCTGGCGTTCGGACCCGCGCCGCTGTCGTCCAGTCACTAACCGCCCGCGAGTCCGGGTTCTGGACTCGAGTGCCACGGCACCAGCCCAGACGGCCCATGGAAAGTTCAGGGTGAAACCCCGGCGTGGCTACCACACAGAACCAGCACTCTCACTAGTGGGAACACACTAAGACACACCTTCGGCCAAAATGTCTCAAACGATTTTCTAATCGAGTTTGGCTAGAGACTTCAAATAACTTGTTTCGTACAATCTGAACGTCTGCAGTATAAACAAAATGCGATCGTGAATGGATCACTTATTTATTCGTCAAAATAACGCATGAAGACTTTCAAATGTTGTACGCCACCTCATGCAGTAACCAGACTTCTCATTGGAAACGCAATGCATTGAACTAAGCAGTTCAAAATCCCATCCTAAGGCCTTACTGGCGACAGCCAACATACACTCGATATAAGAACACAAGGTGGGGCGGTGATTGACAGGTTTAAGGAGCCGCCATTGAATTCAAATGAAGACGTATCTTCGTGACTTTTTCACGACGGCGACAACGTCTTCTTATTTTCTCCCTGGCTCTCGATGGACAGCACTTCCGAGGAAGTTTGGGAGCCGCAAACTGACTAGGATGGAGAAGTAGAATTCCACCAGAGCTCCCGGTCCTGCCTCTCAAATCTAATGTTTACACGAGAAAACAAAGTGGTAAACAGCCCACACAAATTCCTTTGGCTGAACTCGAAATAAATACTTGTTGATGCTATTGTTGTACTACAGAAAAAAACATATTTGAGTTAAATCTTTATCCTTTTGTTTTATGGTTTTTGATGAAGACGAAACACTTCAAGTTAAACGCAACACTATTGGGGTCTGGCTGTAAATCTTAAGCAAACTATTTATTTTCTTTACGAACGTAGCTCGTAAAAATGCTCGCTATATAAAAGAGTGGATGGGTGTTTTAATGCCCTGCTTGGCTCTATTCTGGGAGTTTGTTGTGAATTCCGTGGCTGAGCCGAGAGATTTGGTACAGCAACCACAGTTAGGACGAGACGCCCTGACAAGGCGCGTGTGTGTTTGTGTGTTTGTGTGCGTGTGTGTTTCTGTGTTTATGTGTGTATGTGGATATATGAGTGATTGTGTGTGTCCATATCTTGGTGTATATGCTTGCATGTGTCACTGCGCATGTGTGTGTGTGTTTGAGTGTGCCCTGTCTCTCTCTCTCTCTCTCTTTCAGTCTGCCTGTGTAAGATGGCTTCAGCACGCTAAGCTGATCTCTCTAGGAAACTTCCAGTTCTCTCCCTGACCCATGCTTACAATATTTTTCTACCAAACAGCAACAGTCTCCTGTCCTACACAAACCAGCCCAAACCACCGCCCCCACCCCTCCCCAAACTCCACACACACACACACGCACACAAAAACGGCCCTAGCCACACTCATCTCACGGGATGACTAAGGCGTTGGTATTCCAAGGTGAATGCTTCATCAACCATTCCATTTCCTCACAAAAGGGAATATACATGTTTTCCTAATCCGGCTTCCATAAGCCTCGCCTGGCCCCCGTAAGTAATGGGTCCCCCTTGGCTGGGGCCGCCGTACAAACCCTGCTACCGGGGAGTGTGTGTGCATGTTAATGTAATCATGCCGTGGCCTCTTAATGATACACAGGGAGCTTGGCCACGGTAGAGGACAGAATCAGTCATGTTTGTAATGCCCAGAGAGAGAGAGAGAGAGAGAGAGAGAGAGAGAGAGAGAGAGAGAAGGAGATCCCAGAAAGAGGGCCAGAAACGACTGTCCAACAGTCAGAGCCACAGAGAAATAGACAAACACACACACGCGCACGCACACACACACACACACACACACACACACACACGCGCGCACACACAAACGTGAAGCATGTGAGACAGACAGTTTTGCTCAACAATATCTGACTCCATTGAGAAATACACGGCCGACTCTCCAGCCACCTGTCAACCCATCCACACACACACACACACACACACACACACACCCACACCCACACACACACACACACACACACACACACACACAGGTTCCCCAGTGTTGGTAAATGGCGTTGTGCCGTGGTGTGTGTCCGTGGCAGGAGGGAGCAGCTATACCTTCCCCGTCACAGATGCTGTGATAGGAGTCCCATCGGATCAAAGGGTCTGCTATGTTGTAGTCCACGCTCACGTCCGCTCCGTTCAGCCAACGCTCCGCTCCTGACCCCAGCCGAAGGCAGAAACAAAAAAGGAAGAGGGTTATTCCGTTCTGTGGGCCGTTCACCCACGTCGCAGAGCGGAGGACTTGGCAGCGACGCTGCTGGAAAAGTCATCGTCCGGGTCTGATGGAGTTTGCAAGGTGAGTGTGTTTACTGCACCATGGAGAAGGGAGGGAAGGTTACCTTTTATGGGTCGAGTTTGACGGACACTAGTGCAAACACACAGGGCAGACGCACACACACACACACACACACACACACACACAAACACACGCACACGCACTCAAACACACACACACACACACACACACACACATGCAGTCACTCTCCCGTGGGCCAGTGAGACAGAGCATGCTGTGCTCCCACTCCCCCCTGTCAGCACACGCTCCACAGTACATTTCCCCTTTGCGGAATTCCACATCCTGTCCTCAGCAGGGGGCAGAGGAGGAGGAGGGGGGGGGGGGGGGGAGCCATGCCGGGAACGGCTCTGGCTTTCCAAGCTCTCCTTAGAGAGGGCCAGGAGTTAGGAAAATACCTGGGATCTTCTCGGGGCCCTCAGAGAACATCAGCTCCACTTTCCCGTAATCCGGAAATCGGGAATCTGCAAAGTCAACACACAGGAATGCCCTGAGTGTGTGGCCGCTCAGGCATGGGGAACTAAACATATGAATGGATCTATCTGTGTGTGTGTGTGTGTGTGTGTGTGTCTGTGTGTGTGTGTGTGTGTGTGTGTGTGTATCTGTATGTATGTGTGTGTGTGTGTGTGTGTGTGTGTGTGTGTGTGTATGTATGTGTGTGTGCGTGTGTGTGTGTACTACATTGGAGATGTTAAACAGATTACTCGTCAGACTAAATGAGGCTTGGAGTGCGGAGCTAGCCGCTCGGGGCTGATCGTGGGCACGCTGGGACCCGCTCCGCGGAGCCCTCTCCTGGGCCTACCTTTGCTGGCATGCTCCATGTCCTCCTTCTCAAACATGAGGTTGTAGCCCTGCACCGCTCCCGTGTGGAACTGCAGCCGGAAGATGGCCAGGCGCTCCGCCGTCTGCTCACTCACGTGGTAACATTTCACCTGCGTGGAAAAAAGGCTGCTCAGTTGTCCGCAGTTGACAGTACACCTCCACAATTAAAACAACCAAAAAAGAATCTTGGAGACCAATTTTAAAGGGAAAGTTATATATACAGATTCAAGATTTAACAAAAGGGAATATTTGTTTTGACAGTAGTTGACACTAAAACTAATATAATATTTTATGCTGTTGTGTCTTACCATGATGTCTCCCTTCATCAGCTGGGCAGGTTCTAGAATAATACATATCCTATCTCTGTGGCCTGGACCAATGTGACTGTGGATTAGACGGAAGCGCCCAATCAGAGACAACAAAGAAACAATACATATTCATAGGCGGGAACTAGTCAGAGGCCACAGCCAATCAGAGAAATGAACAGTCAGCCATTGCATGAGAACAGCCAATAGGCATCCAAGGGAGACTAATGGCTACTCCACGTAGTATTTGTAATGACACAGACATGTAAATGACTCACTAAACGCCTGACGAATAGACTGGCTGCATTCCTTGGTAAACCTTCAGGTAAGGGCAACACACTGGAAGGGAAACACAAACAATTCAATTACCCCGTGACATTATTTCAAAACACACAGGAAAGTTACATTAGCACTTAAATGCTAAAACCAAAACAAACAAATAGAAGCTGAATGTTTATGAGCGTTTTCTTTTATAGCATGCAATGAAATATGAGCCAAACTACCACTTTGTTGTCTTCAAGTGTCGCAAGGATCTTGTCTATTGTCTGTCGGGCTATCTTGGCCTCGACTAGGTGCTCCTCTGTAACGTGTGCTGTGTCTGTTTGTGTTTCAGCCTATTGTTCTTGGCCAGTGAGAGATAAGTCTGTTTGGAGAGCAGACCTTGAGTTCCATCTGAGGAAGCCTTTGGTTGCCTCGGAGCCAACGTACGAAAGCACAGATTTATGTGGAAACAT
>CM030189.1:13537855-13582855 GCA_017639675.1 Aplochiton taeniatus
TGGACGTGGGTCTGTGTCCACACCTCAGTGTCCCAAACTCATAACAAACCTTTAAAACGCACCAACGCAAAAAGAAACATGCCGTTGAATTGAAACGCAAGCCTAAACATACAAGTGACCAAGAAGTCAGTTGGCTCCCGTTCATGTTAGAACTAACTAGCTAGCGGACCACAAACGGTATTGGAACCACAACAATGAAAAACTGTTGTGGAACCAACAGTGTTTTGATAGAATTCCGGTTGGAACTAGCTGTGGTCGAACAGTGCTCTGCAAATCCCTGACAGGGGGGCGAGTCTCTCTGACCTCATGTCCATGAGCTTCCTGCGGTGCTGGGGACTGGGTGGGGGGGAGGGATAGGGGAGGCTCCCCCCCCCCCCCCCCCCCCCACACACACACACACACGGCTTATCTACCCATCTCTGGGACCCGGCAGTGTGCTCTGCCCTGCCTGTCCGCCTGACGGCCCAGGCCCACTACTGATCGTGTGCTTCAGAACGTGAGACAGGGCAAAAATCAATGAATCCAACAGTCCTGATGGCAGTGGTTTAGTTCAGCAAAGATAAGCGACTAATACACAATATGTGCGCGCGTGCACACATACACACACACACACACACACACACACACACACACACACACACACTGCTATCGGTCTCTCAAGTGACATTGATTGTGATTTGTTTGTTGTCGTGATTAACTGTTAAAAAGGGCGAGTCAGCTGACCGAAGAGAATGTGTCTGTTAATTAAGTCTGAAGTGACTGCAGGCAAGTGTCGCACACACACACACACACACACACACACACACACACACACACACACACACACTTGGAGGGCTCCAAAGAGCGAGGGGGCCGTAAAGCAGGGGCCGTCCGGTGGCCATGCACCCAGGGCTTAAACCAGCCCTCAGAGCGGAATGAAAGGGGGCTGTGTGTTTATGTGTGTGTGTGTGTGTGTGTGTGTGTGTGTGTGTGTGTGTGTGTGTGTGTGTGTGTGTGAGTGTGTGTGTTTATGTGTGTGTGTGAGGAGGTCATCGCTAGGGGAAACAGACTGAGGGCTGGTCATTCTCTCTCTCTGTGTGTGTGTGTGTGTGTGTGTGTGTGTGTGTGTGTGTGTGTGTGTGTGTGTGTGTGTGTGTGTGTGTGTGTGTGTGTGTGTGTGTGTGTGTTTTGGGCTTCAGGGGAGTCACTCGAGACTGCAGGCACTAATGGCAGGGTTAGTCCACTTCCCCAGAGAGCTGGAGGAAAAACTGCCGACTAATGGGAATTTAATGAACAGGTCAACTAACACTTGAAGCCTGTGTTCTTTGGGACAGAGGTGTGACGACGGAGTCTGTTTTCTTCTTTTGGAAAGACTCAATGCACTATCCTAGCCAACAGAAAAAGAAAGAAAATATTGCATATTACCCAAACCTAACCTGCAACTTTATTGAATGAAGTCATTTTGTACATTGATTTCAAGCTCCAGCTCAAATGAGATGTCAACAAAGCCCAAAAGCATAATGTTTTTTTGCATCAAATTACACCGAACAACAAACAGAAAACAGAAATCTTGTTGTCGGTTTGGAAGCCTGTTGTGTTGACAAGTGTAGTCAAGAAAAACTTGACAACTGCAATAGTTTGCTCCATTAATCAAACAAGAGAGTAAGCAAATAGCTGTATTACCCTAACCTGAACTCCAGACAGTCAAACACAATTCAGACAATCACTATAATGCAGGATGTCTGTCCCCTCTAAGACGTCTCTATTATGGCCGCCATCAAGCCAGCTTACTGCTGTGACTTGCCCCAGCACGTTCTTCACATAGCTGGCCTTTAATTGGCACCGAGTGCTTTTGTTTCCCCGGTTCGGAGGCACGGGCGTTAGTCAACGAAGGCAAAACAACCCCCCTGGTGCCATGGCTCTCCAAGTCCTCATCAGCCCACCCAGGCCACTGTGCGAGGCAGGCAGGCAGGCAGACAGGCGGAGCGGGCCGGGGTGTTCCGCCAAAACAAGGCTGCCGTGCTCTGGGGCTGGGGGGGGGGGGGACAGGCTGGAACAGGCAGACCGGGTCAGGATGAAGGTGGATTAGGGTGCGTCTGACTCCCCCCCCCTCCCCAGGTAGGAGCCGTGCGAGGGTGCGTGGGTGCTGTCAGGCCAGGCTCACACATGCACGGCCGACCCCTAGCAGCGGGAGGTGGGCGGCGTCTCAACGCGGCGTCTCAACACGGCAGCTAGCGCTAAGAGTTGGGACGTGGCCCCGCTCTCTCCTGGGAGCCCGGCCCGTCACCTGGCCGCCGGCCGCGGAATCTTCCACACTCCCACGGCCGACCGAGGCCGGGGGAAAGCCCCTCGCCGGAGGGGTTCGCTATCCTATTTCAGGAAGAAAACCCCACGCCTCCGGAACTTGCAACTTTCCTTCTGGGAAAGCAAAGCCAGGGCCTGATTACGTGACATGTGACGTCATGGTTGTGGAGCTCGTTCTGGGGCTTGTTGTGGTGACAACAGTTGCCATAATCCCAGCATGGTGTGTGTGTGTGTGTGTGTGTGTGTGTGAGGGGGGGGGGGGGGGTAGGGGCCCAGGGCCCAGGGCCCAGCCACACCAACCCCCTCGGGTTACGTAAAGGTTTGTTTGTGTCTCAATAGGACGGTGACTACTTGTCTACGGGGCTCCGCGGTTTCCATCCGGAAATGGCCTCGTTTGCAAGCATCCAGACTGGTTTTCTACAAAGGAAAGTCCTTTTTCCCCCTCTTCATTATCTGTTAGGTGTGAAACTAGGATAGCATATGAAGGAGGGACATTTCTTGTTTTGTTTATCATGTCAAGTAAAAACAAAGAAAACTGTGTAAGACAAAGTGTGAGGTGAGGGAATCCTTTGGGTCTTGAATGACAGTGTCTAAGACGCTACCGTGGTGATAAACTCTACCTCTAGTCACAAAGCCAGAGTGCTTACTGCAGCGTATGGCCAGCTAATCCCAGAATCTTTTCACGTAATAATATGAATCATATTCCCTGGTTTTCTGGGCGGGCACCGCTTTAGAAACCGGTTCCGTGTTTCAATAGCAAACTAATAAACTCCACATGTTTCATCTATGCAGAGTGCCAGCCTGTCAGCCCAGATCGGTCAGTCAATAGATAAGGCTCCATTCCGAGTAATAAATCATGTAAACCAAAGATCAGTGTCAAGATGGCTGCCAACGAAAGGGACTATGATCCTTAAAATATATATGTTTTGTGTTTGGCAGGGAGAGAAGTAAGTGGACCGCAGATTCCACTATAAGGTTGTGCCAGCGCACACATGATAGCAATCAGCCAAATCCCTCTCCCATTGCCGACCGACAAATCAAAGTGAAGCACTACATCGACTCAGCTCTGAGTGACAGCTCATGGCGGCGGCGGCCATTTTGGGGGTAGTGGAGTGTTCCGGATGGTCACATTAAACCTGAAATATGTTACCGTGGTGAAATAGTAGTGCATTCCTTCTCTCTCTATGTAAACAAAACGGGAAAGGGGGAGCAAAAAAAAACACCAGCGAACTCTTTCACAAACAGTGCCAAACCCCTAGTAACCACTCAATAGAAAAGTGGCTCCAAGCATGACAAATGTCTACAGCACGGGTCATTAGTATATTAAAAAAAAAATAGCAAAGAAAAATGGTTCGGCGGCCAGGGCTCTGAATGGCACGGTTCCACCGGGAACAACGCGTCTCAGTCAGCCCAGCTGGAGAACTTTGGCCCTCCGCGGGAGAGCCGTGCGAAAGAGCAGCGACGCGTAGCCTCCGCCTCCCTGGGGGTCCTGGTGCTCGGCCCAGCCACAGGCACGGCAGATTAATGATCTCCTAAGCTGTTTGTCTCTGGCCCTTGAGTAACACCTTGAGTGCCGTAAAAAAGCTTCAGGAAGTCCGGCTGTCTGTGGGGCAACTGCTAGACTGGAATGTTTTTTAAAGGGGAGCCTGTCTGTACTTTCTCACCGAGAGGCTGTGACCAATCTCTTGGCGATCAGCCAGAGGCAAAACAGGCCGATATATTTAGAGCTATTACAAACAATAGCGATTGACAAAACCATGCATCGGGATATGAATGAACAAATATAATCCACATACAGGGTAGAGGGATAATGAGGGTCTGGTTTGCTATTTTTATTTATCTGAACTGTCCTTTGTGAGCAGTGGATTCCTCTCCGGCTGGGTCCAACCTAGAGTGTAGGCCCCCTGGAGCTATTTAGCATTCAGGTCTGCTCGCCTGCTAATAATCCTGACTCCATCAAGGCCACAGCTCCTTGCAGTAATACAGTCCTTGGCCTGAATGTAAAGCAGTGGAACCTCGGAACAGCTACTAGAGAAAGAGAGAGTGAGGGTGAGAGTGAGGGAGAAAGAGAGAGAAAGCAAGGGAGGGATATATATACTGTATATATATATATATATATATATATATATAGAGAGAGAGAGAGAGAGAGGGGGGGGGGGCAGAGGCCACAGTTTGCTCTATCCATTTCCTGTCAGAGGCCCTGTGTATTTTTCGCTGCGGCTTTGACTCCCATGCGACGCCGTAGTGCCGAAATAAACAAACCCCTGGAATCTGTCCGACTCACAGCCAGGAGAAGGGCCGAAAGGCGGGTATTTTTAGCCCGTTCATTCAGGGATCCTGGAACTCTAACATGTATTTGTCTCTGGGTCTTTAAAGGATGTATTTTGAAATTGAATCCAAAACGTCGAGAGGCCTGGCTCAGAGGGTGAATCTATGAGCAGCCACCACCAGGCTCCTAAAGCACTCCCCTAATTACCGCTTCCAAGCCCAAGGTCAGAGAGGAATGCGTTCCAAAATGGATTACGTTCCCACTCTTTCTCTCCGTCTCTCTTTCTCCTCTCTCTCTTTCTCCTCTCTCTCTCTCTCTCTCTCTCTCACTCTCTCTCTCTCTCTCTCTCTCTCTCTCTCTCTCTCTCCTTCGCTTGCCGTTTAATGGCTTACACATGTTGGTGGAGTGGCGGAGGGGCTGGTGGTCCACCGTGCTCTGTCCTATAGGCTGCTTGCTGCTCTCTCTTACGTGGGAGCTCACGAAAGCGTCGTGTTTGGAGTACACGGTCCCCTAGTCCCAGCATCCAGTACCAATCCCAACCCTCTGCCCTCAGTCCCCTAGTCCCAGCATCCAGTACCAGTCCTAACCCTCTGCCCTCAGTCCCAGCATCCAGTACCGGTCCCAACCCTCTGCCCTCAGTCCCCTAGTCCCAGCATCCAGTACCAATCCAAACCCTCTGCCCTCAGTCCCCTAGTCCCAGCATCCAGTACCAGTCCTAACCCTCTGCCCTCAGTCCCAGCATCCAGTACCAGTCCCAACCCTCTGCCCTCAGTCCCCTAGTCCCAGCATCCAGTACCGGTCCCAACCCTCTGCGCTCAGTCCCCTAGTCCCAGCATCCAGTACCAGTCCCAACCCTCTGCCCTCAGTCCCCTAGTCCCAGCCCCAAAGCTCTGCCCTTAGTCCCCTAGTCCCAGCATCCAGTACCAGTCCTAACCCTCTGCCCTCAGTCCCAGCATCCAGTACCAGTCCCAACCCTCTGCCCTCAGTCCCCTAGTCCCAGCATCCAGTACCAATCCCAACCCTCTGCCCTCAGTCCCCTAGTCCCAGCATCCAGTACCAGTCCTAACCCTCTGCCCTCAGTCCCAGCATCCAGTACCAGTCCCAACCCTCTACCCTCAGTCCCCTAGTCCCAGTCCCAACCCTCTGCCCTCAGTCCCCTAGTCCCAGTCCCAACCCTCTGCCCCCGGTTCCAGCCCTCAGCCAGCCAGCCCGCCTGCCCAAACCTGACTCCCTGTTCATCCGTCACTTAGCCTGCCTAAAGGCTGCCTTTTATTAAAAGAAAGCTACGAGGTTGCGGTGGGGGGGGGTGGGGGGGGTGGGGGTGGGGGGGGGGGGGGGGGGCGTGGCTTGGCTTTCCTGCTGTCTGCGACGAGGCCGTGAAGAGCCGTCTTGAGCAAAAACTTGAGCAAAAAAAGCTACTTTAAACAGAGCCATCGAGGAAAGACACTTCAGGAGGGTCACTTTAAACATTCCAATCGAAAGCAGCACTCTACGTGTTCAACGCACGCCCGGCGGACCCCCTCTGGAAACCCGTGGGGGTGGGGGGGCAGAAAGAGACAGGCGCAGGTAAGGGGGGGGGGGGGGGGCGTCACCCCCCCGTCAGGTAAGGAAGGCTGGCGTGCGTGTCATCAACAATGGCTGCCCGAGCCAGGAGAACAGTCCCCCGGGGGCTGAAATACCACCGCAACAGCTGTGACTCAAAAGCAAGACACTCCTTTCTCCTCCTCCCTCCATCCCCGTCTATCTCTCAGCGGAAGGAGAGACGGCGGAGAAACAAGTCCGGTTAGCGTGCCGCGAGAGCCCGCCTTTAGAAATGGCCCCCCATATGTTTCCCATTGGAAAGGTCTGGAGGAAACCAGAGCCCCTAACAGCATGGAGTCCCGTGTCTAAGCCACAGACAATTCAACAAGTGGCACATTGACACTGGTGAGATCTCTTTCAGAGTGAGACGACGGGCCAGGGCTTGACCAGGGAGGGGTTCATGGTTTCAAAGAAACAACAGTGTCTCTCATTCATGGTAAAAAAAATCACAACCTTGCTGCTTGTTGAGTTAGAATGACCCCCTTCTCTCTCTCTCTCTCTCTCTCTCTCTCTCTCTCTCTCTCTCTCTCTCTCTCTCTCTCTCTCTCTCTCTCTCTCTCTCTCTCTCTCTCTCTCTCTCTCTCTATCTCTCTCTCTGCAAAACCTGCCAGGTCTTTTACGTGCAGTAACACACACACACTCTCTCTCTCTCTCTCTCTCTCTCTCACGCACACATTCCCTCACACATATTCACCATTGGTGAGGCACCGGGCCAAAGTAAACAAAGTGTGAGCCGTGTGTGCTCCATTTCGCAGTTTGAATTAATGATGAAGTGGATGAAATGCGGCTAAGCAAACATGCTACAGAGCTGAGCCCTGATTACTCCCCAGACTGCATGGAACCTTAATCCTGAAGCTTTGAAGTGTACGAACCAGCCACCACTTTGAAAACTCCCTTGGCACATGAAAAGCCCCGGAGAAGTTCAAACAGCGGACCTTACCTTTCTCCAAGCTGCTCCTTTCCCCCTTTTGAATCCTTTTGTTGGAGACCGGTTTGAGAGAGAGAGAGAGAGAGAGAGAGAGAGACGAGGGAGGTAAAGTCCAAGCAAAGATCCCCTCGGCTCCTCACATTGGCTCAGTGGAGCCTGAGAGCCTCATTTTTTTCCCCCTGTGGTGGAATGTGCACGCAGGCTGATCGCAGACACTTCTGTAGGCTCACTGTTGTCCCAGCTCCCCCCCCCTCTCTGCTTTCCCAGGCTGGCTAGCTGGCTGGCTGGCTGGCTGGCCCGTGCTAAAATGGAAGCCTGACTCCACTCCTCAACTACTGCTGCCTGTTGCTGCTACTGCTGCTGCTGCTGCTGCTGCTGCTGCCTCGCTCAACCCCCAACACACTTCCACCTCCAGTCAAGGCAGCCACTGCAGCCACCACAAGTCCTGGCATGGGATAGTCCTCCCACTGAGCGGCTGGTGTTGCCTCCCCTGATCCGCCCCCCCTCCCCTCCCTACCCCCCCCCCCCCCTCCCTCTCCGGCAACCCCTACCTCCCTCCCGCCTTCTACCGCTCTCTTTCACCAACACACACACTAACGTATGCTTCCTCCATGTCCGCGACCAACCCTGTGAGCCTCACTCTCTCTCTTTTTTTCTCTCACACACACACACACACACACACACGCACACACACACACACAGCGGGGGATGGGTGGGATATTGGGGAACAGGGGGGCTCATTATAGTGAACATTTCAGCTCTTTCATTAGAGGAATGACAAAGAGAAAAGAGAGGGAACTTCTCCTGATCTCTGATTCACTCTCTTTTCCTCGCTCTCCTCTCAATGGCTTCATTTGTATAGTATATTGTATTTGTGTGCGTCGACAAAACCTTCCGATGGAAAAGGACTGAACCCAAAACAAAAGAAAAACATCACACAGTGGTTTTGATGACCGACTTAAGTGTTTTCAAGTCATCAAGGCGACCCGTAGAAAACCGGCAGTCGAATAGAGCCGTTCATTCTCTGTAGGCTTAGCAGCCCTTTCCATAGTGACTTCATCTAACATGAGAAATCATGAAGCTACATATCCTAAAAGACTGGATAAGTAAATGATTAACATGTAACTTGAGAGTGATGCCACTGTGACGTTCATGTGAAGATCCCCAGCGTTAGCACCATGCTTTGTCTCCCATTGTTTGGTTGTATAAAAGTACATTGATAGCTTATGACCCCCGGCATTTTGCATGGCCGGTTGTTTGACTGTTGAGAAGAGGGAAGCTCAGGTTACATAACCACAAATTGTGTGTGGTGGACCTTGATTGCTGAAGGAGTAACCTGTGTAATGATTTACTCTGTGCAAAGCCCGGTTTGGTATGGTTTTGGCCCGTGTCATTGACATTGTCATAAAGTCTCATGATGAAAAGTTCCTGCCAAACAGTCATTTAAAATCATGTGAATTGCAGGATGCATTAGATGTTAAAGTGTGATCTATTCTGAAAGTAAAAAAATATTTCTATAATACATACTAATGTATCTTTAATGGTGTGGTATGAGGATATATACCTTTTATGATACATTACCTTGCAGCTTTCCTTCACTTTTTGTGACTAAACAAACATTTAAAAAAGAAAACTGAAGGTCTTCTTTTTTTGTGGGGCATAACCTTGGGTTAAGGAAAGCAGTTAGCGCCCTCTAAGGGACAAGGATTGGTATTGTTTTAAACAAAATAAATACAACTTCCTCCTTCTATACAATATAATCGCAATAAGGTTTATAGCAACCCCCTTACAGACTCAGACCGGAGCGATCTTGAAATGTATACCCAAATTACAAAAGTCAATATATTTTCATCACCAAATCTTTATTTTTTTTCTAAGGCAAAGCCGTAAAAAACATTTCTAGAATTAAATATGTTCCACTATTTCTATAACATTACACTTTTTTGGGGGAGTTACCATTAGCCAACTAAAATAAGTACTTTTTAAATGTCAGCAACAGCGTGTAATACAACAGCAAACAAATCTAGATGATCACTATGATAACACATTCAAAGTGTATATTGTATTTGAAAGCCAAACCTAAAAGTAGTCAAATCTTAAACATTACATAACATAAAAAGCCATATCATTAAACAATTCAGCAATTAGTTTCTTTTTCAAATAAATCTGGGTAAACTGAAAACCCGAAATGCCTTTTAAATCAGAATAAGAACAATTATATATATATTTTTAAACTACATTCATAAAATGTATTGCTCAGTAAGCCCAACCTTTATTTCCCAAACCAGACAGTGGAAAGCCTAAGCAAATCTAACAAAAACATGACGTCATTAAAAACGTAATAACTCGCATCGACAATTATTTTCATGTGTATCTCTCCGCTGTGTGCATTAAGAAAGGGAGTTGTTAGAGAAGTTGTTAGTGCTGGAGCTGAAGGTGTAATTGAAAGCGGAGGAGGAAGAGTAGTCCACACTGCCACGCCGAGAGCCACTCCTGGAACCGGCTCTGGAACCGGCTCTGGAACCAGAGCGCGACCCTGGGTTGGACACGTTGTACGGACTGCTGATGCCTTTGGAGGAGACGGAGGAGGCCTGGAGCATCTTCATCCCGTTGTTCTCCTCCACCATGCAGCTGTCCATGGCCTCCTTGTAAGATATCTTCAGCTTGGTCTTGGGGCAGGTCATGTTCTTGGTGTGGCTGCGGTGGTCCTGTAGCTTCTGGGCCCCGCGGCCGTCCAGCCAGCCTCTCCGGATGGCCTCCTCGATGCTTACCCGCTTCCCCGTTCCAGGCTCCATCAGCCCGCCCGTCAAGTACTGGAACTCGAGGAAGCGCTGGCCTGCTTCGTAGGGCAGCCACTTCTCTTTCATGGCCTCGGCTGCAGACATCTTTTTCTTGGTCTTCACGTCCTCAAAGCCCGTGAAGGCTTTCTGGGCTGCTTTCAGCTTGGCGGCCATGTCGTCGTCGATGATGGCCTGGTGCACGGCCTGCTGCAGGGTCATCCTCTGGGCCGTGGCCGGGTTGATGATGCCGCCCGTGCAGGCCTGGGCCTCCAGCAGCCTCTGGGCCGTAATGGAGTCTACGATCCCCCGTCGGAGGGCCTCGGGGATGGTGATCTTCTCCAAGGTCTCGGTGTCAAAGATGGCCGCCACGGGACTCTGGTCGTCGTACATTTCCGGCGGGGAGAGCGTGATGGAGATGCTGTTGAGGCGCTTGCGGACGGTGGGGGAGGAAGGGGCGGCCAGCGCCGGGCTGCCGCAGATGGCCATGTCCTCGGCGCTGCTGGCCGTGATGGACAGCTCCGTGTTGCGGGTTCTGCTGGTGATGAGGTCGGCCAACTGGGTCAAGGTCATGCCCCCGGCCCGGTACTGGTCCACGGTGCTCTTGGTGATGATGCCCTTGTCCATGGAGTCCTGGATGTCGAACTGGGTCCCCGTTTTCCGGTCGACGATGACGAGGCGGCTGGAGCCGTCCGAGCCGGTGATGGTGATCTCCTCCCACTCGCACTCTTGCTCCGACAGGTCCAGGAAGGTGTCGTAGTCGATCAGCTCCCTGTGGTAGGCCTCGCGCACCGACATCTCCAGGCCCGTGTCCGGGTCCACGATCACCACCCGCCTCTTGCGGAGGACGTTGGTGCTGCTCTGCGTGCTCGCCTTGGGGTTCTTCTTGTCTCTCAGGGGCAGGAGGATGAGCCCCGTCTTGGGGTCCTTGATGCAGCGCTCCTTCAGCTCAAGATAGGTCAGGTTGTCCTGGGTGTTGGGGTCGAAAAAGCCCTTGGTGTCGTCCCCCTCGTAGGTCAAGATCTCGTTCATCTCTTTGTCGAAGTAGCCCCTGCTGTAGGCCACCTCCACGTCAATGCGGTGGCTCTCCTTCGGGTCGATGATGCCTCCGCTGGCGATCTGGGCCTCAAGCAGTCGGATGCCGTGTCCTTTCTCGATCAGATCCTTCTCGATGGCCTGGAAGAGGGAGATGGTCTTCCCGGTGTTAGGGTCTCGGTAGCCGGTGACGGCCCTCTCGGCGGACAGCAGCTTGTCCTTGAACTCCTTCCCCACCAGGGATCTCTTCCAGGCCTCGTCCACTGTCAGGAAGACGTTGTTGACCGGGTCGATCATGAAGCCCGAGGCGGCCTGGGCCTCGAGGAGCTCCAGAGTGGTGCCCCTCATGAGCAGCCCCTCCTTCATGGCTTGGTAGATGGGCATGATCCTCTCGTTTTTCTCGTCGTAGATGCCTGCGATGCAGGTGGAGCCGTGCAGGTAGGTCTTGAGCCTATCCTCGATGTCGCTGCTGGTAAGCTGGCCCTGGTTCAGCTTCTGCAGGTCGGTCTCGCTCAGGAGCTTGGAGTTGACCAGCTCGGTGATGGACACCTCGCCACGGAGGCCCTTCACCGTCATGGCTTTGTCGGGGGCGGAGAGGAGAAGCAGGCCGGAGGCCGGCTCGATCCTGCACTTCCCTTTCAGGTCGTAATAGCTGATCTTGGCCCCCGTGGCCGGTTCCAGATAGCAGGCGGACTTCTTGTTCAGGGCCCTGTAGAGGTCATCGTCGATCAGGTTGCGGTCCAGGGCCAGGTCTTTGGGCAGGTAGACGCTGAGAACCGGGTCCAGGATTCCTCCGACAGAGTCCTGCGCCTGGAGAAGACGCAGGGCCACCTCCCTGTTCAGGCGGCCCTGTTTGAGGGCCTGGCCCACGGACAGCAGCTTCCCAGTGTGGGGGTCTTTGAAGCCGGTGCTGGCTGCTTCAGCAACCATCATGGTGTCTCGGTCCTCGGTTTCCACAAGCCCTCTGGAGCAGGCAGTGTCCACGGACATCTTCTCGTTGAACTTGGGGTCCACAATGTTGCCGGTCGCAGCTTGGGCCTCCAGCAGCATGAGGGCGCTCTCGGGGCTGAGCAGCTTCTTGTTCATTGCGTCGTTCACGGATATCTTACCATGGCCGGCCCCCGTCATGCCGGCTATGATGCCGGTCCCCTTCAGATGGAGCTGGATGTCCACGGCCACCTCGGCCACCGTCTTCTCGCCCTTCAAGAGCTTCTCCAGCGTGGCTCTGGTAATGACGCCGCAGTCGCACAGCTGGTGGGCGGTCACCTTGCGTCGCACCCCGTCGAACACCAGCTTGGCGGGGTCCACCGAGGGCGTCCTCTCGTCCGTCTGGGTCTGAATGTTCAGGGAGGCGGGCCTCTGCTGCAGCCTCTTCAGCTCCCGTTCCAGGGCGTCTCGCCTCTGGCTCAGCTGGGACGTCTCGCTCTCGGACGACTGCAAGCGGCTCCGGTAGCGCTCCTCCACGCTCCGCAGCTCCGTCGTCAGCCTCTGCACCTCGGCCTTCAGGGAGCTCCTCTCGCGCTCCGCCTTGTCCCGCTCGGCGTCGCTCTGTCTCACCTGGCCCTCCTTGAGCTCGTACTGGCTCTTGTAGTAGGTGAAGTCCTTGCGGACGGCGTCGTTCTCCTCCTTCAGCCGCTGCCTGTTGCGCAGTTCGGTGTCCAGGGAGAGCTTGACGCGGTTGAGCTCCTCCTCCAGGCGCTGCTGGCGGAGCTTGTCCTGCTCGAGCAGTTTGAGTTTGGCCAGGAGGCTGTCCTTCTCCTGGAGCAGCACGGTGTGGTGACTCTGGGACTCCTGGACCCTTATGGTGGTCTGCGGAGACACAAGGGCAAGAGAAGCACGATTAACAACCGCCGCGTCAATAGAAAAACATATAAATATAAATATAATACGACAATCTAACGACACACATTTTCCAGAAGTTCCAATGCAATCAATGCTGTGGTGGAATTATTCTGACCCATAGTAGAAGCAGGACCTCCATCAATTTGGTACACTCCTAGCTTTGTTTTCCTATCAACAATATCAGGGTCAAAAGACCCTATGATATCTAAATAGATCAATATCATTCTGAGATATGTATTCTTTTTAAATTGAGAGGCCAACTAGTAATTTTTAATCATTATGTAGGTTAGAAAGTGCGGGCAATGACCAAGTAGTGGAGTTGCAAGCTGTTTCAGGTGCAGTGGTAAATAGTGAATAAAAGAAAGCAAAGAAGTAATCACATGTAAAATATATCATTTGGAATTTTACAGCAGATTACACTGAAGCAAGCTTGGACAAAGCACTAAATCTATAATAAATAATATCATAAATTAGAATCATGCGAAGCTATCGCAGTGTGCTAAAACGTTTAGACCTTAATTCTACCTGTAGCCCATTCATGCAAAAGCAGCGAGGAGTGATGCATTAGTTGGATATTACATGTACTTGACCCTCAAATCAAATAAGATACCTCAATCGATTGCTTTTGGACTTTCTCTACTTCCATCATGAGCTTTGCTCTTTCTTGGGTCAGACTGTTGATAATAGCCTGGAGCTCCAGGGTCCTCTTGCTGCTGTTCTGGAGCTGGGCGTGGAGGGCGGATATCTGTTCCACGGCCTCCCCGTCCACGCTGTCCCGGCTCAGCTTCAGCTCATCTCTCTCCTGCCTCAGCGTCCTCAGCTCCTCCTCCAGCCGCAGCCTCTCTTTGGTCAGGCTCTGGGTCTGGCTCTTCAGCCGGTCGATCTCGCTGGTGTTCTCGTTGAGCAGGCGGGTCTTCTCCTCGATGGTTTTGTAGAGGCTCTCGTTGCGGAGGTTGAGCTCGCGGACGCGGGCCTTCTCCTCGGTCAGCTGCTGCCTCAGGGCCCTCAGCTCCGCCATCGCCTGGGCAAGCTGCTCGGTGGTGACCTTGTGCTCCCTCAGGCTCTTGTCCAGCGCCTCCTGGAGGGCCCGGAGGTCCTGCTCGTACCGGTTGCCCGCCAGGGACACCTCCTCCTGCGTGGAGCGCAGGGTTTTAATGGTGGTGGCGTGCTCCCTGCACGTCTGGGTCAGTCTCTCCGTCTCCGACTCCATCCGTTTGCGGCGCGTGAACTCGTCCTGGGCGCTCTTCTTCTGGCTCTCCAGCTCCGTCTCGGTGGCATCCAAAGAGGCCTGCAGCTCGCGGACGCGGACCTGGAGCCGGGCCAGGCTCTGCTCCGCCTTGGTCCTCTCCTCCGCCTGCTTCTCCAGCTCGGCGCGGGTCACGCGGACCTCTTGCTCCGACACCTTCAGCTTGTTGACCACCTCCAGGGTGGTGACGTGCTTGGACTGCAGGTCGGCCTGGGACAGCCTGAGCTGGCCGAGCTCCATCTCCAGGGCTCGCCGCCTCTTGCTCTCCCCCTCCAGGTCCTGGGCGAGCTGGCCGATCTGCCGGTCCTTCTCCTGGTTGCTCCTGGCCGCCTCCTTCAGCCGGAGCTCCTCTTCCGTCCTCCGCTGGACGACGGTGCGCAGCTGCACCTCCAGCTCACTGCGCTTGCGCGCCTCCTGGGTGACGGCCGACCTCTGCTGGTGGACCTCCTCCTCGGCCCGGCTCCGGACCTCCTCCGTCTGGCTGACAGACAGCCTCAGCCTCCTCAGCTCCTCCTCCAGGTCCCTCTTCTCGGCGTCCAGCCGGTCGCACTGCAGGCGGAGCGTGGCCGCGTCCTCCTCCCGCTGCTGCGAGCTCTTCAGCACGGTGGTCTTGGTCACGTGGATCTCCGTTTCGTAGGTCTGCTTAAGCTGACTAACCTCCTGGCTGCACTGGGTTCTTACCTTAGAGATCTCGGCCTCGGCCCCGCGCCGCCGCGCCGCCTCGTCCTCCATCAGCATCTTCAGGCGCTCCAGCTCGCGCTCCTTGTCCTTCACCGACTTCTCCAGGTCCAGCTTGAGCCAGTTCATCTCGTCCAGCTCCTTCTGGCGCCGGCGCACGGCCGCCTCGTACTCCTCCTGCTGGCTGGCGTGGCGCTCCTCGGCCAGGCGCCGCTTGCTCTGCTCCTCCTCCAGCTGGTAGGTGAGGCGCGTCAGCTTGTCGTTGAGGTCGATCATCTGGCTGTTGGTCTTCATGACCGTGGTCCCCTTCACCTCCTCCATGGTGATGAGCTGCTCCTTGGACTTGGTGAGGTCCAGCTGGTAGCGGGCCAGCGCCTCCTCCAGCGAGCGGGTCTTCTGGCCCCGACCCTCCATGTCCTCCTTCATGCGCCTCAGCTCGTCCTCCAGCAACTCGATCTTGGTGTTCCTCATCTGGAGAAGGTGACACAGGAAACAGTATAGTATCATTAATGAAACGAAATCCCTTTCAAAAGTACAAATGATTGAACAATACTGCAAATGATGTATATAGGCGTTGAACTCATGCCACATGGGTAAAACATGACCTGACAAAGACCCTGCACCCGAATCAATGGGATGTGCGTATTTTTTTTTCCTTTAGACGACATAGGATTTACCTTGAGCTCCTCCATGTTCTTCAGCATCTCCCCCAGGAACTTGTAATAGTCCCCTGACTGGGTCAGCAGCTCGATGTAGCGGGATTGCAAGTCAGCCGCCTGGCAAAGGGACAACAAGTGCATTAAGAAAAAGCCGGAAGCTCACAATGTGTCACCATTAAACGGCGGTTGGAACATTAAAACCGAGGGATAATGTTATTCAGCGCTTTAGGGTTTTTTTTGGCGAAAAATAGGTTGTCAAGCCTCATTAAATGGATTAGCACACAGGGGCCTTAACGTGGATGTTGGTTGTAATTACCCCGGGCGGAATTAGAACCGAGCTTTACTCTAGCGCTAGGTGCCATGATCTAATTAACCCTCGTTAGCCGTGGTTAAGCCCTCTGGGCTGTTCTGACCGTGCTGGAGCCTGCTGGGCTACGTCGGGCCGCCTTACCTCTTGTCTGACGGCCGTGGCAGGGGACTGCAGCATGGTCCTCTTGATGGGGATGTTCAGGAGAGTCTCCAGGCCCGAGCTGTAGGCGGCCAACTGCATCTCGTAGTCCTGGGGGGGGGACACAAGCGGGACACGACGGCATTCAGTGTCCGAACCAGTCGGGTCTTCTCCACGGATGTTTGCAGAGGGCGAGGACAACGGTAACATTCCGAGGGGTTGGGATGTGATGGGGAGTCATTTACCTTTATCGAGGCGGCGCAGATGTCGGCGTCCTTTTGGACATCCTGCACTTTCTCCTTCTTCCCTTTGATCTCCAAGTGAAGAGCCTGGGCAGACAACAGAGGACATTAGTGGACACAATGGACAGGCAAACCCAGCCGGTTTGTCCGGTCACCTCTCAAACGATCAGGTTCCCGTCGTGGGGAGGAACTGGGTTTCCCGCTGATCACGGCATCGCAGCGTCAGAGCGTAAGGGCCAAATTTGGGCATCCTTACGGATGATTGAAATATGAGCTGTTGCTCAGATGTGAGGGAAGGGTCAGAGTGAAGGCCAGAGCACCAAAGAGATAACATGGTCTGAGACACTGAAGGCACAGTGTTGTCTGTTTGTAGCCATCACAATACAAATTGGCATACCTGTCCTGTTCAATACTGGGAGGTAACACGTGTTGCTCCCTTGACCAAAAAATGATTTGTTTAGTTTAGACCGATATACTCGTTTCCACCTTGTCCACAAATCAGAACTTTCTTATGCCGTTGGAGTGAACTCGCTGTAGTGATTTCTCTGTGTACAGACTCGCTCTCTGTACTTGTTATCAGAGCTGCACAGACTCTCATCTCCTTTCATGGGTTGTTTTCTGCATAAACCTGAACATGTCCATTCCAAGAAGCGGTACCTTCTGCTGGTTGAGGTAGTCCATGAGGGTCTGGATGTCGGTGAACTTTGCCGTCTGCAGGCTGTCCTGGCGCTTCCTGGCGCTGTCCACCCACTGGTCCAGCCCCATGCTACTCTGCTGGTAGTGCTTCAGCTGCTTCTCCTGCTTCTCCAGGTCCCACACTCTGAGGGGACACGCGCACACCCACACACACCCACACACACACACACCCACCCACACACACCCACACACACACACACACACACACACAAAAAGAGGCAGACCTTGTAAGGACTAATTAACAGTAGTGGTCATTCCTTAAAAAACGTCCGTGCATTTCTGCTTTCCCTGAGAGGAGGAACAGATGGGCTACATCGGTAACCCACTTATGGTCATTTTTGTATTAGAACAAAAAGCAGTGCCAGCGAGTTTTTTTCATGTATGTGTATGTGTGTGTGCTCAGTCATCTCCCGTCCCTCACCTGCTGTCAATCTGGGTCTGGATGCGGCGCCACCGGTCCCCCATCTGGGTCACCAGGTCCCCGTACTTGGACAGGTCCACGTCGCACTTGTGGAAGGACTGGGCGATCTGGCCGTTCCAGTGTGCCGCCTTGCCCAGGTCGGACTCCATGGCCGTCAGCAGGTCTCTCTTTTGCTCCAGGTCACTCTTCATTTGCTGGAGGGCCAAACAGGTCAGAGCTCCGGTGAGGACACCACCCAACCCACGGCCACACACTTCCTCTAGGCCCACGGCCACACACTTCCTCTAGGGTCTTTCGTCACACCCCCCGCGCACCATGTGGCATGGGTAATGACAAACTCCCTCAGGGGCAGTACAGGTCACGATCAAACACATCCAGAGGAGCGGACAGGCCAGCGCACTGCGAGAACCGCTAAGGGTTCGGGCTAAGCAGGCTAACCGCTAAGGGTTCGGGCTAAGCAGACTAACCGCTAAGGGTTCGGGCTAAGCAGGCTGACCGTTAAGCGTTTGGGCAAAACGAGCTAGCCGCTAAGGGGTCGGGCTAAGCAGGCTGACCGCTAAGGGTTCGGGCTAAGCAGGCTGACCGCTAAGGGTTCGGGCTAAGCAGGCTAACCGCTAAGGGTTCGGGCTAAGCAGGCTAACCGCTAAGTGTTCGGGCTAAGCAGGCTAGCCGCCGCGCGTCTCACCTTGAGGGTGCTGCAGTAGTGCTCCACCTCGGCCAGGTCCAGGGAGGTGGTGTCCTTCTCGGTGAGGCGCGCCTCGTACACCTTCACCACGTCCTCGGCCTGGTGCAGGCTCTGGAGCAGGGCCCGCAGCGACGTCAGCCTACAGCCAGGACACAGCACCAACACGGGGGGCTCAACTTCAACTGCTTTCAGCACCACGAAAAGCTACCCAACATCATGAACAACATGACAAATAACAGCTATCCCTGTTGCATTAGAGAACACTTAAAGCAGAACAAAACTATATTATATGATATGAAGATGGTATTCGAGATTTTAAATAACACTTACAGTTAGTTCTACCTATAATTAACTATATTTTTCCCACAAATTATGAAAAACAGAGATAGGAGTATTGCGGGCTGTGTTGCGCTGAGAGGGCCACGTACCTCTGCATGTAGGCCGAGGAGAGGCCCTGCAGGCCCCCCAGTTTCTGGTTGACCAGGTCCAGCTCCCCCCGGAGGAACTTGGCCTGCTCCGAGTCGGGAGCCACGCCCTCCAGCTGCTTCAGGATCTTCTCCCGGAGGCGCAGGTACTCATCCCGCATGGAGTCCAGGTCGTGGTGCACGCTCTGGGGGTAAACACAAAGAGAAGCAGGGGTCAAGTATCTCAGACATTTGGTTATCCCTCCCAAATCAATGAGAACTCTTTGTTTTTACAGTCCTTTTCACCTGACACAATCTTTTATTTGAAAGAGAAACAACCTGAAATAATCCGAACGGATTCCAAAGACGTTTTGTAATTATCACGCCAAACGGAGTTCCACGTTTCCCGCAACTGCCAGGGAAGGCTCCGGAGTCCGTTACCCACCTCTATCTTGACGAGGCGCAGGGAGCACTCTTGCACGCTGTTCTCCCCCAGCGGGATGTGGAGGTACTGGGTGAGGCCCGACTCGGCGCCCTCCAGCCGGAGGCGCAGGGAATGCAGCTCACTCAGGAGGCTGAGGCTGAGGGTGGAGGGGGGCTTGACCACCGGGATGGTGGGCACCGGCTTAGGAGGCTCTGGCTTGGGAGGGTCCGGCTTGGGAGGCTCCTGCCTGGTGGTCTCCTGCTTGACTGACGTCTGCACCTCCACTTGAGTGGTGGACACGTCTGGTGGGATACGACACAATGTCTAAGTTCTGAGCGATGGGTAATGCAGCAGGGTAGCTGTTGCTTAAGGCGAGTTCGATTTCAGCTTGAACTTTTAAATACCGCCCAAGATGAAAATGCAGATGACATTTAACCGTGAAAGATGGCACAAAATAAAAACCTGCTTTGAAAGCCCTTTACTATCTGCTCAAAGTTTATCTGAATTATCTCTAGGATCTTATTCAGTCAAACTTTGATTCTGTTTTCGAAAAGAAAAAAACATTTCAGAGGAGGCTAGCCCTGAAGAAGTGTCCGGGGTAAACCCACTGTGGGCAGGCAGGCCGACCACCAGGGCGTCGTAGTGGCTCTGGGCCCCCGTGTACTGGCCCTCCATCTTCCTCCTCTCCTCCTCGCCAAACATCTCCGAGCCCTGGCTGGTGCGCAGGAACTCCTGGTAGCGCATCTCCAGACTCTTGATGATGTTGCGGTACTCCTCGGGGCGCATCTTGGACAGCTAGGGGAGGGAGACGGGTACGAGAGGGGGGGGGGGGGGGCACATGGGTACAAGAGGGGGGGGGGGGGCATTGGTGAGGGACGACAGTGGCATGAGGCGAGGCCAGGATGCCAGACAGCACCAATCTCCACAGCAGAGCCGTGACACACATCAATTCATAATCCATAAAGGTCACCTTTTTTGGACACAACAAAGGGAGAAAGAAATTCGGAGACATGTATGTCACCAATTCGGTTGTATTTGGCAGTATTTATATGGGACTCGGATTCGGTGTTACAGAGGCTATTTCTTTGTCGACGTGGTTGGATGAAATGTTCCCGTTACCATGGAGAGGGTGAGGGAGTTGATGTAGTTTATGTCTTTGACACAGCACTGCCAGGAGATGAGGCTCTTGATGTTGATGTAGAGCTGGCTCCAGAGGCCCATGATGGCCTCGTAATACTGCTCGTTCCTGCAATGCGCCACACACACACACACACACACACACATCCCATCCGTCAGCGCCTCCACTGCCATAAATCTACCTGGCCGCCCTCAGTCGATGTTCTGGAGCGAGCTGCTACGTGGGGCGGGGGGGGCTTACTTTGTGGCGACCCCGATGCTGAGAGGGTTGGGAGGGGGGATGAGCAGACACACGGAGGGGATCAGCATGTCCAGACCTCCAGGACCCGTCACCAGCCACTTGCTGCGCTGCGAGTTGTCCTTCAGGATGCCCTCATTGCCTTTCAGGATCCCTTTCTGCGGGGCGGGTCCACACGCACGCGCACACACACACACACACACACACACACACACAGGATTATGAATACGACGTTGCTGTTTTTCAGACGTGGGGTGGGTCCTGTCACGGTGATTAGGCTCCGAAATGGAGCTGCAGACATTCCAGCACCTCAAACCTGTTCAATTGTGGCTTGCTGACAGATGTTCAGAGGAGATACAGATTTATGTCTGCGTTTGGATTAGTGGACGGGGGACATTCTCTGTGTGCATGTGTGTGTGTGTGTGTGTGTGTGTGTGTGTGTGTGTGTGTGTGTGTGTGTGTGTGTGTGTGTGTGTGTGTGTCTCACCTGGTCCTGTTTGAAGTCACACAAAGCCTCCACCATGACGGGGCTGGTGCTCTTGTCCTCGGGGTTGCGGGGCTTCAGTCTCACGATGCTCTTTGACTTGTTGACCAGGCTTTGAACCTGCCGCTTATTCTCCATGATCCTCTCCTTCTCTTTCTGAGAGGGCACACACGCACAAGCGCACACACACACACACACACACACACACAACTAAAGCATTCGAAATGCACACAGCCCTCATTTAACAGCAATACAATGTCACGTGTAACAACCAGCGTCTGAAACCAGTTTCACAGGTTCGCCACGTGAAGCACGCTGGGGGTTAAAGGTCACCCTCGACAATGTCGAATGTCACCGTCTACCATCTGTTTGCGGATGGAGATGGCGGAGGAGGGGTGGCCTGGATGTAGGAGTGCTGCCCACTCAGTGGCGCCGTACCTCCAGGTTCTTGAGGAGCTCCGCCAGGTTCTCCAGGGGCGTGTTCTTGTCGCAGGTGAACGTCTTGCGGATGCTGTCGTGGTCCCTCTTCAGCTTGCCGTTGGTCTCATTGGCCTCCTTGAAGAACTGCACGCGAGGGGACGGCATGTTTACGGTAAGCAAAGAGAGTCCGAGGGAAAACTTGATGGTGGTGTTTCTCTGTGTGTGTGTGTGTGTGTGTGTGTGTGGGGGGGGCTCTCTACCTGGCTGTAGGCGGCGTTCTCCTTCAGGTGCACGTGGATGCACTTGGTGATCTGGAGCAGCCAGCTCCACTGGGTCTGCAGGGTGTCCATGTAGGCCTGGGGCAATCCACCGAACACACAGTCAGGGTCTGAGCCGCCACCACAGCCACGCTCTATCGCGTGGCAGAGTCAGAGGAGAGCAGCGCGGAGTAGAGGCACTCACCTCGATTTTGTCGGAGGCAGGGTGGTTGTTTTTCAGGAGGCCGTCCACTTTGGTCTTCAACTTGTTCAGCTCCTTCTCTTTCTCCTCTAGGTCTCGCATCAGTTTCTGGCGGGAGGAACGTGGACACACACACACACACACACACACACACACAAACACAAACACTTCATTACTTCATTGACTACAACTAATAATCACGTCAGCAGGTAACACTAAAATAAGCGTGTTCATATAAAACGAAGGTGCCGATTAAACAAATCATCGGTGCATGATTACTGATGTACTAATAAATAAAGGCCAAAGGTGGTAACATAATAATATAAAAAAAATGTAAAGTATAATTTTCGTACTGGCAGCTGCAGGCTTTGGCTGTAACTAAATGTTGAAGTGAATCGTCTACAGGACAAAGCCGAAAAAGGGCAGAGGCGTCGCGTTTCCTTACAGAGTAGCTCTCCTGCTTTTTGGGGATGTAGGCGTCGATGTTCTTGTCGCCCCAGTCGAAAACCAGCTCCTCCTCTTCGCGCTCGTTCACCCACATGATGGCCCGCGAGATCTCCTCGATGATGTCCTGGAGCTCCCGCAGCTGGCCCGTGCGACTGAAGGACAGTTTCTGACCGGGAACAAATACAAAAAAAACACCGCAGACCGTCAAAACACACACCAAACAGGTTTCAACGTCAACACTTAA
This sequence comes from Aplochiton taeniatus, assembly GCA_017639675.1. Lineage (NCBI taxonomy): Eukaryota > Metazoa > Chordata > Actinopteri > Galaxiiformes > Galaxiidae > Aplochiton > Aplochiton taeniatus. The sequence continues at coordinate 13,559,903 of CM030189.1, forward strand.
AGGCCTGAAGGTCCGGTGTTGGTTCGGGTCTCACCTGCAGGCTGTCCCACTCCTGTTCCAGGGCGTGCAGGTTGGACTTGTCCCCCCTCTGCATCTAAACGGCACAATGTTCATCTTTAACATGAGTAAACGCACACACAAAAACACGCTCGCTTAAAATGCGTACTCCCCTACGCTTCAGAATAACGACGCATAAACAGCTAAAGAAATATGATGTCAGTCATAAACGTGGTCTGGAAAATACCCCCCAACCAGACGGATAGGTTTAAGGTGGGCATTAGAGAAGTTGGTGAGGGGGAGACCTAGGGGTTAAAAGCCCAGAGAAGGGAGGTCCCAGGGCAGGCTGCACCCACCAGATCGTCCCTGGCGCGGTCCACCTCCTGGCTCCTCTGGATGGAACTGTGGTACTTGTTTTGGCTGATGATCTGCTGCTCGATGGTGGCCTGGTCCTCGCCCCAGGGAGACGTCTCGATCAGACGCTACAGAGCATGAATAAAAAAGGGATTATGTTGACTACACTGGCAAAACCCTTCATCAAATGTATTAGATATCAAATATTAAATGTTAAAGATATTACGTAGCAGACGATAACAAACGCCAGCCATTAAACGGGTATAGTTATGTGTTATAGGTGTAAATGTTTATTGGCGTTGGAAGATTGAGGAAAATATGACAGTTTGTATTTTTGAGAATCTCTGAGGTAAATAGCAAACCATGCGCATCAAAAACTGTGGACGTTTCTGGGAGTGGTGCTGGCTTCGAAAATAAACCTGAGAACTGAGAAGTCGCCGTCCGCAAACGCTTCATTGCTGAATCTCCAGACGTTATTCAATGCCCCCTTGTTATTCTGAAAGACTAGAGAAATGTCTGAAATCTTAAGTCCTTCCCCTGGCTGTCCTCTGGGGGTCAGTGTTTAATTGTTAGCGGAGCCCACCCTATGTACGCCTGTCTGTGCTCAGCAGGAAACTATTCCAACTATTCCGCCCCCCCTGACAGATTTCATTGCCCTGGCTTAGATAAGCTCCTAAGCAGACTCAACCAGTTTCTCCTCAGGACTCAGCCCCCTTTTTTTCTCTCTTTTTTTTTTTTTCTTACTTTCACTCACTCCTTTCAGCCTATTGTTTTCTAACCACTCCCTTCCCGGCAAGGTTTGCAGCTCTAAACACCGACGGTAGATCTTCTCATTGATTTTGCTTTGAGTTAGTTACCGTAGAAGCATGGGCTTTTTGATCACTTTTTAATCCAAGAAGCCTCTGAGAAGGGAGAGTGGTTCAAAATGGTGACGCGAATGTGTATTATAAGGACAGCAAAAGACGAGCATATGTATTCATTAAGAAAACAACAACACCAAATAACGGCACGCTCTTGGCACGGAACATTTCCAAATTCCAGGTTTGATACAGAGTGTTCTTACTACACCGTGAAAGCGCAAAGGAGGTGGGCGGACGTTGGGCGGATGAGTGCTAATGACAGGGAAGGAGGGAGAGAAGGAGGGCGAGGTTAGGAGTGGTGACATAAATGAGGGCTTGTGGCTGTTTGTCTGTGTGTGTGTGTGTGTGTGTGTGCGTGCGTGCGTGTATGAGGGAGCGAGACAGGGAGTGGGAGATTGAATGGGTGTGTTACCGCAGGCATGTTGGATATCAGTCCAGCCATGTCCTAGTGCTACTGACTCAGGGCAAAGTGTCACATTTCACATCTCCAAGAGGCTTTTGACAGATTCCCTCCCGTTTTCTCATGAACTCACTTTTTGGCAGGGCCTCTCCCGGGCTCTGTTGTTTCCTGAACTTGGTCAGGACCCTTTCTTACCCTTGTACTTTGTAAGAAACTCTCCGAAAATTGCTAGAAAATCCCACCGCTACAACCAGACGCCAAAACACTTTCTCTTTCTCTTAAATGTTTTACCATACCATTCTTAAAAACGGTGGACATTTTAAACTGCTACAGAAAAGTCTACTTGGATTTATCAATCCCTCTTTTTTTGTCGTTGTTTTTTTTATACAAAGACCTTCCTCTCTGCTCTTTTGTCTTTCAGTTTTTTTTTGTCTCTCTTCCTCTCATTGTTAGACCCTCTCTGTACACTAGCAGCTCATTTTGGCAGCGTAACCAGCTAGTGTGTGTGTGTGTGTGTGTGTGTGTGTTTATGTTGCGGCAGGACTGATAAGACGGAGTTCCATACCCACTTGTGTTGTTGAAAACACACACACACACACACACACACACACACACACACACACACACACACACACACACACACACACACACACACACACACACACACACACACACACACACACACACACGGCTCGGAGAGGGGGTAGGGGTTTTGTTGGAGGACGGAGATGGTGCAGAATACCAGAGCGATTGCCGTCACATGGTAAACCCTTTGCTCCAGGCGGGTGAGGGAGCGGCCTGATCCCCAACCCCTGTGAACAGGGCTCACCTTCTGCTGCCCGATCCAGGATATGGCGTCGGTGAAGGTCCTGGAGCCCCCGCCACGTTCCTCCCAGGAGCCAACGCTGCCACGGTTCTTCCTCACCATCGTGCCCAGCGACTGTTGCATCCGGCTGAACATCTGCGTGAACTGGTCGATGCTAGGTGCAGGGAGGAAACCCAAGACACGCTGAGATTTCGGGCGGGGGGTAGGGGGCCAGGGGGCCGTGGCGGACGTAAAGAAACAAACAGACCCCCCCCACCCACGCCCCCCCCCCCCACACACACACACACAAACACACACACACACAAACACACACACACACACACACACACACACACACACACACACACACACACACACACACACAACAAACAAACAAACAAACAAACAAACAAACAAACAAACAAACAAACACACTCGCGCGAACCGCTTACCTTCTGTAGAGGTTTTCATCGGGCACCCTTAGCTGTTGCAGTTGCATGCCACATATGTTGAGCTGCTCCAGAGCTTCGGCAGACATGCCCATGGCTTGGTTCACCTCCGCAGCGGAACCTCCCTGCAACAGCATAGGGCTTTGAAGACTCTGCTATTGTTCACACATAATTATGCTGAAATTCATGCAACAATAACACCGACAGAGTCCATATTCCAAGTGCTGAAGTGTTACAACTGAAGTGTAACTGCCGTGCCAGAGATGGAGCAATCAGGAAATCAGATTTTTTTTTTATGTTATTCTTCTGTTTTGGATCATGTGAGTACTGACATTTTACTGCTATGGCAACTGTTTGGACAAATGCAAATCAAAGGGTGAAGGAATATGACTAAACATTATGAAATCCTTCAAATAAATATAGTAAGCGTAGGGTAAATAATTTAGAAAGTGTGTCTCAATTGATCGGTGTGTGTGTGTGTGTGTGTGTGTGTGTGTGTGTGTGTGTGTGTGTGCATGCATGCTCATGTGCACTTACCCCTTGGATAGTTAGCTGGGCTTTCTGTAGGAGCCCCTGACACTGGTCTTGCAGGAAGTAGGCCTTATTTTGGATACTCTGCACACTAAACACAACAAGACAAGCTACGGTCACGATAAGTGTGTTTAAGACTCTACTGTCTCTGAAGTAAACCTACCACCGTGCGTGGAAATATTGAAAGTGTTGACAAGTACGTAACTATATCGAATAAACAAAGAGAAAGTCGTTTGTTTTGACCTAATTATGATGACTAACGCCTTGTTTGAGGATAGGGATGTCGACTTTACACATTTGAATCGAACAATGCAGTTATTTCAATACAAGGACTCCGGACAAAATGATTGGCCTGGACTGAACTATTGAGTAACACATTATATGGGGAGGTGACAACCCATAACACTTTAGTTGGGGCCTCAATCTCATGCATATGTTAGAGAAACAGGGGTATCTACACACATTGAAGGATTTCTAGGATCCATTCACTCAGTAGTCAGAGTTCAAACAACGCACTTTGTTCATTTCCTAAACCAGTACTACATCGGCAATACCAAAAAAATGCCAGGGAGTTATTCCAAAAACATTACTGTTTTGACATATTGCTGATAATATCTATTAAAACGTCTTAGAACTGTCACTTTTTTAGCTTTGTATAAACGTATATAAGTGATAAGTTAGATCGGGTGTAGCAGCCCTTACAATGACATTAGTAGAAAATAGCTGTACTGAGCCCCTTACCTTGTAACTCCATAGCCAGCGCCTCCACCTCCACCTCCACCTCCACCACCACCACCACCACCACCTCCACTTCCAACAACACCTCCCCCTCCTCCTCCACGCATGGAAGTTTTGGAGAAAGAATAGGTATTATATCCGTCCCCAGATTCAACTTGGTAGCCATTCCCCGCAGCGAAGAATTGTCCGCCGTCATGACCAGAAAAACTGGCACTTGCCAGGTCTGGTCGCGAATTACTTCTTCTGCTTTGACTCATTGCCGTATTAAGTCGCGTTTGCGAGCCGTACGAGCTCATTCTGTATTGTTTAGCTGTATCCTGGCTCGAGGGAAAAAAAGTAAGCTACAGTTCTGTTGGATCAAGTTCTTTCCCCGTTGTAAGCGGAGACGGGTGTTTGGTGCGCTGCCTAGATCCCCTAGTGCGCAGATAATGGTCTTCTGTGAAAACACGGAAGAGGGCCGTTTTGGGATACAAACCACACCTTGTGCTACAAAAGAACGTCCCCTTTTACCTGTAAGCTTTAGAGGAACAATATTTAGTGATTTTCCAAAGAAAAACTTACGATGGTGGGGGCAAATGATTAGTTGCACTTCTACACAATATTATGTTGTATGCGCGATAAGTTAATGAATTCAGCGAAAACATTTATTTTCATTGCCAACAGGCTTATGGGCTAACTAACTGATAGTTCTAGACATTTGAATGATGATGATATTTTATCATATATTTAGACATATTGTATTGTTTCTCAAACATATCGGCTACTCAAACAAACTCTCACACACACACACAGACAGGTGAAGTGTGTCGGAAAGTGAAAATTAAGGAGTTGTCGCACCCATTGTGAGTCATGGCCAGAGCAAAATACTTTCTTTAGAGATTGTGACAGTTATAAAATTAAGCAATATTAAATTGTGTGTGGGTGTCATGCATATCCTCAATCCATTCGAAATAAACTGTTTCGAGGCTTAAATACTCATCCACATTATAACTGAATAATATGAAATGAGTATAGTGTTATTACAGTGCTAAACTATTAACAGCACAGTAAAATGTATAATTGTCTTTTAACCCTCATCCATATTTAACATACAAGGGCTACTGACTGGGGTCCCTGGGGACCCCAAGAATAAACTACTGTAAGAAACAATCAACATAGCAAATATTATTTCTGTAACTAATAATGTCATCTGAAAAACAGAGATTGATTGACAAAGTCATGAAAAATTGGAAGGATGAAATGAAGCACCTGTGAGATATGACTAAGTATACCTCTGGGGTCTGTAGGGACCCCAGTTGGTAGGATGTGGGTTGAGCAGATCTAATGGTTGGACCACAGGAAAAAGTGTACACTGTGAATGATCTACTTTCTCTGAGGTGTGAGAGTGGACATTGCTGGCGGCCACATTCTGCCCTCTTGCGTTGCAGCACAGTGCTTATCTTGGACAAGCAAGGGTACAAGAGAGGAGCTGGAGTTCGACACAAAATGACACACAAATGACACCCAGACAGAGGGTTGGACAGGTGTGTTGATAGTCTAAGCCAGCCACACCCTTTATCTGGAAGCTCCACACCTTCAGTTTTACCTTGGTGTCTCTCCAAAATCCAGTTAATGATTCGTGGTGTAAGCCAAAATATTAGAATTGTGTCCGACGAGGTCACATGTGACCACAATAAAATGTGTGGCCATACTGTAACTACCAATTCTTTCTCACGTACACGCAGGGCTCCACCCGAAGGACACACCCCTCTTCCCTTCCCCACGTCGCGATGGCCGACATTATCCCCATCATAATTCATAATAATCCCTTCTATGCAAATAAGTGGCAGGGCAGGACTGAGCGTGTGCAAAATGATTTTCCGTGACAGACACTTAGTGAGACATTGCAGAGTGTGAGAAAGTCGAACGGTGATCCGCACATACAAGGTGTGGCACCCTAGGCTTGCGTCCTCTCCACGACTTTCTCATCTGTAACTCCGTGACTAGAAGGGTGTGTCATGCCTCTTGGTCATACCTTAGTGGGTTGGCTAGCCACGCTCTTACTCACTTCAGCCCCACCTGTTGTGCTGGGAACACACACCGTCAAGAACCATGGCTCATTTCGTTTATCCACCATGTTTGAATTCGTCACTTCTATCTCTCTTTATAAGCCTGCCCCCCCCCCCCCCGCCCCCCCACACACACACACACTCTCTATCTCACACACACACACACACACACACACACACACACACACACACACACACACACACACACACACACATAAATACACCCACGGGGACCCTTGAACAGGCTCATTTATCACATTCTAAATAAATATCAGCATGCACAGTGTGAGCCTTTGATGTAAGAGTCTTGCAGCCCAGGGTTGGGTCCTTACCTTGTGTTTGCTTACCTTCTCTAAGCCTGTGTTTATTTCATTCGACGATGTGACCACCATGTTTAGCTAATCATATCCACCAAATCAATCGTATATAAAGGACAACACATCACCCAACTGACCCTGTAACAAAATATTAACAACATCCATATTCAAAGCAAAGTGCCCTTGAAGTGTCATAAATGCTTGAAGAACCTTAAACAGACATGAAAAAATTGAAATGATGAGGAGGTGCAGACCTTCTTTTGTTTTCAAAGAGTTTATTGAGGTGTGTGTTTTCAACGCAGGAGATGAGAAACCCCAATCTTACCGCCGTACTACCGGCCAGCTGTACACCTGCAGACAGCCTGACGCCTGGTTCCCCCCCATGCCAGACAGAGCTGAAAGGGTCGCCTCAGTGATCTCTATCGCAGAGTAACATTGCGAGCAGACATTTCCTCATACAAAGATCTGCATCACAGACTGTGTATTTTAGGGATTTTCCAAAAGGCGCTCACCAGGGCCATTGAACAACAATCTCGTCTCGTAGTCTATCAGTTTCTCTAGGAGATGTAAATAAGTCGTGCGGGTGTGTGTCGTGGCAGTAGATAAGGGTAAACCCACAGCAATGTCCATAAGTCTCCCATAAACACTACAATACAGTAGACATAATAAAGTATGAATCAAGTCTCACAGCAATCATTCATCTGCTTATTATCTTTATCTGGTGGACTTTGACTTCTGTGTTGCAGCATTGTAAACACTGAAAAATGGCACTGTGTGTTATGTTAAAGCTGCACTAGACATTTGCCTGCAGTATTTTATTTTTTTTTTTACACTGCTGATGTTAATCTTCATACAGCTCAACGTGGGAAATTTGGCATAACTTTGTCTCCCGTAGGCATGCTGGAGCACATAGGCAATTTTGACATCGCAAAATATGACTCATTATGATTCCATACCGGATGTTGCACTATGAACTAAAACTGCTGGCCGTGTGAAAACTTTTCTTTTAATTTATTTTTCATTATAACAAGCTTTATTTAAAACAGCAATAACACGAGCTCCAAAGTCCCACGATGACTTTTTACAGCTCGCCGTTGAATGAGACTCTGTTACACGGGGAGGAGGAACAGCAAACGGCCTGAATTCCCTCCAGGCAGTCGAACTTTTTGGATTGACTGCAGAGAGAGAGACTTGGGGCCCCCGCCTCCTGTTCTGGTCTGAGATCTGTTAATCACCAGCCTTAGTGTGCAGAACAACACACCCCAAATAAAAACGAAACACATCACCGTTGGGTCAGCTCCAGCTCCTCTGGGGGTGGATTCTTGCCACACCTTTAACAGTTGCCAGGGAGACAAACAAGTAGGTTTGAATGAAAACAAGCGCCGGAGTGGGAGAGTCCACCAGTGCAAAGCCCCATCGGTTTCTGTTGGCAAAGGCACATGTGAAACCCTTCATGGCAACAACCAGAACTGCCATAAGTTATCTTTAATAGTACGCAAATCCTACAGGTAGAGCACACTAATAATCATTTGTATTCTTGGGGGAATGGAATAAAGTATGGAAATGCTCACTGGAACGACAAACCAATCCACTCCAGTTGGTGTTTCAGGACACACCAGTGGCTAGGCCTTTACAATACAACGACTACGGTTACAAAGGCTGAACACCCACGAGAATGTTGCTCTTTGGGTGCCAAGTCAAAGCCAAGCCGGGTTCCCCCACCCAGCGCGGTGGAGAACGGCTGTTACCCTGCCCAGCCAGCAGAGGTCAGCAGAGTGTAAGACATTGCCACAGGACACACTGCCGTCAGGTTCCAGAGGCCTTGCTCGTCACGTTGCCCTCAGCGAAACTCTGCCAAGGTGTCCGGCTATTTATTCCATGTGACCAAGATGACGGGTGTACACTGATCCGCCACAACAGGGTGACGTGGAGACCGTTGATCCTCTCGTTACCATGGCACCTGACAAGGGGCGGGATATATGAGGCAGCAGGTGAACGGTCAGTTCTTGACCACGTTGATGTGTTGTAATCAGGCAAAGCTCGGGGCATTTAAAAATGTGAATACATCTGGCTCGGGTCGGGCTCATTTAAGTTCTCTCCTCTAGTTGTACGCGCCGAGCTCCCATTGGCCACTGTATGAAATAAGCTATTTTTATATTGATTCGATTGTAAATAGTTAAGAGTTGCCTATACATAGCGTATCCAAGCACGCGACACGTGACAGTAAGTGTGGACCATGCAGATCATCGGGTCGGGCTCGGGCTGAAAAATATCAGACGTTGTCGGGCTTAGGCCGGGCTAGGGCTAGGGCTTGAACACCACGGGCTAGGGCTGGGCTAGGGCTGGGCTAGGGCTGAGCTAGGGCTTGAACACCATGGGCTAGGGCTGGGCTAGGGCTGGGCTAGGGCTGGGCTAAGGCTGGGCTAGGGCTGGGCTAGGGCTGAGCTAGGGCTGGGCTAGGGCTTGAACACCATGGGCTAGGGCTGGGCTAAGGCTGGGCTAGGGCTTGAACACCATGGGCTAGGGCTGGGCTAAGGCTGGGCTAGGGCTTGAACACCATGGGCTAGGGCTGGGCTTGGGCCGGGCTTGAACACCACGAACTAAGGCCGGGCTCGGGCTGGGCTTTTGGGCCCGCGCAGGGCTCTAGTTTAGGAGGACTGGCCACCTGCTAGTTTCCCATGCAGCCAGAGTAGTACCTACCAACTCTGTCCAAGCAAGGACAACCAGTGAACCGGCGACAAGAACATGGGCGCCTAACACTCGTTGACGTGTGTGGGGAGCGAAGGCAAGCTCGTCTGGTCCGATCCCACAGCTGAGCTACTGTTGCCCAAAGTGCTGAGAAATGAATTCTGGATATGATAGAGGTGTCAGAATACATAATGCATCACAGCTTGCTGCGTGTGGGGCTGCATAGCCTGAGCCTCAGACCAGTCAGAGTGCCCATGCTGACCTCTGTCCACCGCTGAAAGCGCCTACAATGGGCATGCACGCGTCAGACCTGGTCCATGGCACAATGGAAGAAGGTGGCCTGGACTGATGAATCACGTTTTATTTTACATCATGATGAACGCCAGGCGAGTGAAAATTGCTGACCAGGGGAAGAGACAGCAGCAGGATGCATTCTGGGAAGAAGGCGGTGGCGGAGGTAGTGTGATGCTCCGGGAAATGTTCTGCTGGAAAACCTTGGGTCCTGGCATTCCCGTGGATGTAACTTTGACACGTACCACCTACCTAAACATCGTTGCAGACCACGCATTCATGGCAACGGTATTCCCTGATGGCCATTGCCTCTGTCAGAGAAACGCGTCCTGTCACACCGCAAAAATTGTCCAGGAAGGGTTGGAGGGACATGACAAAGAGTCTGAGGTGTTGGCTTGCCCTCCAAATTCCCCGGATTTCCGTCCGATCAAGGATCTGTGAGATGTGCTGGACAAGTCCAATCAATGTCTTCACTGACCTGCCCTCCGGACGGATTTGTTGTTTCTTGGTTTCAACACACAGAGTGACCGTAAGCAGCACAATTGAGCATTCAAACCGGCTTTCAACAAGCTTTGGCTGAAGGACACAAAAACAGACTGCAGTGACGTGCGGTGTCCAGTAGAGTGGGGCATTCGAAACAGAGCCTCGGATCTCCAGTGCTACATGAGTCTCAAAATAGGGCTTGTTGTTGACTTCATATTGCCAATTCATGAACTGGGGCCAGAATTTCAATTGGAATTGATCATACAGCTATTACAATTGATATACTGCTGCGTCTAGTCAGCATACTGATAGCCATTCACTTTATTTGAAGGTGCCAGCCCAATGAAGACAACAGGCTCGGCTACTTGCACATAAGCATGAAATGAAGAAATAGAGAAAGAGGGAGAGAGAGGGAGAGAGAGAGAGAGAGAGAGAGAGAGAGAGAGAGAGAGAGAGAGAGAGAGAGAGAGAGAGAGAGAAAGAGAGAGAGAGAGAGAGAGAGAGAGAGAGAGAGAGAGAGAGAGAGAGAGTAACATATAACACATTATATTCTACTCTTGGCTATGTTTTCTGAAATGAATGTTTCCTTTCTTCCGATGTGCCTTCCTCCACTATACAAGTGCTATTGTCCCTGAACTGTTGGGGAAGGATTGTACGCCTATTCTGCACAAATTACAAAAGAGACCTTTATTATTGTCTTGGTAGGGCCAAAGCCATAAAGGCTCTTTCTTAGTGTGCTCCAATCAACAACCACAATGGGAGGGGAAAGAGCGAAGTACCGCCTCGAAACGTCGGTGCTGTGTTTTTCTTCGTGCTTTTAAACTGTTTGTGTCTGTACATTCAGGAATGGCATAACTCTTTATTTCCGAATGAACATATGGAACGTTCAGAAAATGAGAAGACCTAGACAGCGAGCGAGTCGTGGGTTTGGGTGTTAAACAAAAACTGAACCGTGTCCTGGCAGGTGTGTTACCTGTGGAATCTGTCAAAAAGGGGACGGCTCATTCTTCGGAATCACCTCTTCCGCGCCACATCTCGCACGCAATTGACACTGCGTGCCTAACGTGAAGAATGGATTCACAGGTAGTGTAAATGGTGGAGATTTGCACATACAATTCGCCGTGGTCGATTTCCTCTGAGAGGACTAGTGCCTGCTGTCAACTTGAAGTGCTCACCGTTCAGTGGCAGCAGCCCAGCTTCCTGATAATAAAGAGGTACGCCTTGTTTTAATTCCAGTGATTGACTGCGCACTGCTTTCACCGCCAGAGCTGGGGCATTGACGCATTGTGGAGTCGACAGGGGTAGCACTGCCAACCCCGGCTGCGCTACAGACGCATCTAAGAGTGTAACTGCGATGGCCGTGGTGCAGCTCGAAACGGAGGACCATCAACCGGAGAACGGCTTCGTGTCCCCCGAAACTACGTCGCCGGGATTGCTCACACAGATCGACCGTCGTGTCCTGCCATTTCTTGGGGCATTTGGGAAATACCAGAGACAACTAATTGTACTGACTTGGATTCCAGCGTTATTCATTGGATTCAGCCAGTACTCTAACAATTTTCTTCTAGCCCAGCCAAACAACACATGTGTGAACCCTTTTACAAACGTAACCAATTTGACAAGAAGCCATTCCCATTTGTTTCATAGTCCACATAACAGCAGCACGCGTCCTGCTTTTATTTATGCCAATGGTACTTATGGCACGCACAATGATACAGCCAACATGCAATGCATGTGCAATGAGTGGACGTTCGAGCTGAAAACTGGTCTTGTGCGGAATGTGGTTACCAAGGTAAGTTTTGCATCCAGAGAACGTAAAGATGGCAATATTTTAGATAAACAATGTATGCAATTGTTTGCATTCTGATATCAATAACTTGTCTTTCCATCACCTCATCTGAATGCCGTTAAACAGCTAACGTTGGTGGACATAAAGAGAAATGTCGTAAAGATGTTGTACTACTTACTAGCTGTGGTCCTGCTAAATCATTTAAACCATGTATTTGCGTCTAATCGAGGTAATCAGCAAATTAACCCTGTCATATTGCTACCATTTGAGCCTTTAAAATGAGAGCACCTAATACTCCCGGTGTCCTTGCTATTAGAGGCAGCTGACACCAACGGACTGACCATGGCTTTTCCACAGTGGGCTATCCCCTAGTAATAACATGAGTTATTAGACCATTAGTAGACTGAGCGATTCAATCATGAACAGTCATGAATATGAAGTAGGTTAACGTGTTTGGGGAAGCCGGTGTTCAACATTGACCAACGTAGTTATGGACTGTCTGCGATGCATGACATGAGTCATCGCAGCAGCTGACAAGGCGCGAGCTATGACGGGCAGATGTCACCGTGGGCACTACAACGGAATGTGCCGGTTGCCATGGCCTAGGCCAAAGCCTATAGCCATAGCTTTGAATTGGAGCAAAGGGCACTTACTGTCCCCGTCGATAGGTATATCGCTATGCATTAAACGTCGCCGAGCCCTAGCGTATACGTTTAGCTTTCGAGACATGCATTATTTCAGTCTGTCGCCTCTTTGAATCGTGATGCGATCACGTTTTATTGAAGTGTGAGTGAGATGATTGTGCACAGGCCTGTGAGTAGGCTATCAATGAGGTTCAAAGGCAGCATTGAGCACATTGAGCATGCTGAGCTTTATCATCGGATTGTGTCGATTCCAGCTGACTGTGGAAGAACAGAAACATGACACTTCCCTCTGCAATATCCCCCAAAAGACCTTTGGCCTATTTCACAATAGGGTGTCTCCCACCCTCAGAGTGATATGTTTAGAAAGGATATTATATTTCAATTTCTCTCCCCTTCAAGGTCTCTCAGCAGTTGAAGTAGGGAGACCAGACGGATTTCTTTGAATGTTTGCACAAGCCAACCGGATAGAGTGTTTTAGTGTAGGGCTATGTCATTTTGTCTGTTAGTATTGACAGATGTTCATGCTGCAATATGTATCTTGCCAGTGACTGTCATCTGTGTGTCAACGAGGAGATGTGAGGGATATTATTTATTCTTTAGCAGGGCAAACAATGTTTCCCCTGCAGGTAAACCAGCTTTACAGCGTTGGCATTTCACAAGGTTTCAGCATCATTTCACTGGAAGGTGTTGATGCAGGCACAGAGTGTCAAACTGGCTGTTCTACACCCTCACTTACATTGCATGAACCAGAAAAGGCCGCAATCACGGGGCACAGCAGCCAAGGGTTTGATCCGCCGCCTGGCTTTGAAGTGTTTGCGCCGCGCCGAGGATGTGCCCACTGTAATGCCAGCCGCTGCCCGTGCCCTCAGACATCTGTTTATCACAGATAATGGACGCCTTCCTACGAGAGGCAGACTGAAGGGAAAAGAAATAAAACATAATGCTGCTCTGGCATTTCATCTCCGCCGCCAGTCGAGGGGACAGCCGTGAGGCGGCCTCCCGTTTACCGCCCGCCGGAGAACTGGGGAGGCTGGCGATTGAGCGGGCGCCCTCGCTAGCTTTATGGCACACACAAAAGCCTGGCCTTTTCGAACCCCTTTCATAATGTCCAACCTGCAGCTCAAGCACGTAGCAAATCATCCCCAAGGGCAATCAAAGTTTCCGGCCGCGACCAAACGTGGCAGTCCGTCGCCGCTCGCCTTGGGAAGCAATGTGAAGTGTGGGAATGGTAATGTGAGGGATGTTTTTTGTTGTAGTAGTTGTTGTTGTTGTTGTTGTTTCGTTTGGCATGGCAGTCTGGGAAATTATGTTTCCTCTCGTGTACATAGCATTTGTATAGGACTTACTTTGCCGCCCCCACACACACACACACACCCAGACAATGTTTTGTTGACAGTCAGGGCGGGTGGCTTCACTGACAGACGGTGACAGAGCGGAGCAGCTGGTGTCAGCCTCTGGTGGTGTGGTGTCCCTTCCCCCCCCCCAACCCCCGCCCGCCCAACACTCTGCCGCCCCACAAGGTCAGCCTTCCCCTGAGAAATCAACCGAGAGACCCCGGCAAACCTCTCTGCCATAGCCAGGTTGGAGCAGAACTGACGCCCGGCGCCTACCATCTCCTCGCATTTTGACCTGGCTTGAAGGAAGTTCGACTCCCCTTCCCCAACGACCCCTATCCCCCCCCCCCCCCCCCCCCCGGGTACAGGGGGTTCAGAGAGCGGATGTGGCTGGATGCCGGGAAGTGTAAGCGACGACCTTGCGCTTTCCGTCTGTGGGGAATGCAAAGGCATTAATGCAAAGGGTGGTGTTGACGGGCCGGGCGTGACACCCTATCCCTTAGGGAAGGGGCCGAGTTCTAACGCTGGGCCTGCGCGGGGGTTGTCACGGTGCCAGAGCGTACCATATCGCATTCAAAACAACCTCACGTAGTAGTACGCTATGTACCGCTCTGATCTAATGGAGGTTTCCCCTCCTTATCCCCCCCCCCCCCCCCCGTGTTTTGGAGTTAGTCAGCAGCTAAAAATGATGGCGCAGCATTAAACGAGGACAAGAGTCTCGGTGAGAGTCTCCGCCGGACTTTGGGCGGCGTTGTCGGACGGCTCTTAATAGTTTGGAGCCGCGAGGGCAAGGAGGGCAAGGAGGGAAAGGAGGGGTCCGCGGAAGAGGAGGAGGAGGAGGAGGAGGAGGAGGAGGAGGATGAAGTGGCGGGGGGGGGGGACCCTGCGTGGCTGCCGTGGAGGCCCCGTTTCTAATTGAGTCCTGGGCCTCCTCGCTCCCTGGGGCTCGGTGTAATTGGGTTGAGCCGGGGCGAACTGAGAACGTATCGTTACCGCGCGACACGGAGAGGGTGTCCCTGCGCTCTCGCCCCCCCCCCCCCCCACCGCCGGCGCACGCACTCCGACAGCGGCGCTCCACAAGAACAAAAACCTCATCGGGCGCCAAGACCGAAAGGAGAATAAACCCTGAGTGGCCCCAGGATAGCGCCGATCGTACGAGTCGCTTATTCATTGCGGGAGGGGGGGGGGGGGGGGGGGTCCGCCTAGGCAGAGGATTGTGCTGTTTTATTGAGCTGGGGATTACCTACTGTAGTATCTGGGCTGCACGACTCCAGCCGTACTAAACCGCACGCACAACGGCGTGCAAACACCTAGGCTGGGGAGTGCTTTTGGACCTACCCCCCATGGCACACTTTCACAATGCTAAGGAGTCCGCTTGGGAGCCGGCCGAAAACTCGTTTTTTTTTTTTTTTTTATCTCGAGCGAGATTGTTAGCGGGGCGACACCCAGTCCTCAGTATCGACCCAGTCTAGCCGGGGCCTAGGCCCGCCAGATAGTGGTGCAGCCTAGAGCTCCCTCCCAGTCAACAGAGCCGGTCAGTCCTGGCCTTTGCTCCTCCGCCGGATCCCCACGGCCCATGCTCTGTTTACTCAGCTGACCTGTCCCTGGCTGTCACACACCCCGGGTCAGGGCGGGGTGCCCGCAGCGGGGCTCAGCTGTCGGGGAGGGGATGCCAGATGCCAAGTCAGCGTACAACAGGGGCCTCTCACTGCCGTCAGCTGGGAGGAAAGAGGCGCTGGTGGGACTGGAAGATAAAGCGTCGTGGCGTGCGTGCGTGTGTGCGTGCGTGCGTGTGTGTGTGTGTGTGCGTGTGTGTGTGCGCGCATGTGTGTGCGCATGTGTGTGTGTGTGTGTGTGTGTGAGGTGGCTCTCTGATAAGTGATGTTATTCAATGGAGAGGCGTAAACAAGTTGTATGACCCACTGAAACTTGGAATGCTGAACGTGTTGTTCTCTGGAATGATGAGGGTTCTCAGGTTCGAGAGGGGAACATCCCAACTGTGTGACCACATTTCCTCAATAACAGTGGGACGCATATGGCATACATTGAAATAAATCGTTTTACCTTAATCCCAGTAAGACTTTATAAAGAGCACACAAAGGGGTATATAAACTCAATTCAAAAGCTATTTCATTGTTAGAAGAAAGAAAGAAAGAAAGAAAGAAAGAAAGAAAGAAAAGACATAACCAGGGAGTCCTCTGACGCATTCCAAACATATTTGGACCATCTTTTTCCTGTCTCTCTCTCTCCTCACTCATACAAGCACAGACACATGCACATGGTCAGTTGGCCAATGGGGATATCTCTTTCCTAATGCCTGGTCTCCTCAGGCAATGGCATTTCCTCCGCGAGAAGCGTTAGGATACGTCCGCTAGCAAAGGCAACACCTGCACCACTGTTGACTCACACCCACGTGAGGGGAAACACACACGGGGGGGACACAGGCAGTGTTGACACCAGGGACGTTTTCCACCTTTTGATTCGAGGCAACACACACACACACACACACCGTGCACAAGAACGAGCTTTCCGGCTGACAGCTTCTGTCCCCGCAATGTTATTGTGCCTCTTGGGGTTCTTTGGATGTTATATATATTTATGAATATACGTGACCAAACTAAAATCAATTAAATTTTTATTGCGATTGGTTTCAAGGTTCTTCTGAACGGACCATGATTCATAAAGCCCCATGCACGAGGAAAGAATATGTCGAAGTGGATTTCCAAGTGTCACCCTCACGCCACCCTTGTCTCCTTGCACATGCAAATGCCGTTTGCTCCCTCTTGTCAAACATGTTTCGGTCGAGGTAGGCTGTGGCTGGTGCTATGAAAATGATCTGATCCATAACCAGCTCATCCAGCAGCTGCTTTCTCAGTGATTGTTGCGTTGGTTAGACCGGCTCATTGTTTTATGACATAACGTGAGCCCCGGCGGAATGTGTGGTTAGAGACTCTTTCTGTTGTTCGCTCTCGCTCTCCTTTTCCCTGCGCTATTCTCCTTTTCTCTTTCTCTCTCCTCGACATTGCGCTCCCCTTTGTTCCCCAGACCAGCTCAATAATAATACAGTGACGCGAAACTGACACTTATTAAAACTAGACTCTGGATAACCGAGGTGATTGTCTGTTGCTAGGCAGTAACCATGCAGCAGTCTCTCCCTCTCCCCCGTGTCAATCCCCCTTCTGCTCACAATTGCTTTCAAGCGTTACGTTTTCACCACGTCCTCCTTTTTTCATCCGGCCCGATTTGACTGACTGCCTTTTTCCTTTTTATTTTAATTTGATCCGTTTGTTTCTCTCTCTCTCTCTCTCTCTCTCTCTCTCTCTCTCTCCTCTATTGTGCTCTTTGTATTCTAATTCTTCTCTTTTTTTTTACCTCCCTTCTATCGGGACTCCCCCCCCACCACCTCTTCGTCCCCCCTCCAGAGTTCAGGGAGTACAGAAGTAGGGATTGCAGCTGGAGAGAGAGAGGGAGAGGGAGAGGGAGAGGGAGCGCCTCATCAGAGTTTGTCAGAACCACTCATGCACAGTTAGCAGGGGAGGGCAACCCCCCATGGAGCGACTGACAGACAGCAGGGGGCAAACTGGTCTGGTCTTTTTTCGCTCGCCTCCAGCCTGTCCGAGCGCGGGAACACACACGCGCTCTCGGGTTAACCGACAATCGCTGAGTCATGCTGTTCCTTGACGATGGCCGAGAACAGTCTCGAAATCCCCTCCGTGTCAGCATGCGCCGGGTGCTATTCCAGGGCACGTTGGTGTGCGTCCCGGTCGCCTTTCAAACAACACGGCGCCGTCGCGTTTTACTTCCTCTTAGCTCAGCTGAGGCGAGCAGTCGCGTAAGGGCCTCGGGTCGCTAATGCTGATCAAAGGGTTTTACTGGTCCTCCGCCGCCAGCTTAATCACACGCTGACAGACGGAGGTTCTACCTCTGTCATCAGTGTGTGGTCGGCCGTGGTCCGGCCCCGCCGTTGAGCTCGCGGCTAGGCTAAATGGAGGCCAGGTCTTAGTCCTCGTGTGTGGCACACGCTACGCTTGGGTCGGGGGAAAGGCTTCTTGTTCGTCACAGTCGGGACCAGAGAACAGGACGCTTGTTGTACCAGCACACACATATACACACACACACACACATAAACGCACACACACACTCCCCCTGGAGGTATTGCACAACAACATGAACTAATTTGCCTCGCTGGCTTCCCCCTGTGACACTGATACTGAAACCGATGGATGAGTGGCATGGCCTGAGTCATGTGACTGATGCGGTGACTTCGTGGCCTGGCTAATCCTGGAAGCCAGCTCTCTCACCCGGAACAGATCACCGGGCCACTGCTTAAAAGAGGCCAGGCCGGTAGAACCTCATTTCAAAGGACCTCACGGGAACGGAGGCTTTCCATGGGGGAAGAATGTTCCAGAGAGTAAAACCACCATGTGCATTCCTCAGAATGTTGTTGGGGTTAGGGATGTTAGGGTTTGACAACACGAGTTTAGCGTGTGTGTGTGTGTGTGTGTGTGTGTGTGTGTGTGTGTTTTTGTCTGTGTGTGTGTGCGTGTTTTTGTCTGTGTGTGTGTGCGTGTGTGTGTGCTCACTCCAAATGGTTGCCCATGTGTCGGGCACCTGATAGCGGCCACCACACCCTAGTCTGTCACAGTCTGTCTGCCTTAATGTTCCCACAGACAGCTGCGACCACAGAGGGGGGGTGGTGGGGGGGTTAGCCCCACACCTCCTGTCCTTGACTCCCAGGCAAGCGCCTGCTTCTCCCTATGCAAGCAGTAATCCGATGCCTCTGTTTTGAACATATAGTTAATATTACGATAACCTCTTTAACTTATTAGAGGAAGCTTTTTTTTTTAACGTAAAACAAAACCCCCCAACAATATGACCTGCCTCCACTATTATTGCAAATAATGCTAAGAGGATAGCTATTTTCTCCGTAACCAACACTACGTGGCTGACAGAGGAGTATTTATAAATAACATATATAATAATCCAAATAATTTTTCTTTTCATGAACTCTTTTCATTAGCTTGGTAGCTGATAGCTTGGTGGTGCAATTGGCTTGGTTTTGTCCATTTGGGCCATTCGTATAGGATGGGGTGTGGCAAATGTCTTGCGTCCAGTAAGTATGGAAGGTGAACCTGTCCCATAAAACACAGTGGAGGAAATGCAGTGCACTGCTTATTGATCGTCTGATTCTCTTGTGTGAGGGTTAGGGCAAGATCGTTCTATTATAGCTCCAGTCATCTAGATCTCTGTTTGGGGAAAATCTCACATGTATTTGTTTACGGCCTGGGATTTCTTGAAGTCGCTGCGTCCAGTTGTTTGTGATAGCTGGGGGGAGTCGGACCTAAAAAGAAAAAATCAAAGCGGGCTTGTTTTTGTACATGCAAATGAGGCACATTTTTTGACTCGCTCTCTTGCACATGCAGTCTTTTGCATTCTGGAAATCTGCCCTGCCGCTGTGTGAGGAGATGCATTTTGTACACAGCCAGAGGCAAAGGGAATGGAGAGAGAGAGGAGGGGGGGGAGTGGAGAGAGAGAGAGGGGGGGGGGGTAAAACACACCATGATTACAAACAGCAGGAAAGCCCATACATTAAATAGGAGATCCCTGCATGTATCCTTATAGTTGCTTTTAAGAGGGCCTCCAGCCATCTTTTCTTCCCCGAATACTCTTTTTATGAGCTCTTGGCTGGATCAGGGAGATGATGTGTTGGATTGCAGATGGAATATCCCAGCAGGGGGTAGGAAAGGGGGGGGCGGCAGGTTCAGAACCACCGTCTGAAAACGTCTGTTTTCCGTGGAAGGCCCCGGGTTGGGATTAATCCCGGGCGATGGGGGGTGGGTTTACCGGTTGGGGCCTACAGATTGCCTCACACGTGTGGTGTCTTTTTCTTACAGTGGAGCCTGGTGTGCGACTCAGCGTGGAAGGTCCACATCGCCAAGTTCTCTCTGCTGGTGGGCTCCATCTTCGGCTACCTGGTGTTCGGAGTCCTGGCAGACTGGTAAGATTTTGTCCCAATGGGGTCCTATTTTTCCACCGTGCCCAGTAGAAGCAAGCTGAGCCGGTAATTCCCTTCAAGTCAATAGGGACAGGCTGAGAAATGAAACGATTCCAATGATCTGCAGAGCGGACGCTCTGTCAGCTAGCAACAGAAAGTCCCCGTTCGTGAAGCTATTTCCTGTCGGTGTGACGTAAATCCCTCCCTCTCTCCTTCCTGTGTTGCCAGGTTTGGCCGCCACCCGGTGCTCATCATCTCCGTGCTATTCATGCTGGTCTTCGGGCTGACGGTGGCCTTCTCCATCAACGTGACCATGTTCAGCACCATGCGTTTCTTCGAAGGCTTCTGCCTGGCGGGCATCTACCTCTCCCTCTACGTCCTGAGTGAGTAGGTGCTCTCCGCTATGACGGCCCCCCCGTGCTGCCTGTAAACCGGGAAGGTGCCAACCCTGGGGGCGCAACGCGGATATGTTCCTGACCATCTTTGTTTTGAATCTTTCGTCGGGCTGGTGGGGTGGCCATTTTTTTATTTGTATTATTATTTATTTTTGTAATCTTCGTCCGGTGAGAAGGCTAATGGTCAATCTGTTTAGACAGCTACATTGTAAGGAGCCGGGTTCCCTGGTAGAGGACTAGAGGTGCGTATGCACAGATGTCACCTTTAGTCTGTTGGAGTTGTGCTGACTTGGAGCCCCCTGTGGTTGTGGTCCGCGTCAGTGTGTGTACCAAAACACAGCCTGGCGGCAAAGGCCAGCGCTCTGCGTCAATACAGGCCGCCCTGTTACTTGGAAGTCTAGAGATCACCTTGAGGGGCCAGAGACACTTTGGGAAAAAAAATAAATTGTGTTAAGCGTTTTTTTCTCTCTTTGTTGGGATCCTAGCACACTGCCAGTGGATCGCGTTCAGCGAGCTACGCACTCGGCCTGAATGTAGTCTGAGGGAGAGCAAGGTTCAGACTAAGAGCTTTTGACCTTTAGCTTATTGACTGGCAATGAAGTGTCTGACCATTATGAGATGGAAGGTCCTCTGGATGTCCGCTAGTGACGGCCTGTGCCTGTCGGTACCCTTGGCTCCTCTTGATTTATTTTGGATTCGAGTGAGCCAGCGGAAGCCCTTCCCTGGGGGTCTGGCCCTGGTGTTATGCCTGGTCGATGGGCCGGGTGGGGGGAGGGATTGATCAGCTGTCCACGTTGCAGCCCTGCGCTCTGGACGAGCCCGTCGCTGCGGTCACGGTGTGCCGGCCCGTAATGGTCGGAGAGACGGACCCTCCCCTGGCAACGCTGACCATTTTCTCTAGGTGAAGGTTTGACAAGGGGGCGATAATCTGTCTTGTGGAAAAATCCCCTGCCTGAGAGAGAGAGAGAGAGAGAGAGAGAGAGAGAGAGAGAGAGAGAGAGAGAGAGAGAGAGAGAGAGAGAGAGAGAGAGAGAGAGAGAGAGAGAGAGAGAGAGAGAGAGAGAGAGAGAGAGAGAGAGAGAGAGAGAGAGAGAGAGAGAGAGAGAGAGAGAGAGAGAGAGAGAGAGAGAGAGAGAGAGAGAGAGAGAGAGAGAGAGAGAGAGAGAGAGAGAGAGAGAGAGAGAGAGAGGATGGACTAGGACGTTTTCATAGGGTTCCTGCTAATTGGCCTTGCCGTTGATGCTCCGTCTGGCCGGACCCTGGATCCTTAAAAGCCTCGTTGGCCAGAGCAATTGTCTGCCGTGGGGGAAGGATGGGGACGCGGGAGGGGGGGGGGGGGGGGGGGGGGGATCTGAAGGGTAAGGACTAAGCGACATGCGAGAAAGAATGAGGGAGAGGGGGAGAGAGGGGGAGGGAGGCGGTTTGGGATTGAGGGGCCCTCCCCTGTCCTTGTCATTCTAATTTTCTCCACACTGTCTACCTCGAAAAGCCTCACCAAGCTTCCAAAAATAGAAGCACAGGATTGGCTGGGTCCCGGGAGGGGAGGAGGGTGAGACGGGAGGGAGGGAGGGAGGGAGGGAGAGATGTAAGGACCCGCAGGGTCAACGGGGCGGTGTGGAAGGGCCACAGTCCAGTGCTTTGCAGGGGGCCAGGAGAATGGTGGGGTAATTGAGCAGAAGTTGGCAGTTTGTCACATCAATGATGAAAGGCATTTGTGACGGACAGCCTGTCACTCTCCATTCCGTTCTCATTAGGAACCTATGCTATAGATAAAACCATCCATCAATGTCATGTTCCTCTAGAGCTGGGAGATATGGACAAAAAGGTTCATTTTTTATTTGTAAGGCTTATACAAATACAATTCATAATATTTAAAATGGTAGGCTTTGGTCGTGGCTGGATACTGGTACCTGGTCTTGATACTTCACTGGTTCTTGGGGGTCGGCTTTCATAAAAGTAATGTTGTCGCCTTATGAGTTAAAGAGGATCGGTTTGGTTTGGCTAACGGCCAAATGGTTTCCTCCACAGTTGTTTTAGCGTGTGTGCTATCCCTACCATATGATTGATTGAGCGTGTGTACACTGGTACAGGCAGGCGTTGTGAAGTATTTGCCGATAATATTTTCAACATATAATTATGTCGAAACTTTACTTCTCAAGACTTTGTGTGTGTGTGTGTATATATGTATATATATATATATATATATATATATATATATATATATATATATATATTTGAGGGAAATGATGTATTCATAGTTTTTGTTCTTGTATCGGCCAGCCCTATACTTCTGTGGTTAAACGTTGATTGGACGGTTGCAGGCCTTTGATGATGAATGCCTGATATTACTGTGTGGACTGGACTCCTACAATACATGCTGTATACTGTTTACTATGTACTCTACTCTCTCTCTCTCTCTCTCTCTCTCTCTCTCTCTCTCTCTCTCTCTCTCTCTCTCTCTCTCTCTCTCTCTCTCTCTTTCTTTTTCTTTCGCTCTCTCTCCCTCTCCTTTCTTTCTTTCTTTCTTTCTTTCTCTTTCTCTCTCTCTTTTTCTTTAATTCTGTCTTTTTTTTCTTCTTTCTTTCTTTCTTTCTTTCTTTCTTTCTTTCTTTCTTTCTTTCTTTCTTTCTTTCTCCCTCTCTCTCTCTTTCTCTCTCTTTTTCTCTCTCTCTCTCTTTCTCTCTTTCTTTCCCCTCACTTGTTTTTTCCACTCATTGTGAGCAGTTGCCCAGTGATTGCAGAGTAAACAGCGTTTTTAAGGAGTGCCACTCTGAATCACAGATGAAGGGCCGCAGGCTCCCGAGGCAACAGCAATAAACGCAGACTGTCCCGCCC
>CM030189.1:13585355-13697855 GCA_017639675.1 Aplochiton taeniatus
CACACGCACACGCACACACACACACCACACAGAAAGCTCTGAGTCATGATAGCTGTTGGGCTGGATGGTGCTGTTAGGTCCCTCAGAGCGGGGTGAGGCACGCTGGTTGTTGTGCTCCGGGGCAAGTGGGCTAACGCTAGCTAGCTTTGCTACGTTCACTGTGTTTGTGTGATAGCTCTTAGCTACAGACGCCCAACAGCCCTCTCTTTAACCTGCCTGTTCGAAGGGGAGCCGGGGGGGGGAGAGGATGGTGGGATCTTCACAGAGTCCGTGTGACCAGCAGAAACAGAACCTTGTGACCAGCAGAAACAGAACCACCCACTCCCTGGGTGGAGCTGTTTCCTCAGTCATGCTCCTGCCTGTCTGAAAGCTCACCTATGCGTGTGTGTGTGTGTGTGTGTGTGTGTGTGTGTGTGTGTGTGTGTGTGTGTGTGTGTGTGTGTGTGTGTGTGTGTGTGTGTAGTCCATGTGTATGTCATTGTGGGAGTGGGAGTTTCAGTTTGTGTGTGAAAGAGACTCGGTAGCACTTTCCATTGTGTGTGTGTGTGTTTGTGTGTGTGTGTGTGTGTGTGCATGCACATCTGTTCCAGGGTGTGTATTCCTAAGTGCGTGCAAAATGCCTCAGGGAACTGGGGCGGAGTAGGGAGCCTAGGATCTGAGCGGAGACAGGGTTTTCCTCAGGACTGCTACGTTTTTCCCCTACCACCTTTAACCCACATTAAACAAATGACTCAGTGGAAGACTCTAGAACAATATCCCGTCCGGACCAGGAAGAAAACAAGGACAAACTGTCCAAGCGCTTCACGCTGTCTCGGCACAGAGGATATTCCGTACAACCATTGTTGCCGTGGTCCGGTCTCGGTCATCGCTATCTCTGCAACGTGGAAAACCGGCTTTCTGACAAGAGTTAGGCCGTGGCGGAGAGGATGTACGGAATACGTGGCGGAGGTCACCCGGCGGGCAGAGTGTTTTTGCGCGGGGGGGGGGGGGGGGTGCTTGGATCGTCTCGCCGCGTTCCCGTCCATTGGAACCACTGACCTATCAGCTCCCTCCTTTTGTCTGGAGCATGGTTTCCACGGTACCCCCCTCCTCCTCCTCCTCCTCCTCCTCCTCCTCCTCCTCAGTCCCAGACGATGACCTTGTGAAGAAGATGCTCCATCTCTGGCGCCGGTGTTATCGCGCCCGGTGGCGTGCCGTGGCGCTCTCTGGCGCGGCTGCTTCGCGTGCCACCCTCCGCTCCGGGCGTCGGCTTTGGCGGGGGGGGGGGGGGGGGGGGGGGGGCCGGGGAAAGGCCGCTCGGCCGTTTGCTTCCCCTGACGATCGGAGGGTCCGCACAGGAAGAGTTCGGCCGGCCTTAATCAAAGAGGGGGGAGAAACAACAACAACGAAATATCCCGCTCCGCCTCCCCTCACGTTCCTATGGGAGTCCATGTCCCTGAATGAACCCTGGTGTCCAGAATGAAGCTGCTCCTGATGGGAGGCTTGTTGTCACACAGAGGGCCAGCTTTAGTGTGGATTGAAGCGCATTTCTCCACACGCACTGGAGACCCCCCACTGATCTGATCTGTAGAAGGTGGCAAAGTGTAGTTATTCACACCCGTGTGAGAGACAGAGACAGAGACAGAGACAGAGACAGAGACAGAGACAGAGACAGAGACAGAGACAGAGACAGAGACAGAGACAGAGACAGAGACAGAGACAGAGACAGAGACAGAGACAGAGACAGAGACAGAGACAGAGACAGAGACAGAGACAGAGACAGAGACAGAGACAGAGACAGAGACAGAGACAGAGACAGAGACAGAGACAGATCCTCCACCGTTTGAGAAGCGGTCTGAATCTGTTCCACTCAGACAGGCTCTCGTTCCCTTCCTGCTACGAGGCTAAGCCCTGCCGAGCTGGGCCATCTTTCCCTCCCCTGGTCTGCTTTAATGAGCTGTGTTCTCACAGCCTGGCTCTCGTTGTACTTCCTCGGGCATTCATCTCCCTGCTGCACGGAAAAAGCCAGGACAGGAGGATCAGAGACACCGCGTGCGTGCGTGCGTGCGTGCGTGCGTGCGTGCGTGCGTGCGTGCGTGAATAATTAATATGGTCTGGGTATGCATTTTTGTGTGGGCATGCGGGTGTCGCGTGGGATGCAGCCTCTACCTGTCTCGGTGTCGGGGATCTGGTTGTCCCCCGGCTGCCTGGCCCTCCCTCCGTCACTTTCAAGCGCTCTGCCTCTGCGGGGCCCTTCGCTGGTTATCGCTCCATCAGCCGTGCTGACACAAAGACACACTGGCCAGGCCTGAGCTGAGCTGGCTGAGCTGGCTGGCTCCGGGGAAGAGCTTTTCATTTGGCCAGCGCCAGGCTATGGCTCCCCCAGGACGGCCGCCCCGGCCCCAGCCTGCTCCCCCCCCCCCACCCCCAGCCTCTTTCCATGGTGGGCCAGGACGGGGGAACATTTAAGCCGGTGGTAGGGGGAGATAGCAGCAAGATCCAGGAAATGAGATGAGTAAGGTGGGGGGGGATCTTGATAAAAGCAGGGTATGATCCTGGGCAAAGCTTGGCCGTGAGATTGACTGTGTGTGAGTCGTCCATGTTTTTGATTGAGACGTGGAATATGAGTTGACTTTCTTTTGTCCCGAGGGGAGGTTTTTCTGCCCTTCACCCCCCCCTCCCCCATCTCTCTCTCTCTCTCTCTCTGTCGCTCTCTGTCTCTGTAGCTTTCTCTCTCCGGGTATATAGGTTATGGAGAAGCCTCTGTGTTTCCTCCTCACAGGGTCAGAGTTCATTATTGTGCTGAGCGAGTCGGAATTCCTGGCCGGCCTTCCGACCAACTTCCTGCATCCTGTCAGAGCGAAGAACCGGATTGTTTGAAAATCCCGGTGACTGCGATCTCATTGGACCGAGAAAGAGATCTAGTTGATCCATTCCACAGAAGGACGCCTGAGCACATTCTATCAGCGTTCATGGATTTCAAAATAAGACCAATGGTTTTCTGTAGCACAAAAGTGTTGAGGAGAGAGTTTAAAGATTGGCTGACCTATTATAGTATGTTTGAGAGAAGTCCAGCAGTTTGCCAACTTATTATATAGTATATTTGAGAGAAGTACAGCGATTGCCCAACTTGTTATAGTATGTTTGAGAGAAGTCCAGCAGTTTGCCAACTTATTATATAGTATGTTTGAGAGAGGTCCAGCGATTGGCCAACCTATTGTAGTATGTTTGAGAGAAGTCCAGCGATTGGCCAACCTATTATTGTATGTTTGAGAGAAGTACAGCGATTGCCCAACTTTTTATAGTGTGTTTGAGAGAGGTCCAGCGATTGGCCAACCTATTGTAGTATGTTTGAGAGAAGTCCAGCGATTCGCTAACCTATTATAGTATGTTTGAGAGAAGCCCAGCGATTGGTGGAACGTTTAAAGGACACATTTCTGGGTCTGTTTTGAAGACTGGCACACTGTGGGACATAGCTTTATCTGTGTTTGCGTAAGCCAGGGCGTCTTTTTATCTGGGACAGTGTTTCCATATGGGGTCGAGCAGCCGATAACAGGGTTTCTCCTTGGATGTCTCTTTTCCGAAGCACACGTGGCCTCACGACACACACACACACACACACACACCGCCACTATACACGCTCCATCAATCACAAGAATGCCACCCGACAAAGACACACCCGTAACATGTCTCTCTTTCTCTCTCTCTCTCTCTCTCTCTCTCTCTCTCTCTCTCTCTCTCTCTCTCTCTCGTTCATTCATGTGCCTTCAACTGGAGCCGTATTTTACTTCTCCATGGGCTGGCTAAGTCTTATTTAACAGGTCACATACCACATGGACTCCTCCACCTATGACCTACAGGTCTTCCATGCTGCTTCAGATAAGCGACCAATCGATGGCAGATACCCAGAGGCCCGTGGACTTTGTGACCCGGCCCACCGCACACACACATAATAGCCCGCAGACGCTTGCACACACTCGCGCCCCGGATGGCTTTTTTTTTTTTTCTACTCAAGCCACTGTTTGCTTTTTGTAATAGCCCTTCTCAGAACCCTCATTACGACATCATTCGTTAAACGTTTACTAGGCGTGCGAGAGAGAGAGAGAGAGAGAGAGAGAGAGAGAGAGAGAGAGAGAGAGAGAGAGAGAGAGAGAGAGAGAGAGAGAGAGAGAGAGAGAGAGAGAGAGAGAGAGAGAGAGAGAGCGAGAGCGTGTGTTTTTTCGTTTTTTTTTTAAAGATTAGGCCTCAGGAGGGGCAGGCAGTGAGTGGCTGGCGAGGGCAAACGTGTGACACACAAACCCAGTGGCCTGGGTCAGGGAGCTGACATCATGGCAAGGGGCCATGAGGAGCTCATGTGATGGGGAAAGGTCACGGTGTTAGCAGCCTGCCTGCCTGCCTGCCTGCCGCTGGGGCCCCAGCTGGGCCTGGGCCTGGAGCCCACCGAGGGCCCCTAGTGGCCAACTGGCGGCAGCGCACCACCACAATGAGCCTCCTTGACTGAACGTTCTGTGCTTGACCCCAGGCTCATTGTACTGTGTCGAATTGCAGCGTGTGTTTCCGTGTGTGTGTGTGTGTTTCTGTTTGTGTATATTTATCTGTGTGTGTGTGTGTGTGTGTGTGTGTGTGTGTGTGTAAGCCACTGTCTTGCTTTTGTCCAAGTCAGCAGAACAGAGCCCAAGCCTCTTTACGAAACCACCGCCGACGTCGAGCGCTGCTCGTCACACGTTCTCCATGCCACGCCGCCGCGTGTGTGTCACACCGCCGTTCGGACTAGCTCATTGGCCGACGTGTGTGCAGCTGTGACGTCAGCTGACAGCTGGTGGGAGCGGGTGGGGGGGTGTCTGTGTGGCAGCGGGGCCTGGGGTTTGGACCAGGGCGCCGTGGAAGAGAGAGTGCTGAGCTAGGAGGACGCAGAGGATTAGGGCCAGCAGGAGGAAGCGGCTCAGGAGACCTCTGCTACCTGGAAACTAAACCCCTCGACCTGGAGGGAGGGAGGGAGAGAGAGAGAGAGAGAGAGAGAGAGAGAGAGAGAGAGAGAGAGAGAGAGAGAGAGAGAGAGAGAGAGAGAGAGAGAGAGAGAGAGAGAGAGAGAGAGAGAGAGAGAGAGAGAGAGAGAGAGAGAGAGAGAGAGAGAGAGAGAGAGAGAGAGAGAGAGAGAGAGAGAGAGAGAGAGAGAGAGAGAGAGAGAGAGAGAGAGAGAGAGAGAGAGAGAGAGAGAGAATTGAACTGAGTACTTTTCAAGCTAGTGTGAGTGTGAGTGTGTGTCCCTCCCTATCTGTAGAGGACACGCGCTGCCCTGTTTCCCACCCTGCGCTCTGAGTTGTCCTAATCAGTCCAGACTTCTCACAGTTCCAGTGGAGTGTGAGTAGGGGGGGCCATGGGGGGCTGGCGTCTCAGGGCAGCGTAAACCCAACGGCCCCTGCCCCCCCTCCCTCTTTGCTCCCCCGTCCCCGTCCTCTCACCACGGCTCTCTGCTCCTTGGCTCTGTCGTCCCAGCTGTGGCGGTGCTCCGCGAACACTGCCCATTATTCATGTCCTGGGGGGGGCGTCCCCTAATTGAAATTCCGGGCCTTTCCCTTGGAAGGGAGCAGAGCGCGGTCGCCAGTCACTGTATTATCCCCGGCCTGTCACCTTGA
Source organism: Aplochiton taeniatus (assembly GCA_017639675.1). Taxonomy (NCBI): domain Eukaryota; kingdom Metazoa; phylum Chordata; class Actinopteri; order Galaxiiformes; family Galaxiidae; genus Aplochiton; species Aplochiton taeniatus. The sequence goes on from CM030189.1 coordinate 13,590,971, forward strand.
AAGGCTGCCCGGGTAGAGAAAGGCACCTCGGAGAGGGGGGGGGGGGGGGGGGGACGTGTGGGACAAAACCATGAATGGGGAGGGAAAATGGCATCCCGCCCCGACCGCTCCACCCCCCCCCCCCCCCCCCCCCCCCCCCCCCCAGGCTGGCACGGCATGGCCTTGAAGGAGCGGGCGCGCTCTGCGGGCCGCCGCGGTGGGCATGCTAATGGCGGGGACAGAGAGAGGGCGAGGGGGGGGCATGGGGACGGGGGGGGGGGGGGGCGGGCGTTGCAGAGGCTCTCTGGTTGGGCAGCGGAATACAAGGAGGGCTCTCACTTTCTCTCCTCTCCCTCCGCCTCTTGTTCTCTCTCTCTTTGTAAATCTCTCTCCTCTCCCTCCGCCTCTCGTTCTCTCTCTCTTTGTAGATCTCTCTCCTCTCCCTCCGCCTCTCGTTCTCTCTCTCTTTGTAGATCTCTCTCCTCTTCCTCCGCCTCTCGTTCTCTCTCCCTTTGTAGATCTCTCTCCTCTCCCTCCGCCTCTCGTTCTCTCTCCCTTTGTAGATCTCTCTCCTCTCCCTCCGCCTCTCGTTCTCCCCCCTTTGTAGATCTCTCTCCTCTCCCTCCGCCTCTCGTTCGCTCTCCCTTTTGTAGGTCTCTCTCCTCTCCCTCCGCCTCTCGTTCTCTCCCCCCTTTGTAGATCTCTCTCCTCTCCCGCCGCCTCTCGTTCTCTCTCCCTTTGTAGACCTCATCACCTCTTCTCCGTCCCTCTTCGTCCCGTTTGGTGCCGTGGCCTGAATCGCCGCTCCGCTGAATGGCCGCCGTGTCCGGTGCCTCCGCTAGGTGTCGTCCGACGTGCGGCCCTGGCATCTCTGTCCGTCTCCGTCTGAACCGTTGCCCTCCGGTGCGTCGCTTTCCGTCTGGGAAGCGTTGCCTTGTTCGTTTTCTGTTCCAGCGTCTTTGGCGCTCAGAAAAGGGCTGGGTCAATAGAAGGAAGCACTATTGTGAATCTGTAAGGGACGCTCTCGCTTTTTTTTTCGGAATCTGTAAGGGACGCTCTCGCTTTTTTTTTCTGAATCTGTAAGGGACGCTCTCGCTTTTTTTTTTCTGAATCTGTAAGGGACGCTCTCGCTTTTTTTTTTCTGAATCTGTAAGGGACGCTCTCGCTTTTTTTTTCTGAATCTGTAAGAGACGCTCTCGCGTGTGCCTGCGAGTGCCGGGGGTCCCTGGGTGAGGCATGGCGGGCCAGCTATGGCGTGGGGTGTTGCCGATCCCAGGTGTCCTCATTTCAGGAGCATGTGCTCAGTGCCAATGTTTACCCTGCATGTCCTGACTCATCCCTGCCTTTACGCAATACAAATACACGGAACCACATAGAAGTTATAAAGCCATGGCATATTTGCCGTCCGACATCACATAAAAGTCTCGCGTTGGACTCCTATCGCCTGGTGGAATAATGAACTACGTTTTGTTTTTCTTACGAAACTGTAATTCTGTTCCATCATCTCAGAGATCTGTCAATTTTCATTTCCGACGTTGGACGTTGTTTATGCTAGCGTACAACTGTATTTATACCTGTGATATAAACAGTTCTCTCTCTCTCTCTCTCTCTCTCTCTCTCTCTCTCTCTCTCTCTCTCTCTCTCTCTCTCTCTTCCCCCCCCCCCAGGAATCGAGCTGTGCCTGCCAGGCTGGCGTTTCTCCATGACCATGGTGGCCAACTTTGTGGTGCTAGGCGGCCAGCTCCTGATGCCGGGCATGGCCTACCTGTGTCGAGACTGGCAGGTGCTGCAGGCCGCCATCATCTGCCCTCTGGTGCTCATGCTCTCCTACATTTGGTGAGGGGGCTGGGAGTGGGGGGGGGGGACTGGGGAGTGAGGGGGCTGAGGGGTTGGGTGGGGTGAGGGCGCTGGGAGGGCTGGGGAGTGAGGGGGTTGGGGATTTGGTGATGTGTGAGGCGGGGGTGGGCTCTGGGGAGTTAGTGGGGTGGGGGGTTTGGTGATGTGTGAGGGGGGGTGGGCTCTGGGGAGTTAGTGGGGTGGAGGTTTGGTGATGTGTGAGGGGGGGGTGGGCTCTGGGGAGTTAGTGGGGTGGGGGGTTTGATGTGTGAGGGGGGGTGGGCTCTGGGGAGTTAGTGGGGTGGGGGGTTTGATGATGTGTGAGGGGGGGTGGGCTCTGGGGAGTTAGTGGGGTGGGTGGTTTGGTGATGTGTGAGGGGGGGTGGGCTCTGGGGAGTTAGTGGGGTGGGTGGTTTGGTGATGTGTGAGGGGGGGTGGGCTCTGGGGAGTTAGTGGGGTGGGTGGTTTGGTGATGTATTAGGGGGGGTGGGCTCTGGGGAGTTAGTGGGGTGGGTGGTTTGGTGATGTGTGAGGGGGGGTGGGCTCTGGGGAGTTAGTGGGGTGGGTGGTTTGGTGATGTATTAGGGGGGGTGGGCTCTGGGGAGTTAGTGGGGTGGGTGGTTTGGTGATGTGTGAGGGGGGGGTGGGCTCTGGGGAGTTAGTGGGATGGGTGGTTTGGTGATGTGTGAGGGGGGGGTGGCTCTGGGGAGTTAGTGGGGTGGGTGGTTTGGTGATGTGTGAGGGGGGGTGGGCTCTGGGGAGTTAGTGGGGTGGGTGGTTTGGTGATGTATTAGGGGGGGTGGGCTCTGGGGAGTTAGTGGGGTGGGTGGTTTGGTGATGTGTGAGGGGGGGGGTGGGCTCTGGGGAGTTAGTGGGATGGGTGGTTTGGTGATGTGTGAGGGGGGGTGGGCTCTGGGGAGTTAGTGGGGTGGGTGGTTTGGTGATGTGTGAGGGGGGGTGGGCTCTGGGGAGTTAGTGGGGTGGGTGGTTTGGTGATGTATTAGGGGGGGTGGGCTCTGGGGAGTTAGTGGGGTGGGTGGTTTGGTGATGTGTGAGGGGGGGGGTGGGCTCTGGGGAGTTAGTGGGGTGGGGGGTGCTGGTCCCCTTCCCGCCGACACCGTCAGCGGGGTAGCCCTGGACGACGACACGCGGTACCCACACCGTACAGGGTGAGATCACGCACACGTTGTAGTTCAGGACGGGTGGGCTGCTGTTGTTTGCGGTCTCACCAGACTACCGTCTTCCCCGAGTTCCTTCTTCGGGGTCTTTTTGTCTCCGATGGCGCCGATGTAGCGCGCTCCCAAGCGGAGATGCTTCTCCCTCCCCCAGGGCGTGGTCAACGGCGATGGGCTTGAAATGTCCTCGCTAATTCGTCCTTGCCGACCTGAAAGGTTTCGCCCGGGTAACAAATACTCCTTGGTCATCCTCCGTTCACCCGTCCGGCGCGGGGCGGTGCAGCGCGGCCCGGTCGCCCGGGGCAAGCTGCCAACGCTGGAAACTGCCGCGGTTTAGGTCCATCATGGGGGAGAGACGGGGGCCACCATTGCCGTTGAAGCTCACCCGAACGAAGGGCCGTCCCGTTGAAAAAGTCTTTCTGTCGACGCTCTAATCGGCGATGGAGCGATCATATCACGGACCAGGCCTCTGTCCTAGGGAAGAAGAGAAGCCTGGTTTGTTTTGGGATGAGACTGGGATTCCCCTGTGATCATCAGAGATTTGGATCGGCCCTTTGCCCATTAGCGTCTGCGATGATACAAGTGATAGTCGTTTCATTTGCGTGCGTCTTTCATTATTAGGGAAGTGATTGTGACTGTGTGTGTGTTTGTGTGTGTGTGTGTGTGTGTGTGTGTGTGTGTGTGTGTGTGTGTGCTTTGACAGGATTTTCCCAGAGTCTCTGCGGTGGCTGTTGGCCACACAGCAGTATTGCCGCTCCAAGGTGATGATGGGGCACATTGCCAAAAAGAACCAGGTCAACACCGAGCTGGACCCAGACCAAATCCTCTTAGGTACGCTCGCACACACACACATACACACACACACACTCACCACAACGCACCACACCCTGCATAAAGACCCCTGCGTGGGCACACACACACACACACACACACACACACAGCGCTTGCTCACACAGACAGGCACGGCACACGTTGACAACACACACAAAATCAGCAGCTGTAATCCGGTCGACCAATGCTACAAAGTCCATCAGTGTGCGTTATCTGCAATAGTGAGCCAGCCGTTTTGATGAGTTAATTAAAACCGTTGCAGTTCATTAAAACAGGATCGATGCCCTTCGGTAACAAAGTCGGCTTTATTGTTCTTTTATCAACTGTTGGTGTTATATTATATTATATTATTATCATAGCGGTTTTGTATAAAGTCTTCTTCTTAAAGAGGCCTGCCGTGTGTGTTACTGCTTGGTTTGAGCCACGGGCCATCAATGACTTCGCTCAACATATTGACATCTACTTCCTCTCCCGTGGTAACCACGGTAACCGACCTCCCCAGAGACCCCTGGGAAGGCGAGTTGTAAAACTACACCGGGGGCCCTCAGGAGCCTTCATTAAGTCCGGGAGTACCCTTAGTGGAGAGGGGAGGCACAGACAACCAGCAGATGGAGGGGGGGGGGGGGGGGGGGGGGACGGGTCAATCACTTTGACCCAGGCCCCCTCGCTGTTCCGGGGGGTAGAGTACAGCCAGAGGCCCTGGCTGAGTCCTGGAGCCCGGACAGAAAAATGAAACCGTGCTGTTAGCAGAGGCCCGTGAAATCATAACATCTGCTGTAAGCCATCCAACTGGTCCTGCTGAAGATGAGTGTACAGTTAGTCTTCTTTGGGGAGGAACCAAGAATCCACCTTCAAAGTAAAAAAACAAACAAACCATAAGACTGTAAGAGAATCGCAGAAATGCGAAATAGGGTGTCCTGATGAAATATCGACTTTGGACGGAGTCTATTTTTGGTCTTTAAGTGAGTGCGTGCTGAGGCAGCAACTGGGGGGAATAGTGCTTCGTCCTGGGCCATCATTAGTCCTGGCGTGACGACGGATGGTCCCAGAATCTCCCGCTGTAACCAAGGCTTTGGGCAGGTGCATTGTGCCCGCGCAGGTGTGTGTGTGTGTGTGTGTGTGTGTGTGTGTGTGTGTGTGTGTGTGTGTTGGAACCCATGTGACAGTGTCCTGAATGGCAGCCCCTCCCTTCTCGGAGGGTGTGATGCTAGGCCAGCCCTCCTCCCTCCAGAGTGGCCTGACGGGCCCAAAGAAGCCTCTGCGCGGTAACACGGCGAATCAGAACGTGGAGGCTTGTTGCCGCGGCAACCAACACCCTGGCCGGTCTGATATCCAAACGTCCCAGGAACCTCGCCGGCCCCCGTAGAAGCAGAATAGAAAACGCAAAACACAATAGAAAACCCAAAACACAATAGAAAACACAAAACACAATAGAAAACACAAAACACAATAGAAAACGCAAAACACAATAGAAAACACAAAACACGATAGAAAACACAAAACACAAGAGCACCATCATGACAGATTAGTCTGCTGGGGATGACGCACACAAAAAAAAACGACAGCACGTGTGACAGTTTGTCTGAGCGTACACACAGACACGCACACATACACATGCAGGCACACGCAGGCACACAAACTAACACACAGACACACACACACACACACACACACAGACACGCACACATACACACGCAGGCACACAAACTAACACACAGACACACACACACACACACACACACACACACAAACTAACCCCCCCCCCCCCCACACACACACACACAGTAACGCTCTCTCCTCCTGTCCTGCCTTGTAACATGGAGGGTGTGTTCTCTCCCCCCGGCAGAGCTGCAGAGGAATCTCCACAACAAATCCAAGCGGACCTGCATCGTGAAAATGGTGCGCACCAGGAACCTCTGGAAGAACATCGTGGTGCTGTGCGTCAACTCGTGAGTGTGGCCGTGCCTGTGTGCCTCTCTCTGTCTCCCTGTGCACGGCGTGCGTGCTTGCGCACTCGCATTTGGACGCGCACCATGCACGTTTTTCCTGTTTGTGATCGCCCTAAACCAGCTTTGGTGCTTGTCTCTGTGGGTTTGTAACGATGCACCGTGCGTCTGCAAACACACACACACACACACACACACACACTCTCTCTCACCCACACGAGCCTGTCTGTCAGACGCCTCTCCTGTGCAGTTAGGATGACACTATTGACCTGGCGGATCAATGCTCTATTGATCAGTAGCCCTCCGTGCTTTTTCCTCAGCAACCGGCCGTCGGTGTGTCCGCCGGTCTGTCTCTCTGCCTGTCTACCTCTGTCTGCCTGACTCTGTGTCTGTCTCTCTGCCTGTCTACCTGCGGCTCTGTCTGCCTGACTCTGTGTCTCTGTCTCTGCCTGTCAACCTGCGGCTCTGTCTGCCTGACTCTGTGTCTGTCTCTCTGTCTTTTTCCCGCTCCCCTTGGCCCTCTTTGAAGACAGACAGACAGACAGACAGACAGACAGACAGACAGACAGACAGACAGACAGACAGACAGACAGACAGACAGACAGACAGACAGACAGACAGACAGACAGACAGACAGACAGACAGACAGACAGACAGACAGGAACAGATCTGACTGCCTCGCTGCACACTGTCCCTGACTGCCCAACACACCATGAATTTTACATGAGCTGTGTCCTTATGAAACTGTAGCCAGCCAAGAGTAGGAGGTTGTGTGTGTGTGTGTGTGTGTGTGTGTGTGTGTGTGTGTGTGTGTGTGTGTGTGTGTGTGTGTGGGTGTGTGTGTCTGTTGTGTATGTGTCTGTGTGTGTGTCTGCCTGTGTATGTGTGTGTGCTTGCACAGATGGATTCGTGAGATGAGATGGGAGAGATAAACGTAGTTTGTTTTCAATCATCACATCACTATCCACTTCTGTCCACCTCCTCATGACCTCACTGCTCTCTCCCCTAACCTTTTCCCCTCTCTTTCTCTCTCTGTCTCTCTGTCTCTGTCTCTCTCTCTCTCTCTCTCTCTCTCTCTCTCTCTCTCTCTCTCTCTGTCCTGTTCCCCCTCCTAACCTCGATGTCCCTCTCTTCTCCTTTCTGAAACGTCTCCGCCCGCTATCTCAATCTCCTCTCCACCCTCGCCCGGGTCCCCTGAGCATTCCAAACCTAATAACGTCTCCCCCCTGCCCCCCCCCTCCCCGGGCAGGCTGACCGGCTACGGGATCCACCACTGCTTCGCCCGCAGCATGATGGACCATGAGGCCCACGAGACCACCATGTTCCACAACTTCTACGCCGACTACTACACCATGGCGGGCATCGCCGTGGCGTCCTGCATGGCGCTGTGCCCGGCCGTGGGCCTGATGGGTCGGCGCGGCGGGCTGCTCATGTTCATGATCGTCACGGCGCTGGCGTCGCTGCTGCAGCTGGGCCTGCTCAACTGTGAGTGCCCTCCCCTATATATATATACATAATATACATAATACATATATTATATTATATTATATATCATATATATCCCTGTTTCCCTCCCACCTGCCTGCCGCGCCCCCCCCCGGGAATGAACGTCCGTTTCACCCGCTGATGCACGCCGGGCGGGAAAAGTGTTTTTCACACACACACACACACACACACACACACACACACACACACACACACACACACACACACACACACACACGTACACAGCCTATGTCGCTGTGCATCAGGGCATTGTGTATTCTATAGTGGGAGGCCATGCTGCAGTTTGCCCTCCGCGGAGCAGCGGCGGTATCTCTTCGTCCTCTGCTGCTCCTCTGCATGGGCGCAGCAGTGGCCCCCACTATCTGCCCTCCACAGATTGGAGCGGGCTTTTTTTATGCCCCTCCCAGTCCAATGTCCTCTCAGGAGATAGCCACGCCACGCCACCTTCACGCCAGCCTCAGGGTCGAGCAGTGCGTTTGCGGCGGTGACCGTGAAAACGTTTCGGGTTTAGTACGTTGGTTAACGTCAGCACTCCGTGCTGCCCTGTAATGTCAGTCAGTGGATCAAAGGCCTGTTTATAGAGCTTTGGAAAGTACCTTTTATGAACATTTCATTTCATTCATTTTATTATGGCCATAAGAGACTTTAGTGCGTTTTTCTTGTGGTGTAGAAAGTAAATTTGTAACTTTTAAAACGCTGCACCCGTTCATAAAAGAAAGAAACCTAGATAAATCTTTAACTTGAACTTTAACTTACATGTCAAGGTTATGCCCAGACTTGTTTTTGTGTCCTCGTGAAATCGGCTGAACAAACAGTTTGTATCAGTATCAGCCGTTCAGGGTCTAGTCTGATAATGGTTGAGGTTCCACTGGTTCAGTCAGATGAGTGTTTCTGTATTTGATTTGAACTCTTTTTGTCATGGAGTATGATCTCTCTGTACTAAAACATTTTTTCTGTTTCTCCTTTCTCCTCTAGTGCTTGGGAAATACAGTCACCAGCTTAATATAGGTACAGTATGACCGGTTTTCAAGTGTGTACTCCCAATCTTCCCTATGGGTCTTTAGGCTATGTTTTTTTTTTGTATTTTATATTATTATTTATTTATACAGGGGTAACCGACTGAGACTAGGTCTCCTTATAAGTTCAAACAACTAAAACAAACATGAAGAAAATCAAATAAATACATCCAATAAAATATAAGCAGATAATAAAAATGTGTCCAAATATTTACAATCCAGTACAATATTTTCAGCAAATATATCGAAATATACAAAGTTTCAACCAAAGCAAGTACACTCTTCAACTCTGATATCCTCCAATAAAATGTGTATTTGTTCAACCCAAACAAACAGCTCTATATTCAAAGTCTGTTGAACCTTGTTCCATTTATCTGGGGCAAAAAAACTGGAAGCGAATGTTCCGAGTTCTGTTTTCACTTTTGGGCTTTCAAGGGTGATATAGTCCTGTTTAAAAGGGAAGTAAGGTTAAAAAAAGAAACTTGCCCAGCAATGCCTTGTAAATAAAAAAGAGATGTTTTCTCTCTAAAGATAAGACCATCCTACTTTCTTATACAGTGTACAATCAATGTTGTAAGCTATCCTGTTACAAAACGCAAAGCACTGTGGTAAACTGCATCGACGGAATTTAAAATTGTTTGGGCTGCATGCATACACACAATATCACCATAGTCCATAACTGACAAGAAGGTTCATTTTACAAGAGAAAACCACAATCTTATCATAGAAGTCTGAGCTCCACGTCTACTCTTCACCTTCTTTGTGAGTTCAAGTTTGTCAGTCTTAAATTACTACTTTTCATCTAGTAAAATTCCTAAGTATTTGTAAACTGGCAACATGCTCAATTTGGGCTCCATTGAGGGAGCAAATATTATATGCCTTATAGCCCAACTTTTTGGCCCTTGAGAAAAGCATATATTTAGTCTTTGATTTATTAAGGATTAATCTCAGATCTCTAATGAATTTCTGTACACCAGTATATTCCCCCTGTAAGGTTTGACATTACGTATTTTATGGACGATGCACATATAAGGTCATATAAATAATATTTATATTATTATATAAATAATATGGAACGGTATAATCTGCATAGAAATGTACTTTACAGTTTTTTACAGAGGCACAAATATCATCAGTATGAAGTGTAAACAATGTAGGACCTAAAATGGAACCTTGTGGCAAACTATTCTCTATCGTTACAACCTTAGATATCAAACCCTTGGCATCTATGCACTGTGAACACCAGTTAAAAGCTGCATCCTCAAATCCCAGCAAGGCTAATCTATTCAGAAGTAAGCTGTAATAAACAGTATCAAAGCCTTTGACAAATCAATAAACAAAGTTGCACAATATTTCTTATCATAAGAGCAGGAACTAGATCGTTTACTACAAGAGTTGCTGCTGTGTATGACCAGCTCTGAACCCAGACGGAAAAGGGCCTAAAATATTATTGGTGGCCAAGAAAGTACGAAGCTATGAATTTACAAGATATCCCTACACCTTTGCTAGACATGGGAGTTTGGAGACCGGTCTATAATTATTCAGGTCACTTGCATATCCCCCTTAATGCAAAGGAGTAACCACTGCTAATTTCCATATTCTAGGTATCAAACCAGAAGTAAGTGTTCAATAAAAATATGTGACAGGGGCTCTACTATGAAGGACTTATTGATTGTCCATAGGAACGAATCATGACATATCATGGTCAAACATGGCTTGATGTCAAGTATTAGGGGAATCCCTATCTGGGTCTAATAGCACTTGGCTGCTTTTCAAGTGGTCGAACCTGCGTTTTTGCTTTGATGTTTTACTGCAAAACAAAGTGGTCCCCAACACACACACACAAACCACAAGAGGCACACACACACACACACACACACACACACACAAACACACACCGCTCCCAGGTGTAGCGAGCCTCCTCATTCATTTCCTCTCCTTTGTGCTGTGCAGAATGAACCCCTCTGTTCTAGAGGCTTCCCTGCATTGACCCTGGCCTCTTCCTCTCCTCTGCTTATCTGGCCGTCCTCCCCCCTGTCCTTCCTAATCCTCCTCTTGGCTGGGAGCTCAGCCCATCCCGGATAGCCCAAACAGAGGGATTAACCATTAGAGCCGCGGCAAACTGATCACAGACCAGCCCTGCGCCCTGATCCTCTTCAGGGCACCTTAAACATGTCTCCTTTTGCTCGGTGACAGTCCAGGCGTTTGTTTTTCCAACCAGCTGGCTGTGAGGATCAGACCGCGCTGATCCCTGATCAGGTTAAAGCAACACAGAGGCCCGCAGGGGTCCGACCAGAACCAGGCTTGGGTGGCGCACCGTTAAATGTCACCCAGTACGTTTCTGAAATAAGTGTCACACCTGTGGCGTGGTTTGGATTGCCTATTTCACGAGACTATTTGTCCCAGTCCCCCCCCCGCCCCCCTCCCCCCCGCTCAGCATGTATGTTTGATATACGACAAAAGGTTTTGCACTGGAGGTTCTGGTGGCGTCTTGGCCGTATGTAAAGGTTGACGTGTGCGTGCGTCTGTGTGTGTGTGTTTTCCGCTGCCTCAGCAGAACGTTCAGATACGCTGAATAGGAACTTCTCCATCGCCTTCTCCATCATCGGCATGTTCTCCTCCCACGCCGTCAGCAACCTGAGCATCTTCTTCTGCGCTGAGATCACCCCCACCGTCATCAGGTGAGCCCACCCACACACTGGGACTGCACCACTGGGGTGCTCTGAGGAGGGGGGTGTGTGCTCGGATGAGTTACAGGAGAGGGATAATGTTTGGGAATATGCGAAAACTACATTCACGAGAATCACAAAACCTGTGTTTGTGGTATTTAAGGACAAATCTTTTTTGAAGCGCACTTTTAATTTCTTCCGTTGAAATGTAGGTTAGCGGTTGACAAACACAGATTGAGACTCTCACAGTTTTAGAGCGCACACTCGGTGCCCTCAATTCGGAGGTCCTTTGACTCAAGGTTGAACGGGCCTGAAGGGAGATTACCAGAACAATATCACGGGTCACTAAGGCTGCTCGCCTTCAGCGGCCATTAACTTTGAGCCCTGAACCCTCCAAAACACACCCCGCCGCATAGCCATGTCAGTGTGTTATAGCGTGGTCGCATATTGTAGAAATGAGCCGTCTGGTCAGAAGATATACGACACAGCATTGGGGGTTTTATTATCCTGCGTTATGTAAGGTATGGTGCACTGCTGACAGAGGGGCCCAGGAGCTCCCCCTGGTGTCTGTAGGCGGAGGAGCAGGGCTACTGTCTCAGGAGGGGGTTGGGTGTGCCTGCAGCACTCTCTACTGCTGGCTCATAAAACAACAAGGACAATGTCAACAATAGTCGCCTGCTCTCATGGAAATATAGTATAAACGCCTTTGGGGCTGCATAGACACATTTGGCTAAATTCTGTCACAATACATAAGCATACAGAACATAAAGGAAAATGTTTTTGGTCTTATGATATTAGATACTAAAACCTAACAAAACAAGTTATGTTTTGCTGCCTTGGTAACTTCTTCCTTCTGACAGAGTTTAACCCTCCTCTCTGGTCCCTAGGGGCGGTGGCCTGGGCCTGGTGCTCGCCAGCGCGGGCTTCGGCATGCTGACCGCCCCCATCATGGAGCTCCACAACCAGAAGGGCTACTTCCTCCACCACGTCATCTTCGCCTGCTGCACGCTCATCTGCATCATCTGCATCCTGCTGCTGCCCGAGACGCGCTACCAGGCGCTCCCGGAGACGCTGGCCGAGGGCGAGTGCTACACCCGCCAGCCCATCATCCCGCCCCGCAAGCCCGGCGAGCAGCGCCTCCTGCTGGGCCAGGCGGACGGGGGCCGGGACACGCCGCTGCCCGAGGCGGCCGCCATGGGCTCCACGGCCTCCTCGGCCGTCGACCTCACCGCGCCGTCGGCCCTGGACATCAACATCCCGCTGGAGGTCCTCCCCGCCAAGGCGGTGCTGGAGGGCCCCAACGGGCGCTCGGCGTCGCTGTCGGCGCCCCTGGCCGCCCTGGACAAGGGCCGTGCGGCGCTGGCTAGCAGCGGGTGCCTCCTCTCCTCCACGCCTCTGCGCAGAGCTCCGTCCGCGTCCGACCCCCTGTTGGACCCTGCCGAGGAGTCCAGCGTGCCGCTCATGAATTCGATGGAACCGCCCACAGACCAGCCCACCCCCCTGATTACTAACGCCGGCCCCTCACCCACCCTTGACTCGGGGAGTCCCCTCGTCATAAACCCCCTCCCCAGGCCCTCCTTAGACTCTCTTATCCCGGCCGTCTCCGAACCCCCCCCGGTCTCCGACGTGGTACGCGCCGCTCCTCTGATCGAACCCCCGCCGACGTCCACCTTGGGCTCTCCCGCTCCCCTGGTCAACGACGTCATCTCCTTCTCCCCTACTGGAGACTCCGCCAGTCCACCTACGCTGGAATCCAGCCCGGCCCCCGCTTTGGTCTCAGCCGCCCAGCCCCTGCTGGAGGCCGGCCCGGCCCCCGCTTTGGTCTCAGCCGCCCAGCCCCTGCTGGAGGCCGGCCCGGCCCCCGCTTTGGTCTCAGCCGCCCAGCCCCTGCTGGAGGCCGGCCCGGCCCCCGTGTTGGACTCCTCCGCTTGCCCCGTCATCGACCCCCTCCCTCCCCCTCCCCCTCCTGTTCCCTTCTCTTCTCCCCTCACTGGCGACGCGGCTCTCCCTCCCCCGGACCGAGCCCCGTCCGCTCCCCCAACTCCCCCCGTCACCTCAGGCGCCCTCCCTCGCCTTTTATTAGACTCCTTGGAAGAGGGACCTCCCCCCGTGTCGGAGTGTACCATTCCCCCTGCCGCGCACTCCGTGAGCGTGCCAGAGTTTGGCCCCACGTCCGCCTGTGGGGAGGGGGCCGCTCCTTCCAATGTCCCAGCCACTGTTCCCTCTTCAGATCCTCCCCCTCCACCACCCATTGATTCAGGTCATTCTCCCATGATGGGCTCACCCGCTCCGACCGTCATAGACGTTCACCCCCCTACTCTGGACTCTACCATTCTCCCTGTCACAGACATTGTTCACCCCCCTACTCTGGACTCTACCATTCTCCCTGTCACAGACATTGTTCACCCCCCTACTCTGGACTCTACCATTCTCCCTGTCACAGACATTGTTCACACCCCTACTCTGGACTCTACCATTCTCCCTATCACAGACATTGTTCACACCCCTAGTGTGGACTGTACCATTTCTATCACAAACAATGTTCACACCCCTTGTCTAGACTCAACCATTCTCCCTGTTACAGACATTGTTCACCCCTCATTGGACTCAGTTGCTCCACTTGTCTTGGTCTCTGCCCCGGCCTCCCTGGCAGACTCTGCAGCACCAGAGACACCCCTCACCACAATGGACTGCACCATCTCCTCCCCTATTGACTTTGGGATTCTCCCCATCACGGACTGTACCATTTCAGAAAACGGCACTGTCAACAGAGTGACCTCATTATGAGTCGACCTCCCAGGGCACTGTTTTGAGTCAGAGGCTTTCCCTCGGCAGGAAGTAGCTCGGGTCACTTGACAGGGGGGGGTCACTCGATGACCTGCTCGCCCTACGCTTGCTTCAAGGAGATTGCCACCCCTCGGAGTGTGACTCGCTGGTGTGACATTGCCCGAGGGTGTGTCATGACACTCCCCTATCACCTCTGCTCAACGTCAATGGACATCACCAGCCTGTGAGGATATCTGCGTTTTTAGTTTTTTTTAGTTTTTTTTCAAAATGTTGAGGCCAAACACCCACTGTTGCTTAATGCAGTTTGGTTGCCATATCAGGATTGGTTGCCATATCCTTAAAAAAAAAAAGTTTATGAAACATTTGACGTTGAGGCTCACTCAAAATAATCATGAATATTTAAGGCCTCTCACTTTATCTGGTAAATCAATGAACTGAGCACTGAGAATAGAATATTTTTTTAAAAGATAAAACCAAAAGCTATTCTGCCCAAATAATATATCAATGCAGTGCAACTCCCAAACAATATACATAACAGTATTAAAAAGTGATGAGGAAGCGCCGTTATAAAACTTGAAATCAGCAGTCATTGGCTATCCTAGAAGTAGCCTGTTTGTGGGAGAGCAACTCCAATCAGGCCCAGTTCAAAAGATTATTGTGTAATACCGGCATAGCACATTAAGAGTGACAGATGTCATCAAGATGCTGTTCACAAAATATTGCAACACTGGTCAGGATTTCCTGTATTTGAGGGGAATTGAAAGCCACATATTTTTATTATTCGTACCTTTCCAGTAGCCCTTCAATTTCATGTATTGTATGCAAACGTTTTTTTTTGTAAATGTGCTATCTTAAGTCAATTGCAGATGCAATGTTGTTGTGCTACTACTGGTGAGCTTGATTGCAAAAAAAAAAAACGAAACGACTTTAATGACAGTCTTCCGTTCGTGCCGTCATGATTGTAAAAAACGAAGGCGCTGTTACAATATCTGTGTGAATGTTACATGGCACCTTATCCTTTGCAATGGGGAAAATGCATGTAAACAACAATGTGAACTTGTCAACAAAACAGCGATGTTCAAACTTCAAAATAGCCGGAACCCTGAAAAGACACGAGCTATTTTCTAAAACGAACACAAGAATGACCTTTGTCAGCCTCTGCTGTTTCATTCTCAAGTCACGTGATAACGTGAAGCTAGTTTTGATCAAACTCATTCCACATCAGAGCCTGCAATACACTTTACATTTGTGAACTTTACATTTTGAAATGTAGGCGCATTCCTTTATTTCACTCGGATTCTAAAATCTGTCAACATTGCGTAATTATTTTGATGTCATCCATCCAGAAATGGACTGTTGTTTTTGGTTGCTCGGGGAATAAGTCTCCGATGATTATATCCCAAAAATATAACAGATATGAGGAGCATCCTCTTGAAAAACCCACGTCCAATGACGCTTGACTAAGTAACTAACTCAACAATGATAGTGTCAGTATATACTTGATCAACTGATGGTGGTCAACGCCTCATGTGCATGAAAGAATTTATTGAATCTATGATTGTGTATAGGTCACTGTTTAAAATATCTTGGCGTGGACGATGGTGCTCCTGCAAATGCAGCCCAATGTTGTCCAGTCATTTCAAATGGGAGAGATGAGCTTTGTTTCCTGATGCACACTTGTGGTTGCACGAAGCCGTGCAGGTACTTTTCTTCTGTGAACTGTTTCCATGGTGTAGTGTGCGCTGTGAAATCCGTGACATGACGTCTGATGATCAAGCTGCATCATTTGCTCTGAGTTGTTTTGTGCGTCATGCAGGCGTAAAGACAAAGGAAAACGTCATGCAAGTTCAAGGTCGTGGAAAGGTCACTTTTTTTTTTTACCAGTGTACAAGTGTGAGCCTTTGATGTTGTACGTTGCCACGCCTCAAAGCACAATGTCTACTGCGATCATGTGAAGCCCGATTAGTTGGAGCTCGGCGGCCAGAGAGAGGGAAACTTTGAACACCACGCTGACCACTCATCTAGTACATTTTGGCTGTAAGCATCTGGGTTGTTTAAGCGTAAAACACACCATTGGTCGATAGCTATTACTCAGAGAATCCTTTCCTTTTATGCAATGCTCATCTCGAAGGGCTTGCCGATGCATTGAACTAAAATGTGCTTAGCCCAACTACCAGTGTAATATAAAACAACGCCTACGCAACAGACGTCGTTCAGACGTCGACAGTACTAATGCAACTTCAGTAACATCAAATGGGTCGACTACTAGGTGGAGAGGGGTTGAAAAAGAAAGTAATGCAATACAAATAAACTAAAAACTGAAGAAAAAAAAATGAGTTCAATATAGTTGCTAGGAGCATGCTACATCATTGTAAAGTGGCTTGACAAACATTTCCAACCCTTCGAGCAAAAAGTATTTTCCACATGTCCCCACTTTAAACAAGAAACGTATCGGCGGTGTATAAAGATCCTCTTTCCATGGGTCTCTGTTGATGAGAGATACGCCTGAATGTAAAAACCACCGATTGTACCAGTATATCAGTTCCCATTTTGTTGTCTCATGGTTTAACATGAATAATGCACTGTACATAAGCCATATGTGTGGTTGTAATAAACTTCACTATTTATTGACTTTTGATGCACTCTTGGGTCCTTGATTTGTTCATTTTTCCCCGAGCTACCAGTTCAAATTACTCAGCTTATTTCAAAATTACTATAAATGGAACTAGCAACTAAATAATGTATCCACATCAAACATTTGTATAAGATAAATTAAAACTGACATCCATTTATTAAGATAATACGATAAATAATTATACCGATAATACGTTGTGAATCTTAAGTTGCAAGAGGTAGAAGCGACTGAAATGTAGCCTAAAAGGACCACAAACAAATGTAATACATCTGGCTGTTTCTTGCATTAAGGTGATTGGACTAGGGGGGAAAAAACACGAGTCGCATTTAAAAGGTGCAACCAGCAACATCTTGTGCAGGACACGGTGATGTCAGCACTATAGGTGATTCAGCATCCACCGGTCCACTGCATCAAACTGAAGAGCTCTCATTGGCTGCTCGGTGTATTGGGATACAGCGCAAGTGTGACGTCACCCAATCAGCATCAAAAATACTTCTAGCACGCTCACTGCTTGCCCCAGGAATGTTGAAAGTGCTGAGCGCGAGAAATCCTTCGGTTGCAGAGAGAGGTTGAAGACTGGTCACAGCTGAAGTTGAGACAAAAGACTGTCTGCTTGCATCCAAATAGCATCATGAGGGAGATTGTTCATATCCAGGCTGGCCAATGTGGAAATCAGATCGGGGCAAAGGTAATGCTATCTCTTCTGTATACAATTATTATGCGAGATGTGTTAAACTCTGAAATATAATGCCAGTGTGCAAGAGTTTATTATATTCGTACCACGTGGTAATAATATTTCATATCCCAGGCATATGCACGCGTAGATTTTGCAATTCATTTTGGATCGCTCTGCAGTGCTCTGATTAAGGTCCGTGGATTTTAGCGATAACATATATATAAAGTATTTATCCTCTGCCCTCTTTCGATGGATGGGTGGGGTTATTTCGGACTGTGGAGGGTGGCTAAAGACTACTGCAGTGATGTCGTGTCTGCTGCCTGTCATTTGGTCACCGAATAAATGCGCAGTAACGATAAGGCCTCATAAGCAGACCGTGCTGGGTCCAGCTGTTTTGGAGTGTCAGTTGATAGACCTAGATCGTATGACACGATGGTCGCTAAAGTTATGAATCCGTTCCAACTAGTTCTGGGAGGTGATAAGTGACGAACATGGCATCGACCCAACCGGCAGTTACCAAGGTGACAGTGACCTGCAGCTGGAACGGATAAACGTCTATTACAATGAAGCATCCGGTAAGTGTTTATAATTTTCCCCTCCCATCACGTGCCAAATCAGTTTAACAGAGAAAGAGTGCGTCTGCATCCGTCCACTTCTCAGGTTTGCTTTAGTTTTGTATATCTCCTCTGTGCAACTATGTTAGGATATGCGGGCTGCGGACCTCATTTTGAATCGCAGTAGCAGGTCTTGCTCTAATCTGTCAGGATGAAAGTAGGTCTGGCTGCCAGTCTAGGGGGAAACAAGGGCACACTGGGACCTGCTAAATCCAGCCTGCTCTCTCTCTCTCTCTGTCTGTCTGTCTGTCTGTCTCTCTCTCCCTCTCTCTCGCCCTCCTCTCTCTCTCTCTCTCTCTCTCTCTCTCTCTCTCTCTCTCTCTCTCTCTCTCTCTCTCTCTCTCTCTCTTTCTCCCTCTCTCTCTTTCTCTCTCTCTCTCTCCCTCCCTCTCTCTCTCTCTCTCTCTCTCTCTCTCTCTCTCTCTCTCTCTCTCTCTCTCACACCTTTTTTCCCCCTCTTCTCACCGCCTAAGGGAGGGCCTGTCTGACTACAGTCTCAGTGTGGGCCCTGCGCGTGTTCCTATTGGCTGTGCAGTACTCTCGAAGGTCGTCCTAAATACGTCCCCATGTCTCCCGTGTCCTGCCTAAGCCAGATTGAGCGCCCCCCCCCCCCCCCCTCGTTCTCCCTTGCCCGGTCAGCAGCCGTCAAACTCCATCACAGGAAAAAGCCGACGTGGTCCAGCGGCGCCCTATGTCCATGCCCTGTTGGGTTTCCAGTGAGCAACACGACTGCCCTTATTGATCCCGTGTGTCCTTGTTGTATAAATGGAGATTACTCCAATGTGGGTCACTGTGGACGGGTCTGTGCAGAGATGCAGCGTATGGTAAAGGCACAGCTAGGACAGCTCTGTGGAGAGGGGGTGCGGGGGAAGGGGGGATAGGTGCGGGGGGGGGGGTACGGTTATGCTTATTGGGAGGACACACTACGTTGTTTCATTGGATTCTGTCCAGCTCAGCACTTTTTATGCCCCCGTCTTCTAGTATGACCAGTTTGCCTTGGCCGCCCACTGCTGCAGTTTTCCTGGTGAGAGAGAGAGAAAGAGAGAGAGAGAGAGAGAGAGAGAGAGAGAGAGAGAGAGAGAGAGAGAGAGAGAGAGAGAGAGAGAGAGAGAGAGAGAGAGAGAGAGAGATGAGGGGAATCAAGGAATGGAGAGAGAGAGAAAGAGAAGGGTAGGGAGAAGAAAGAGAGAGAGAGAGAAATCAGGGATTCAAGGGGCCATGTTCTCTATCATACCTGTCATATACTGTGCGTTTAAGTCTATTTGTATAGTGAGATAAAAGGCTCTTCCTTGTTCTTTTGGAAAATCCTGTTGGCCATTATGTTTCACTGATCAAACAATACACACTGTACACAGCCGTTACTGTCCTCCAGATTACCCTCCCTTAGCCCGCAGTCCACCTAACCCAACCCATCCGTGTACCTAGAGCCCTGATAACCCTGTCTCTGGCCTTCCCCAGGGAACAAGTTTGTCCCGAGGGCCATCCTGGTGGACCTGGAGCCCGGCACCATGGACTCGGTCCGCTCCGGCCCTTTCGGACAGCTCTTCAGACCCGACAATTTTGTCTTCGGTAAGTGTGTCGACCTCCCTCGTCGACAGCGCACGGCTGCCTCAGTGCGCGCGACTCGAGTGTCTTCGGGAGGTGTGTGTGGAGTTTCGCCTGGCGGGGACGTATGGTTTCCCCCCCCGACCATTTCCGCAGCCGCTCAGCAAATGTGCGTTGGCGGGGGAAGTGATGCAGTGTGCATGCTTGCAGTTGAGTCAGGCTTTGCCGTTTTTTGGTGGTGACTCAGCAGAAAGCAGCTACTGCAGTGCTGATGGAGACATACAGGAGGGTACTGTGGCCATGATGTAAGACACACCACACCTTTTTAATACTCCAGTAGACTCACACACGGAAGATACGATCTGGAAGACACTCTTAATATTTTCATTGTGTAATAAGTAATAAATAATACTTCCACATAGCCATGACATAACAAGTGTATTCATTTAGGAACCTTATCCTGGCACAAAAGTGAAAGACTACGTTCCATAAATATCTGTATAGTACGAGATTATGTTTTCCTAAACTTCTTTGTGGAAAGCATTGTGTGATATAAATTCCGTGTTAGTTCTATGCTGTTATGCTGTTTTTGTCGTATTCATATATGTGTATAATGTAATAAAAATGCATATTTTCAGGCTTATTGCTACCCAAATGCTGCCTCCCTAATTGAGGTGCACGTGTGCTGTTGCAGGTCAGAGTGGAGCGGGTAACAACTGGGCCAAGGGCCACTACACGGAGGGGGCCGAGCTGGTGGACTCGGTCCTGGACGTGGTGAGGAAGGAGGCAGAGAACTGCGACTGCCTCCAGGGCTTCCAGCTCACCCACTCCCTGGGCGGGGGCACGGGCTCGGGCATGGGCACCCTGCTCATCAGCAAGATCCGGGAGGAGTACCCCGACCGCATCATGAACACCTTCAGCGTCATGCCCTCCCCCAAGGTGTCGGACACGGTGGTGGAGCCCTACAACGCCACCCTCTCCGTCCACCAGCTGGTAGAGAACACGGACGAGACCTTCAGCATCGACAACGAGGCGCTCTACGACATCTGCTTCCGCACGCTCAAGCTGACCACGCCCACCTACGGCGACCTCAACCACCTGGTGTCGGCCACCATGAGCGGCGTCACCACCTGCCTGCGTTTCCCCGGGCAACTCAACGCCGACCTCCGTAAGCTGGCCGTCAACATGGTGCCCTTCCCCCGCCTCCACTTCTTCATGCCGGGCTTCGCCCCCCTCACCAGCAGGGGGAGCCAGCAGTACCGCGCCCTCTCCGTGCCCGAGCTCACCCAGCAGATGTTCGACGCCAAGAACATGATGGCGGCCTGCGACCCGCGCCACGGCCGCTACCTGACAGTGGCGGCCATCTTCAGAGGGCGCATGTCCATGAAGGAGGTGGACGAGCAGATGCTGAGCGTACAGAACAAGAACAGCAGCTACTTCGTGGAGTGGATCCCCAACAACGTCAAGACGGCCGTCTGCGACATCCCGCCCAGAGGCCTCAAGATGTCCGCCACCTTCATCGGCAACAGCACGGCCATCCAGGAGCTGTTCAGGCGCATCTCCGAGCAGTTCACCGCCATGTTCCGCCGCAAGGCCTTCCTTCACTGGTACACGGGCGAGGGCATGGACGAGATGGAGTTCACCGAGGCCGAGAGCAACATGAACGACCTGGTGTCGGAGTACCAGCAGTACCAGGACGCCACGGCGGATGAGATGGGGGAGTATGAAGAGGACGAACTGGAAGACGAAGAAGAAGTCCGCCCGGAAGTTCGCCACTGATTGTTAAAAAATCCCCGCGTCGAAATCCCCGTCCTCATGTTTCGTCGACCAATCACGTCACATAATCGATAATTGTTGTTGGAGGTGGTGAGCGAATGAAAACGCAGATAATCAAGCTAATACTGTAAACGGATGTTTGGTCCAAAGTGTTCTGTTTGTCAGCGCGACAGTATTAAAACAAAGAGTATATAGTTATATAGAGTTTTGTTTCCCCCCTCTGTGCTGAGTCAGAGCTGAGTGAATGCCATTAAGGAATACCAACAATAATAATAAAGATTTTTTTTTACATGTACCTCAAAATGCATTTCATGCTACGAGTCTCAAAATAAAGTTCCTGTCCCATTCAAACATCTCTCTGTGTTACTCATTAGGGCATATGATGCAAGCATACTTGCCAGACACACTTTGTAAAACAGGAACATTAGTTATAAAATGAACCTTTTGTTATGTCCCTTACCGGACAAGTCTTTTAAAACACCCAATTTTTTTTTATCATGGTATATAGCAAAGAACAGTAGCCGTTTGGTCCAGTTTATTATGATGCTGTTTTAAGTTGAGGAAAATACGTGGACTATTTTCCGAGTAACCCTTGTTAGAAACTGATTCTCCATTCATGGTCTGTCACTTAAGTACTAGCAAGACAGGCTGTTTTTATCGGACTTCAGAGGCTTTGAAAACAAACTTAGATGTTATAAAATGCTTCAGCTAGCCCACCGATTATGAACAAGACCTTTACTGAAAAACTAAAAGACATGACCTGGGATCATTTCAGATGACCCATGAGCCAAAACGAATGTACTCCTTTCCAGCTAAATGAATGGCGCCTGGTGTAAAACAAAATGACATGAAGACATATGCCGGTGTCACGTAATGAGTAGAGACAGCATGACAGATCGCTATTAGAGCCGTAAAAGAACGAGCCACGGCCACGGAGATAACGTCGACCATTACCACTCAAGATACTTAACGCCCGGCCTCTCATTTTCCGAGCGCCATCACTCACCTGTCTCCAGACTTGCTCAACCCCAACTCTGTGTGGCGTGTGTCACCATATTTATTACGTCAGTTCACTGTAAAACAAAAAACCCCTCATGGACCTTGACAGGGTGTGGTTTAAATGGAACTTTGAGAGCGGCGCACTGTGAATAGTTTGGGCGGGGGTGGAGAGGAGTGTGTGCGCGCCAACAACTCCCTGTTTTATGATTCAGTCTAGTCTGACCAACTCATCCTCCACTCTAGTCAATGTTTAACAAACGGAGCTCTTTGTTATTTTTAAAACATCAGAAATAATTTTCTCATTTTCAAAGGGTCAAGGAATTCAGACTTTGACATCTAACGGATAATTTGTGAGAAAACATATTTGGAAACCAGGGTAGCTTCTCAGTAGAAAAATAAAAGTCTTGAAATTATTTTTGCCCACTTTGGACACGCGCCATAGCGATTGTAAATAATGTTTATGATATAGGGGTAAAGATCAAAAGGCTGAAGATTTTGTTTGGCATAGTAACAAAATCAAACATATCCACGGTTTGTTAATACATTCAGAATTTAATGAGACTCCCAAGATGTGCATTATTTTGTCAATGACACAAATCACGCAAGCCAATTAAAATCTCATAAAGTCATACTGCAGAGTGCACACAGAAAAATATCAGTAGCAAAATGTATGCAATCAAAAGGAGTATCCCACGTTTGTCAGTGCTCTGTGGGACAATTCTTCACTCTTATGTCAAGGATTCTAATCTGTGTTTCTAGCAAAAAGATAACATTTAAAAAAAAACATCCAACACTTGTAAAATAAATGGCCTGCAAGGATTTCAATTACCATTCGAAAACCTAAGAAAACTATTCCTGACAGCTTTTAGAAATGTATTTCACCTTACGACGTGATAAAATAGTTAAGGTAATAGGAGAGAATAATTAATCAAGTTAAGTTAATACCTTTAACCCACAAAATAAAAAAAACATCAAATCAGGCAACGCATGTCAGTTGAACCAACCTATTATTTATGTACAGTATTTGGATATAAGGACTTAAAAGAATCTATCTTTTCCACTTTAAGTGTAATATCCCTTTTTAGGGTTTACCTCACATCAACAAAGCTTGTTAAATTGTTAATATTGCGGGAGTCTATCTATTAGATTGACAAAAAGTGAGCAGCATGCCCGTGCAGTCTAGTGATCAACGAAGAAAATGCTGTGAAGGTAGCTTAACTACAGTACTACCCTTTTAAACACCTTCCAAACACTTTTAACACAGAGACGAGTGCCCTGCCGTCGTGGCTTGCTCTATGCCACAGCACTGCTTTGGACATTCCTCTCTGTGACAGAGAACTTCTTATGCTGCACCACCACGGTGTGGCTGCCATGGAGACCGCCGGACACGGAGCCGTCCTCTTCCGGGGAGCCCACCGAGCCACACTGCGAGACCGAGCTGGAGCTCAACGCCCCGCTTGGACCTCTCGCCTGCAGGCCGCACGCTCCCGCGCCCAGGCCCTGCTCCGAGGACCCCTGGGCGGTCTGCAGGGCGACCTGCGCTAAGCCTGCCCCCAGGCCCCCTCCTCCCAGAGACGACGCTGAAGAGGCGGAGCGGTGCTCCACCACCGTCACCTGCCTGGACCCGGAGACGCTGCCTTGTGAGAAGCTGGGCCCCGGGGTTTCCAACCGGGTCTGGCTGGACCCCTGGATGACCTGCCCCCCGCCCACCACATGGCCTACCCCTCCTCCACCTCCCATCCCCACCTGCCTCTCCACCAGAACCATGCCCTGGGAGCCGTGGAGCCCCCCTACCTGCACCATGCCCGGGGAGCCCTGGAGCCCCCCTACCTGCACCAAGCCCTGGCCGACCGCCTGCTGGCCCCCCCCGGCCACCAGCAGCACCTGAGGCTGGGACTCCACCATGTACATGGGGGTGGCCGCGTAGTACACAGTGGGCTGCTGGACGAGCAGCGTCTGGCTGGGGAGCACCACTTTCCCCTGGACGCTCGCCCCGGGCACGGAGAGCGACCCCTGGGTCAGCCGGCTCTCGCCGACCAGCTGCTCGCGGACCAGGGTGGAGGAGCCGGACGCCACGCTGGAAGTGTTGAGGGCGCTGGCGGCGTGGAACCGCTCCCTGTCTTGGACGGTCTCCGTGTGGGTGTGGGTGTGGGTGGAGGGGCTGGGCCTAAGGGAGGGAGGTGGCCTCGGGGGACAGATGGCCACCCTGGGCGCCTCCGCAGACTCCAGGCTGCTGCCGCGGCAGATCTCCGCCAGGGTTTTAAACTTGGGCCCCAGGTCGTCCAGGAAGGCCAGGTCGTCGTTGTCGCCCAGGAGACTGCAGCAGCCCACGGAGCCGGCCGGCGAGCCCCGGCCTTCGTAGCAGTAGCCCTCCACCACGTCCTCCTGCCCCTGCTGCTGAGCCGCGTGGTCGGCTTTCTGAAAGGCACACGCCAGGGACAATGAGGTCAAACAAACCGAGCACCCGTCCAAACATGGCCTTCACTGGGAGACCAAACGGCCATGTTTTAAAGGAGACTCGAGGGAGCCATTTTTAAAACACATCACACACAACATGGATTGGAGGGATGTTAACTATTAATTTCACCCTGGCGTGAAAATACTGATCATGTCCAATTATTTAGACATACTGTGCATATTTAATGTTGTATTTTTCTACGTCTGTATTTGAATTCCCATAAAAGCAATGCTATGCACGTTGGGATAGATGATTGTATATAAAGAGTATCGCAGGGAAATCTTTTTTTATGCTACAGACAATTTGTAGCTTACTGTGCTCTATGCTCAATTGGCAATTCTTCTCAGATGCTTACACTTGAATAGTACTCCTCCAGAAATTCTTCCGATAGAGCCATCCCGTTGAACGCCCCTCCAGCTCCAAACGCACCGCCGCCTCCAAACGCCCCTCCGCCTCCAAACGCCCCTCCCGCTCCAAACGCCCCTCCCGCTCCAAACGCCCCTCCCGCACCGTATTTGGAGTAGATGTGCCCCTGCCCTATCCACGATGACCCCCCATAACCGTGGTCCACTTCGTGCGTGAAGTGATTGTTCTCTGTGTTGAAGGATTCGGTGAAACCTCCAGCCCCTGCTCCGCCAGCCCCTGCGCCTGCTCCCCCCCCTCCAAGGGTGCCCGCAGTCCCTTGGCGCAACGTGCCTATCTCCACCGGCACGTGGAGAAGAGGGACCTCCTGCAAAGCAAAAAGACAAAGGCCACGTTAAAGCAGGCCAACTCAGACGGCGCCGACAGCATGCCCACATGCGGGTTCCTGGGATAGAGCGGCCGTTCGGTCTGACGGTGTCGGGCTGCGTACCCGGTCCTCTCCTTGTCCCTCGGTGTGATAGGAGATGAGCTGCTCTTTGGTGTCGTATGGGATGACCTTGAAGTTGCCAGCGCCAGCCGCTCCGCCACACAGGCAGAACATCAACAGGAGAGGCACCACTGCAAAAAAAACAAAAAAACAACAGACGTCAAAATAGTGCATCCAGATGGAGGATGATAAATTGCGTTATTGCGACATCGTTCATTACGATGTGTTTCAAGGCCTCTGTTGGGACAGGCAACATTTTGCTTAAAAACAACCGAAAGCCTTGCACGCCTTCTGAAAATAGCCCCCTCTCTCTCTCTCTCTCTCTCTCTCTCTCTCTCTCTCTCTCTCTCTCTCTCTCTCTCTCTCTCTTTCTCTCTCTGTCTCTCTCTTTGTCTTTCTCTCTCTCTCTCTGTCTCTCTCTCTCTCTCTCTCTCTCTCAACCCGTCAATGACATTCAAAGACACACGGCCATGCTGGGACCTGCAAAGATCTGTCAATGCCCTGTTGGAACCCATCCGGTATGACAGCATTAGGTTCCCTCCAGCCCGGCCCTCTCCAGCCCGGATGATCCTTATCAGGGCTCGTAACCGCTAAGACCGGACGAGTGCGTCGAACATCCATGCTATCTACTCACGCAACAACAGCAGCAGGCCCAGGAGGAGAAGGAGGATGGCGGAGGCTCCGATGGTGGTGCCTCCCTTGGTTCTGGACAGACAGGTTCTGGTGGTTTGATGGCAGGTGCAGACGAACACGTCGAGCAGCTGGGCATCGGCACAAGACTTGCCCCCCAAGTCCGTGATCTCCAACAGCACCTTGTAGTAACCCGGCCAGAGCTGCGCGTGGTCTCGCAAAATGGCGGTGGTGCCTGAGAAAGAAACAAAACCAAAAAATACATATAACACGTAGATAATAGTCGACCACGAGACCCAAAATCCGTAAGAACAGATGAAAAATATCAGAAACCGTTTGTGAAACACGCGAGGGAATAAGAAGGCGTACTGTTGAGTTTCTCCACGGTCCACTTCTGCTTGCTGCCGCCCTCGACGACCTGGACTTCAAACGGGCCTCCGTTTGGATACTCGTCCCCATCCACGGCCGTCACATACACAGCGTTGTCCCCCGAACACATGGTCTGAGTGGTGCTGCTCAGTGTGGGGCAGTTGTCATTGGAGTCTGTGACCTGAATGACCAGAGTCCCAGTGGCTGTTTTCACAGGTGAATCTAACAGAAAGAAAGAAAGAAAGAAAGAAAGAAAACTTACATGAATGTCATTTTTGTCATCATTTGAATATAACGTAACGTTCTGCTGGATCACAACAGTCTTATCGAGATAATTACGATGAATCTTACCACTGGTGACACATATTATTTTGGCAGTGTAGGTTCCATTCACCAAGTGCTTGGATTCGCGATCAGGCAGTTTGTTTAATCTTATGTCCGCTGTCTTTTCGTCTATGATCAGCCAGTTGTCAACATCAAAAATCTTAGCATACCTAAAAAGAAATGTATATATTGAGATTTCACACCAGAAATCTTTTTTTCATATTTAAAATAATCGCGAATGAAATATAAATGTGAATTACGTAAAAAGTTATTTCATAACAGGATTATAACGTGTTAACATCTTAAAGGGGAACAGCCCTGTAGTACCTGACTTTGGTAGCGATCAGTAGAGTGTCACTATCCATGGCGGCATAGTTGGTGATGACTGTGTTGATGGTTACTTTGCTGTGGTCCTCGGATATCGTCACCACCTTGGTGGCGGGTTGAAAGCGGGGGCCCTCGGCCTCGTTCATCACGTTGATCTTGACGCGGTACATCTTGCTGGGGGCCGTCACGGAACCGCTCGACGAGGAGCCAAAGTCATACTGGGCTTTGTTGGAGACCATGATGGCCAGGTTGACCACTTTAAGTTCCTCATAGTCCAGGGCCTGCCAGTAAAAACAGGGAAATTCGGTGTCAAACGAAGGCAACGTGAAGAACCACTATCATCCAGTTCTCGGTAATGATGTGCTTCCCCCCCCCCCCCCCCCCCTGCAGTGAGTGTCCATGTGGCTACCATTTGCACAAAGCAGGCGTCGTTAGGTGCCAAAGAAAGCCTTTACCTTGAGGACGGTGATAACGCCCTCGTTGGTCTTGGCGTCGGTGGTTATCTTGAAGTAGCCCACCTCGTTCCCTGAAACGATGGTGAAGACGGCCTGCCAGTTGGCGGAGTAGATCAGATCCAGGTCGACGGCCTTGATCCTCATCACCTCCACATTCACTTTGTTCTCCTGCACGCTCCCCTCATACTAACCAGGGCGGCGGGGGGGGGGGTAACGACAAACACGTTAAACACATAATGGATATAAATATGACTACACCGGGCTTCGTTCATACTGGCCACTGTGACCTCACAAGAAAAAAGAATCTCCCAGACGAAGAGCATGCATAGGTCATCTGAGAAGAGCGACGGGGCGGGGCTGATCCCTTGTCCTCACCGACTCTTTCTCCAAGGTGGGAACGTTGTCGTTGATGTCCAGAATCTTAATCACCACCTGCCCCGTTCCCGATCGGCCTCCCGGTCCTCCGTTCATGTCGGTGCCTTTCACCGTTAGCGTGTGCGTGTCTTTGGTCTGGACAGCGACAAAGCGGGGAGTGACAGGGAGTCAACGGAAATGACGACGCCAGCAAGCGGTACAGTGTCATGATGAAGACGGGGCGGGGGGGGGGGGGCTTTTTTAGGTCTCACCTCCCGGTCCAAGGTGTTCTGGCGGACCCTGATCTCCCCTGTCTGGCTGTTCATGGAGAACATGCTTGCCGAGGAGCTGTCCATCACGATAGCGTAGGAGATCTGAGTGTGGAGGGTGCCGGCCTGATCCCTGTCCGAAGCCATCACTTTCATCACCACTGTGCCTGAGGTTCAGTGATGCACCACATTGATGCATTAAAATGTTAGATGCATGTCCCTGGACCACCTCAGAGGGTTTGGAATTCCCCTACAAGAGTTTCACAAAATAGGGCCCCCCCAAAAGCAACATTTCGCATAGGGCCCCCCAAAAGCTAGAAACAGCCCTGCTGTCAACCAAAACATATCAAACGCTGAAGCCATTCTTACCAAAACGTACTTTTTTATGACTATAAATTATTTTTAAATTGTTTACTGAGATAAGTGACTTTGTTGGACACACATAACCAAAACAATCTACCTGCGGCACTGGACTCATTGACGGATCCGGTTTGTTCCATGCTGAACACCGGCGAGCAGTCATTCTGGTCCAGGACCACCACTTTAAGTTCAATGTCCTTCTCTGCGAAGGTTCCATTCAGGTATTTGGCCACTCCATAGAGCTACAGAGGATCAAGCACAGTACAGCCTATCAACTTAATGCTGTTTCCCACTCTCTTGTACCTGGGTTCGTGTGGGTGAAAGTGTCTTACCAGGTAGGAATCTCGGTCTTCTCTGTCCAGTTTCTTGGTCACCCTCACATAGCCTGTTTCAGAGTCGACCGTGAACAGGTGGACCGGGGACTTGTCTGCGCCGATGCCTGTGAGAGAGTACGTCACCGTGGCGGTGTACTGCTCATCTGACCGAATCTGGAATGCAATCACATTCATTTTTTACACTAAACCGAAAATCTGTGAACAGTGAAAAGACACTGTATTCCAACTATATTTCAATAGTGTATAGCTAATTGGAATGGAGGCCAGCCTGTTTTTTTCCTTTGAACAGCTTGGCTTGTTCTGTGAAAGCACACACGGCCGGTCATGAACGGTCACAAAATGATTCTTGAAGTACAATTACACCAAGAAAGAAAGAAATCGGCAAACATCTCTTAGATGCGTCCCCACAAATCCCACTCCTCAACCTCTTCAAACCCAGTCAGAAAAAATACTATAATTACAGTTTTCAACATGCGTAGGCTGTCCGGCTATAATATATCAATAAAACCTAACACCATTGATTTGGTTTACTGAATCAGGCTCCAATGAATTTTAGTTGAATAGCCCCGACCAAATAGTACAGTCACAAAAAAACGACTTGTTTAAGGCCATGCCTGGGCTCTGGGATTACTTCATTGTAGTGTGGCAACACATACAGTTTCTCCTAATGTTTGCCTAATGTTGTCACTCAAGTGTGACAGCATGCGATTGCCTGAGCGTGCATGCGTGATCGTGCGTCCACGAGTTAAGAGGTGTTAGATTAAGGTCATACTTTGGCAATGTACGGCAGGCCTGTGTAGTCAATGTTCTCCGTCAGCTTCCTCGGGGGAATGATCCATTCCCGTTTCTGTCTTCTAAGCTGTAGTCCACTGCCATCTGCCACCACGCGTAAACACTTGGAGGAGACGCAGGGCACAAACCAACTGTTAGCACATCGGATATTTGGTGGCACTACAAAACAAGCCATTTCATTTGACGGTTCACTGAGGCAAAAAGAGCCACTTTGCTGATTTGACATGCCAAGCGTCCTTTGAAATGACTAACAGTAAAGACATTTGGGAAATATTGGCAAGGCATTCATCACACATTTACGAATATTTTATGTTTTCAGCATTTAAATTAGTTCATGCTGAGCAATTTTGAGTGATCAAAAGAAGAATTTCAAGTGGAGACTACAATTTCCTAATTTGTAAGTTTATTATGAATTGATAAATTATTCTGTAGTTTTTTATAAAGCTTAGTATGTTATCTGGATGTTTGCAAGCCCATTATGCTATGGTGATTCTTTTAAGTTCATGTTCTTTTATAGTTGTTGAAAGTAGAATATCCTAAATTCAATAATAATAAATACTAGTGTAAAACACAGTTGGTACAAAATAAATAAAAAAAATGTAAGCTGATCTTAGCCATAACCTTTTATTATGAATGTAAATAGCGTATAAATTGCAAATAAAGGTGGCCCTGATTAGATTTAGTTAAATGTCTTATTTAATTTATAAAATACTGATACACATTTTTATGTATCATTGATTTTGCACACTGACATAGTATAGGTCTATGTATAGGTCTAATAGTATATTATCTTGTGGATCTATAATTTATGTTTCAAATAGACTAATTTGAATTGTGCTGGTGTTAGTGTTTGATTTTTTTATTTTATTGTTGTTTTTTATCAATGGTTATTACCTTTACTAAGCAACTGCTTTTGAATTTCGAAAGTACACTTTTATTTTAAATAAACATATTTAAAACTGTTTTTATTTTCCATAAGTGTATGTTAATAGCTGTAACAAGAAGGCTATAATAAATAATCTTTGTGGCACTTTACCGCGTTTTAACTGACATTAGGCTATTTAACTTTGAAGAAGCGTAGTCTATAGGCAATCAAAATGTGCTCTATTTTAGAGTATATGAGCAACAAAACGTTTTAACTAACTTTTTTAATACCCGGAACATATGCCACACCTGACAGTGGGCCGTTAGAAACGCAACGCAAGTCTATAATCATTTGATTCAAAATAAAAATAAAAATAACTGACTTACCGTTAGCACAAATGGCAACAATATGATAAGCCCGCTTTTGGATACCGTTGCCATTAGCCTGACGAAATATTTCCTTGCTCCGGGTGCGATAAAATCCCGACAATATGGAACCAGACCCTACTGCCGGCCTGAATAGGGACTTTGAGCAGTTTTTAAAGTGTCAACAGTTTTTCTTATAATACGATTCAGACGACACATAAGGCGGTGCCTCCTCCAAGTTTCACTCCAGGCTGGGTTTGAAAAAAAAGCGAAGGAGGCTTGGTCAACCACTGACGGAATGTTTGGTGTTTTTCCTATTGTTCAGGTCGCTGAGGGGAGTCGTAAGGGGGTGGACCAAAGATTGAAAGTGTAGTTCCTTAAAAAATACAACATCAATTAAAGGCATCAATAAATAAATGAATAATGGTGTTATGGGTATTTTGTAATTTGGGCCTTTATAATCTGTCAATATTAAATCGAAATATTGTTGTTGTGTCGTTATTGATCAACAGTGTTATAGTTATATTCCATACAATTTTAGGATTAATGTTTGTATCTTAATGTTGGCATCTTGAAACCTGCCTTAGACCAGTGCTCTGTCAGTCCAATGTGAAAATTCACTCCAGGCAGTGACATTCTGATGGCCCTGATTCCCTACACAGTCTCAAAAAATAGGCACCACAACCTAATGGACAATCTTAAAGTGTTCATGTTTGTGTGTGTGTGTGTGTGTGTGTGTGTGTGTGTGTGTGTGTGTGTGTGTAGGGGGTGGGGTGGGGTGGGGGGGGGCCTACATTGATCATTGTATTGTGTGAGAGAAGGGAAGTTTTATTTTTCTGTTGACGAAGGAAAAGGGTGTCTCATACTGTTTTGCAGGTACAGGAGGAGCATGATAACATCTGGCCTTTTCCTCTTTATCTCAATCTGGTGTGCAGATTGACTGTGCAAAGGTGCAGCATGGCTGTGGACATTGCAGCAGAAATTATGATTCAATGTTCTGTTATTTTACCCCATCAATAAGTTGACTCAAGACAAGACTCCTACTTTTGCTTTCCTCCATGATTTCCAGGGAATCAACAGTGAATCTGACTTGCGTACCTGTTGTTACGACACTGCATTGTTCTCATGCAGAATTCCTCCGAATAACATTCAATTCAAGTTTAGACGAATTTTAGCAATGGCTGCCGGCTGTAGGACAAAGGAGGGCCTGTGTATGATAAGAGGAACTGTGGTGGCCGTTCCCAGATTCTGAGTTTACCAATCATTAATCACTAACTAGGGCTGTTTCAAACGGCAATAGTGGAGTTTCAGAGAGTAGGCCTATACACACCTATGCCCATGCTCAGCAAAACCATGTGTCACAATTCACCTTTAAGTCAAGGTAGCTCAAAAAAGAAATTAAAATCAGTTTATATATATATATATAATATATATATATACAGGCCAAAAGTTTGGACACACCTTCTCATTCAATGCGCTTCCTTTATTTTTATGACTATTTACATTGTAGATTCTCACTGAAGGCATCAAAACTATGAAAGAACACATGTGGAATTATGTACTTGACAAAAAAGTGTGAAATAACTGAAAACATGTCTTATATTCTAGTTTCTTCAAAGTAGCCACCCTTTGCTCTGATTACTGCTTTGCACACTCTTGGCATTCTCTTGATGAGCTTCAAGAGGTAGTCACCTGAAATGGTTTTCCAACAGTCTTGAAGGAGTTCCCAGAGATGCTTAGCACTTGTTGGCCCTTTTGCCTTCACTCTGCAGTCCAGCTCACCCCAAACCATCTCGATTGGGTTCAGGTCCGGTGACTATGGAGGCCAGGTCATCTGGCGCAGCACTCCATCACTCTCCTTCTTGGTCAAATAGCCCTTACACAGCCTGGAGGTGTGTTTGGGGTCATTGTCCTGTTGAAAAATAAATGATGGTCCAACTAAACGCAAACCGGATGGGATGGCATGTCGCTGCAGGATGCTGTGGTAGCCATGCTGGTTCAGTATGCCTTCAATTTTGAATAAATCCCCAACAGTGTCACCAGCAAAGCACCCCCACACCATCACACCTCCTCCTCCATGCTTCACGGTGGGAACCAGGCATGTAGAATCCATCCGTTCACCTTTTCTGCGTCGCACAAAGACACGGAGGTTGGAACCAAATATCTCAAATTTGGACTCATCAGACCAAAGCACAGATTTCCACTGGTCTAATGTCCATTCCTTGTGTTTCTTGGCCTAAACAAATCTCTTCTGCTTGTTGCCTCTCCTTAGCAGTGGTTTCCTAGCAGCTATTTGACCATGAAGGCCTGATTCGCGCAGTCTCTTCTTAACAGTTGTTATAGAGACGTGTCTGCTGCTAGAACTCTGTGTGGCCTCTAATCTGAGCTGCTGTTAACCTGCGATTTCTGAGGCTGGTGACTCGGATGAACTTATCCTCAGCAGCAGAGGTGACTCTTGGTCTTCCTTTCCTGGGGCGGTCCTCATGTGAGCCAGTTTCGTTGTAGCGCTTGATGGTTTTTGCGACTGCACTTGGGGACACATTCAAAGTTTTCGCAATTTTCCGGACTGACTGACCTTAATTTCTTAAAGTAATGATGGCCACTCGTTTCTCTTTACTTAGCTGATTGGTTCTTGCCATAATATGAATTCTAACAGTTGTCCAATAGGGCTGTTGGCTGTGTATCAACCTGACTTCTGCACAACACAACTGATGGTCCCAACCCCATTGATAAGGCAAGAAATTCCACTAAGTAACCCTGACAAGGCACACCTGTGAAGTGAAAACCATTTCAGATGACTACCTCTTGAAGCTCATCAAGAGAATGCCAAGAGTGTGCAAAGCATCAATCAGAGCAAAGGGTGGCTACTTTGAAGAAACTAGAATATAAGACATGTTTTCAGTTATTTCACACTTTTTTGTTAAGTACATAATTCCACGTGTTCATTCATAGTTTTGATGCCTTCAGTGAGAATCTACAATGTAAATAGTCATGAAAATAAAGGTAACGCATTGAATGAGAAGGTGTGTCCAAACTTTTGGCCTGTACTGTATATATATATATATATATATATATATATATATATATATATATATATATATATATATATATATATATAACTCATATATATACAAATACCTATGCTCCGTGTGAGACTGTTAGTGAATGACAGTGAAACCCTCTTGGCTTCTAAAGCCACACCTAATTTAGGAGGAAATCAGACTCTAGCAACATTCTCTAGCACAGACTCTAGCAACATTCTCTTGCACAACATTCTCAAAGCCCATCCCTACTAAGCGGGTGCATGATGTTTGCAAGATATACTGTGGATGGTATTGAATTTCTTTAATCAAATGTTACATATATTTACGTTTCTATATATTGCATAGTGTGTTAATGGTTTCATGCAGCTACATGAAACCTACACCCAAAAATAAGTTGGTACCCAACAATTTTAGCGTGGCTTAGAGGACATGGCCTTTCATTTGAATCAAGCTGAATACACTTGATGCATGTTAAGAAAAAAAAAACGGTTCGAAAAGTGAACAGACTGAGTATATCATAAGGTACTGTCGTTTTGCAACCGTGTTAGACTGAAGTGACCTCTACTGGAGCGGAAAACACACGTCTCATTCAGGAACAAGTTGACCAAAGCGTGGTTTCTAGATGGTTGGCTAGTTTGCTTGACAAGATTGTACAGGAAAGAAAATAACACCTTGAGACTGCACAACGACTTCATTGTTTGTCCTCCCAGCATTACTGCAACGAGCTGCGAGCACACATCACCTCTCCACGCAAACCCAGTGAAAGCCATTCACCTTCTTTGAAGCATTGGATTAACAGCGGTAGGAGTCGGTTCCAGTTGGTTGCACGGCCACTTTGCACTGCTGTTTCGGGCTAAACAAGGTTTGCCCCTCCCTTCGCGGGCCCGGAATCCTGGCAACCCGGTCCGAACTCGTCTCTGTTCTGGCCCCGGCGGTGGAAGGATCTCTCTGCACAGGACAGCAAAATCAACGGCCACTTCCCTTTGTGATCTGTAAAGACAACTCAATAAAATGTACCGTTGGCTCCTTTTCTCGGCATCCAAATAAATAAACTCTAAGAAAATGCACTGCTATGGCCTGATTCCACTCATGATTATAAAGAAAAGGCCTGCTAAACCACGGTGAAGAATTATTTCTCTCTTTTATGCAGATGTTTATACACTTAGAGTTTGTTGCCTGTTTTTAATTTTCGCATTCTTCTTCAAAGTACTCTACCATGTATATGATGCAGCACATACACCATTTCACCATCACAAAGTCATTTAACTTTCTCAACACTAACACTTGCCTATTTTAAAAATAGAAGTGATTCTCGGTGTATCTTTATGCACAAAGTCATCTTGACTCACTGCTGACTGAGAACTGTTGGACGTTTATGATGATAGTGTGAGCTCTGTGCTACGTGAGCCCAGCCTCCCCCACGCCCGACCCTATCAGGATCACATTCCTGTGGGGTTAGAGAAGAGTCTGTCGGTGCTCCTCTTAACCACCACCATGCTTTAGTGAAACGGACCAGCCAGAGGTCACAAGTGCACCTGGGAGGGGTTTAATTCAAAAGGAAGTACTCATGTATTGTCCAGCCCATGAATTGTCCAGGCATGGAATACAGTAAGTGGAATACAAAAGTCGTTTTTTTTCACTCGTGTCAGCTGAGCAGCTGAGCTTGTACAAGTAGCCTATAATTTAATTAACAATCAAATGTTATTGTTAGCACTCCACCTATTGTGAACCCTTAATTATCCATTATGCTTCGGGTGAAAGCATTATAACCTATGATCAACCAACTGACCAATTCTAATTGTAATTCTAATTGGTCAATTGGCTTATAAAGTCAGACAAAAGTCATGCAATTGCATTTCTTTTTATCAGGGGAATCGTGGTATTATGAGTGTTACAATATTTCCCTCTACTGGTAGAAAAAAAAGTTTTACTTGTAGCCCAACCTTCAACAAAGGTATTAGTTTCCGTCGCGGCTCAGCCGGAAGAATTTACTTTGTAGCCTGCGGGGAATGAGTAAATGAACCTTCATCTACAATACATTTTAACCCCAATCCTGCTTCGCGGTTGGGTGGAGTTGGGTGGAGTAGCCTGACGACCCGCCACCAGTCACTGCTATCTGTCATTGCAGGTGTTGAGTAATTTTTCGATTGGGCGAGTCGCTTTCCCTAACAGGAGCGTGAACGAAACTACGTCGATAAACTCCAGGCTTAGGAGCATATTTCACCAGCACGGGGAAAAGGAAAGTGTTTGTTCTGGAGTGTCCCTTCAGCAGATAGGAACTACGCTACTCAACCATGTTTCACAAACTTTTAAGTTTAGCAAAATTATTTGCTCTCAACCTTTGGATATTCTTGGTAAGTTTATACAGTCCTGTGGTCTTTTTTTTTTTTTCTAAATATGCACAGCCTAAATTTCTAAATAAGATTGCTCGAATTTTGTTTTGTTTTTTTAAACAAACTGACGCGGTGTATTTTGGGGGCAATGTATTAAGACGCCACATTGTGAGAAATGAGTTTTGAAAATAGAAACAAAAGGTTTGTATGTCTACATTTACACGTGACACCATATTTCCCCCTAGACCGTGCCGAGTGTCGAATCCTGTTTTGTGCCTCGCTCTATACAAGTTTATGTGCCAAAGGAAATCCCAGCAGGATACATCATTTCAAAAGGTACAAGTTTCATAGACAGTATTATCCTATCATTACAGACTGGTACAATTATATTCAATCTAACTTACACACTGTATCTATGCAGTGTGTAAGTTAAATTGAAAATAATTGTACAAGTATAGCATAACCTATTAAAACCTACTATGTTGATGTATTTAAATGTGCTACTGTGATGGCACGTAATCACAACAACTAATGCCTTTGTCTTTCAGTTGCACATTGTCAAACCAAGTCATTGCACTTCACGTCGAGTGACCCTGACTTTGCAGTCCAGTCAGATGGCACCATAGCAACACTTCACCACACTACTGTATCGCCCAATGGGACGACATTCTCCCTGTTGTCTCAGGCCCCTGATGGACTGCAGAACGAGGTGGACGTGCATCTGCTCCCAAGCACCAGACAGAAAAGAGAAGTAAGACATATATTTATCATGGACTTGACAGATCCATTGTCGTAGAAGTCTGCAATATATCAGTGTTTTTACCCTGGGAGCGTAAACCAGTGATAGGAAATCAGCTGGATCGGTGTTGTAAAAAACAGTGTTAACCCGTTTCTCACGTCTGATGCATTTATTTTTGTTATCTTATTTTTGCCTGGCACAGGTTTCAAGCGAAGGGCTCTTGAAGCGCTCCAAAAGACGCTGGAGTCCCCTGCCTTTCAACATCATAGAAAATGATTCAGCTCCTTTTCCAAAGGACGTTGAACTGGTAAATACACATAAAAATAACGAATAGCATTTCTTTGTACTGCACACAGTATCGACCTGGGTATTATCTTCTAACTTTCTCATGGTGACGCATCAGAAAAATGAATCAGTTGTAGCCAGAAGATCCTTCAGATTATCCTCGGATTTGTCATCTGCCATTTTCTTGTCTATTGCATCAGCCCTGGCTGTCTGTGATGTGTGTGTGTGTGTGTGTGTGTGTGTGTGTGTTGTGCTGTGCCGCTCTGCCACTCCCTCACCTACAGGCTCCTACAGTCAGACACACCCAGGGTTCACACCGAGCAGTGTGTACCCAGTGCTTTCCCCTTTTCTACCGGCAGCTGTTTGTGTGTCTGTCGAAACTTGCTTAGGGTTAAGGGAAAGATTATCCATGAGAAAAAAGGGCGTTCGGTTTGTCAGCTCCTCAATGTTGCACTGATTCCTTTCTTTCTCTGGTTGATTTTTGATCTGTTTGAACAGAAATCAATTTTGTTCCATTTTCCAAACACAAACAGCCTCACACACAAACACACACACACACAATAAAGATGCAGAATATATTTATTAAATATATGTGTGTGTGTGTGTGTGTGTGTGTGTGTGTGTGTGTGTGTGTGTGTGTGTGTGTGTGTGTGCAAAAGTTTTAGGCCGATGTGAAAGAATGCTGGAAAAAATTGGTCACAGCAAATTGATTTGATTTAGATTGTTCATTTGTTCATTCACTTTGCATTTAGTTAATTGATAAAAAGCAAACTATTAACACTTAGATTTTTTAAAGCATTCTTACTTTACACACCTGCCTACCTTTTGCACAGTATTGTGTTGTGTGTGTGTGTATATATATATATATATATATATATATATATATATATATATATATATATATATATATATATATATATATATATATATATATATATATATATATATATAATTTTTTTTTTATTTTTTTTACCGTTATATGAAGGACAAAATCTGCCCAAAAATATGTTTTGGATGCAAAATTCGCTAATGTTCTTCATATTCTTACTTATTATGTACTTACTTACATATTAGTACTTTAATACAGAAATAATGAACAATAGCAACCATGGGGATATGGATTAGGCCCCAGTTCCTTTTGGAGAAACACCAGTTGTTAACCAAAGCGACCACCAATGAGGCCTTTGACATCATCATTTCCCCACACGCCTCATACAGTACTACTACCATCATCACACACAGATTCACACACAGATATACACACTGATACGGTACTTACCTGTTAAGAAACCACTGTTGCTCAGGTATGTTTTCATCTTTTTTTCTTTCCATGATAAACAGATAGGATCAGATTCATCAGCCAACAGACAGGTGTTCTATACGATCAGTGGTCCGGGTGTAACAGAGGAGCCGGTGAGGTTGTTCTCTGTCATCAAGGAAACCGGGATGGTGAGAGTCCACAGACCGATCGACCGAGAGGAGTACCCACAATTTGTGGTAAGCCTAAGTCCGTCAGGTTTAGCAATGTTAGGATAAAAGCAAGCATCACCTTTAGTTATACTGAAAATAAATGAACAAATGGTGCACGACTTTCCTGACTAAAATCATTCTTGGACAATGAATTGTCCGTCTTTTGGTGCAGTTCACGGCCAAGGTGTTCGACCAGTACACCGAGCAGGAGACGGATGATCCACTGCCAGTCACTGTGATCATCGATGACGTGAACGACAACAAGCCAACGTTCACCAGCCCCCTACGCTTCTCCGTGTTGGAGAAAAGCAAAGAAGGTTCGAGTTGTGAAGCGAAATCTCCTGCCTCCGTTGCCTCAGCTAGATATTACGGGACCGTTATTTTCAGATTTAGGAGGAGCGTCCTTCAGTGATGTTTTTTCTCCCCCCGCTCCCCCTCCCCCTTGCAGGAACAACAGTGGGCCAAGTCAACGCCACAGACAGAGACCAGGCAGGCACACTCCACTCCAAGATCAGCTTCTTCCTTCTCTCAGCTCTGGACAAGTTTGCCATCAGCCCTGAAACAGGCATTATCAGCGTCAGATCAAACATGCTGGACCGAGAGGTCAGGGCCTGTTTCACAGCCTACTACTACTACTACTACTAATAATAATAATAATACACTTCATTTATATTGCACCTTTCAAAATAGGGTTACAAGGTGCTTAAAACACATGCAGTCCACTGCGGTCTCGATGAGCACTACAGAACATTTTTTTACTCTACTTAAGTCTAATTTAAAATATTGTGGGGTGTTTTTTTTTTGGTGTCAGGTCCAAGAAACGCTTTTGGTGCCTGTGGAAATCAAAGACATGAACGGTGGTCCGACGGGTCTCTCCAACACAGCCACGGCCACCATCGTGCTGGGGGATATCAATGACAACCCTCCCACGTTCACAAGTGCAACGGTACGTTTTTTGGCTACTAAGGAACTGTGAGGAAAAACATCTGGAGCAGTTTCTTAATACACAGTAAATGGTGTCATGATACCCATTATGCCTTAAAACCATGTTGAGCACTCTAAAAAACAATATTTATAAAGGATTTGGGTTGAGAGCAGATATGTCATTGGGGTTTTCAAGTGGGCACCTTCCATCCCGGATGTTTAGTTAATTTGAGCCCACGACACCTCCAGAAGGCTTAACGGTGAGCAATGACATCTCGAAGCCAACCCCCTCTATATCTGCTCTCGGCACGGCCAGATAAAAATATAATAACAAAAACGAATTAATAAGCTGTGTGATATTCCTGCTCTATCCCTATTCCTGCAGGCAAGCCCTCTCTGCCGGGATACTTACCGTCACCTGAAAATAATTTACTGACAGTCATTTACTGTGAATTTCTTTGTGTGTTTTGCACCTTTAAAGGTGCACAGGTCGATATTATTAAGGCACTTTTTAAAAATAATTCAAATAACCAGATTTTGATGTGTTCTCCAACAGTACAATGTGAAGGTGGAGGAGAATAAAGATTCAGTCCTTCTCCTCCGAATCCCTGTGGAAGACAAAGACCTGAAGAACACGCCGAACTGGAACTCTCAGTTT
This sequence comes from Aplochiton taeniatus, assembly GCA_017639675.1. NCBI lineage: Eukaryota > Metazoa > Chordata > Actinopteri > Galaxiiformes > Galaxiidae > Aplochiton > Aplochiton taeniatus. Next base: position 13,631,167 of record CM030189.1, read on the forward strand.
GAGATCACCAAAGGAAATGAAAACGGAAACTTCCGAATCGATAGAGACCCTCTGACTAATGAGGGCCTCCTGTACCTCGTCAAGGTGAGAGATCAATCAGGTTATACTTAATTATTTTATCATTTGATGTGTTTTCTCCTGCCTGTCCTATTGAGGCATACAAGTTGTTACTGCGTGTGTTTTTGTTTTATGTCTTTTAAATTAAGTTTGCTTTTATGTTGATTGAACCCCTGGCCAGTGCTCCCTTGAAAAAGAGATTGTGTAATCTCAATGGGAAAAATAAAGGATGAATAAAAAAAAAAACGTCTTCTTTAAATGCTTTATCATTTTACAAAAAGCATCCCTGATTACTTTTACATGAGACAATAACCTGTCAGTACGTGCACGGTTCTTCTAACAAATAAACAACTTAAGAATACAGTTGATGGAACAATGTAGATGCTTGCGTAACGTTGCCCGACCTGTCCTCCAGTCTCTGGACTACGAGAATACCAAGGATGTGAAGCTGGAGGTCATGGCTCGCAACGAGGCCAAGCTGACCGGCACCACGGCCTCCTGGCTGACCATCCCCCTGAGCGTCGAGGTGCTCGATGTGGACGAGGGCCCCGAGTTCACGGCTCCCGTCGTCCTTTTCCCCATCAAGGAGAACTCTCCCCTGGGCACCTTCATCGGAACCTACACGGCTGTGGACCCTGAGACCAAGAGCAGTGCTGGCATCAAGTAAGGCAACCCCGACAACCTCTCAGCTCCTAGTGATATCAGTGCCCCCGGGGCGAACGGATTTTTGACTCAACCGCGGTCACTATTGTTTTAAAGTTCAACATGAGAAAGTAACGTAGGAGTGACCATGTTAATCGTGAACCACGATTCTTTATCCTATGAGAGATTTCTTTTATTTTCAACAACGAAGAGATTCGAAGGTTCTGAGGAGAAAAAAAGCACGTCGTTCTGACATGGGCCTCTTCCAGGTACTACAAGGTGTCGGATCCGGCAGAGTGGGTCACGGTGAATGAAAACACAGGCGAGGTGAAGGTGGCGGGCCCCATCGACCACGAGTCCTCATTTGTCATCAACAGTCTTTACAACGTCTCGGTGAAAGCTGTGGATGCCAGTAAGCCAATACCATACACAATTGTCAACTACCTATTTTCACCACGTTGATTTACTCGTACTAAATAACTTGGATTCATTCGAAGAAATGTGTTGCCTTTAGAATGAGCAGTTTATTTGAGCCCTTTTGACACTACGCTTCCATTTTGAATTTCAAACGTGAGAGGTTTTTTCTCTGACATTCCTGAGACTCAGCTATGGTGTGTTCACCCAAAGGGTCACTTCAGGTTACAGCCCTCGCTTTGGTGGAATGTGTCCTCGGATCCCTGCAGACAGATTAGAGGGCGTTGCTGTTTTGGAACGGAATAATTGAAAGCCAAATCATAACATAGAAAAATAAAATAAAATACAGAGGTTACCAATAGGTTTTAGACTAGGTTGCTTCAATGTGTAGTGGTTTCAATAAAGGAAGCCTGTTCCCATTGCCAGGCCGCCATTGCAAATAAGATTTTTTTTAATGACTTGCCTGGTTAAAGAAAGGTTAAATCAAAAAATAAAATAAAATCCCATTTGGTCCCGGACGTACCCATTGCGGCCTGAGCGGGTCTAAGCGACCCACCGAGCGACCGCTCTCCCCTTTTCTTCCAGCCGCCAAGGTGGGGACGGGGAAGGTGATCCTCCGCGTGGACGACGAGAATGACCACACTCCAGTGCTGCCCTCGTCGGAGCTGCTGGTGTGTGAGAGGAACGGCCAGCCGGGCTCCACCCTGGTGGTGGCCCAGGACGCCGACAGCTACCCCAACGCGGCCCCCTTCAGCTTCACGCTGGGGGACGGCCACGACGGCAAGTGGACCGTGGAGAAGTTTACCGGTAGGCGGTGGCTTTGAAATCTCCTTCACCCCCGGCCATTTTGAATGAAATGCTTGCCGAACGCCGCTAATTTGGTTGCGTTCTGCTCTACTCCCCCCCCCCCCCCCCCCCCCCCCCCCCCCCCCCTTAAAGACACCACTGCCTGGTTGAATCAAACCAAGGAGCTCCCCACGGGGTTGTACACGGTGCCGCTGGTGGTGAAGGACCTGCAGGGCAGCGGAAACACCCAGACGGTGACGGTGCGGATCTGCCAGTGCAGGAGTGGCGCCTGTGTGGACCCCAAGACCACCATTTCCCTGGGCGTGTGGGCCATCCTGGCCATGCTGCTCGCCCTGGCTCTGCTCCTCCTGCTCTGTGAGTATTCTGCGCCGCCGCACTGTATCCCGGCTTGTAATGTATCGTAGCAGTAGCGGCTCGGAGCCAGATAATAAAATGAATAATATCTTTCATTTAAGAGCGCCTTTAAGAACCCAAGGACACTTTACAAGGCATAGACAAATAAAAGGAAAACCAAATGAGAAAGAAAAAAAATACAATTAAAAAAGATATGTGTGGGATGAGTGTAGTCATGATGTTGGAGGTGTGTGGGAAAAACCCCGGAAAAGGTCTTGTTTAGGTGGAGGTTGACCCTTTTGGTTTCTCTGAGACAGAATGCGTTTCCTCGTCCCCATGGTTACTAGTATGACCATCTGTCGGGTTAAGTTGCAGTAGAGAGTAGCCGTGGAAACCAAGTGAACGTACGATGGGGGGTCAAATGAAAACCAACTGTTGGTGACGAACGATCCTGCTGCCAGTTCTTTTAATTGCAAACCCTATTTGGTCTGGTTCTATGTGCTATGTGCTATATGCTGTGCGCTGGTCTGCGTCACTAAGGGCGACAAACCCTATTTGGTCTGGTTCTATGTGGCAGGTATATGCTGTGCGCTGGTCTGCGTCACTAAGGGTGACAAATTGATACTGGACGATGTTGGGGACAGCGGTGGAATCCTCCTGAAATCCAACATCGAGGCCCCCGGCGACCAAGTGGTAAGTCCGCCCTAACGACAGCCTCGGGAGGCTTATCCGGAACGCGGAGGCCTCTCCCTCTTCCTTTCTCTCTGGTCCTCGCGTTGCCTAAACGTTGGTTCCCCGCACTGTGGCTCCCTAGGACTCCAACCTGCTCATCGTGCCCAGGTCCGGCCTCGAGCACTCCGTGAAGGGCTCCGTGCACGACGCCGGCTGGGCGGGCCACAAGGGCCAGGCCGGCGGGGGGGCGGGGATGGGAGGCTTCCACAGCCAGCAGAGCACCCTCCAGCAGTGGGGCGGGCACCTGGGAAACGGCATGCAGAGCAGCTTCTCCTCGGGGCAGCACGGCGGCAGGCAGTTCATCTCCAACAACCTGACGCCGGACGGCGACTATCAACACGTCGGCTTCCTGAACTCGGCCACGCACCACACCTGGCAGACCAACGGCCTGTACCTGCAGCAGGTGAGCTCCTTTTCTTCAGACTTTTTATTAGCTACGAGTGTCCGTTTGTGTTAGCAGCGTCCTCTGTGTGAGCAAAGGCCTCCCTCGGGTTTAATAAAACTTCTCTCTGAACAGTAAAGAACCGGCTTGCTCGGGTGTGCACTGCGGCTCTCTTGCCGGCTAAAGCCCTGCTATTGTCTACGAGTTGTTTGTTTGTCCAACGTGTAATATCCGGCAGTCATATCCTGAGCTCTGCTGTAATATCGGGCCTCCCCCATGGCTGGTTCTGCTCGCGGAGGCCTAATAACCTGGAACCTTCCTTCCCCTCTGCTTGGTCCTGGCAGAAGTTGGGCTATCTGGGGACGGAGGAGGAGGGCCGCTACGCCGAGGACATCCTGCACGCCTACGGGTTTGAAGGTCAGGGTTCGCCCGCCGGCTCGGTGGGCTGCTGCAGCGACATCGGCAACCAGGACAACCTGGACTTTCTCGAGGGGCTGGGGCCAAAGTTCAGAACCCTGGCGGAAGTCTGCACTAAGAAATGAACAAAGGACTGTTTGTTTGCACTTGTAAATGCACACACCTGACAGGAAAGCCACAGCGGGAAGAAAAAAAAAAACGTTTGAAGAACTCGAGTACAGTACACTGAATTGCTTTTGATGTTAGTTAGTGAAAACCTTTTGCACTGGATTGTTTTTTTGTGTTGAACGTATTGGCTAATGTAGTTTGCTCTAAGTTTTTCGTTACGGTGGTTATTTTTTACTAAAGGGCTAGTAAGTTGCGCTGTCATTCAGTGACACCTACTTTGATATGAGCTTGTGAACTCAGGGTGAGCAGACTAAAACATTCTCGGGCGTCAAAAAATGGATTGCCTCCATTCCTCCCCTCTTTCTTATCCAAGCATGCACTAGTTCACTAACAAGGGACCAAACGCCGTCTGTGACAGAAAGGTGCTTCAGTTCAGCTAACATGCTATCAACAAACTGAGCTTCCGTGTACAAATTCCCGGACAAAGAAACTCCCTCTCTCTTGTCCCTGTTTGTTTGCTGTGGCCAGGGCCTGCAGGGCCAGACCAGTTGATGATACCGAGTGTCTTAGAGAGCCAACTGTTCTGCAGCTGTCAACGCAAGGGTGTGACAGAAAGGGCTGGGAAACAATAATTCACTGCAGGTCTGACAGATAAGGTTGGCTCGTCAACACCCTGGATTTCGCAATACCAGAGTAGAAGTTGCTGACTAGTCAGCTTCTAGTGAAATCATACATTTTAATATATACAATTAGGCAGGAGTCCCATTCCTACTACCTAGTCAGCTTCTACTGAAATCATACTTTTTAAAATGTACAATTATTTCTCACTATTTCTTTGTGGTAAGATTTTTAAAAGATTGATCATGTTTTGTTTAGCTGAATGCTATAGTTGGTGAAATGTTTGACCATAATGGAATATACTGTCAAATGTAACACTTAACCAGTGTTAGGGTATATTGTTAATCGTGGATGTTAATATTTTTGTAACTGTGGTTATTTGCTATCATTGTGTAACTCTATTGCTTACGTTGTTGCATAGAAACGTGTATCCAAGAAACACTCATTGTTTGTTGGCTGTGTTAAAATGTTTTTTTAAGACACCTTAATAATGTTGGTACAGGTATTTTCCTATTTTGTTTAGAACGTGTTTTAATGAATAGTAAGACGTTCCAAAATGTCTTATTTACTTTGCCTACTGCAAATTGGTTTGTCGGAAAGAAAAGATTCGGTTGTAGCTTTGTGTCTGTGTGTGGCCAATTATTAACAGGGTGCGGTTCAGGGTAGACTTACGCAATACCTTCCGTATGACGTCGTCTGTCTGAGGTAACCAAGGACACGCCCTCCGAGTCCTCTCACTTCAGCTAATATCCAGTACCATCCACAGGGTGGTTGCAGCAAGGTCATTTGACGTAGTCTACTGCAACCATAAGCATTAGCAATATTCTTGGGTTGGACGACATTTCCTTTTCTCCAATAATGACTTTATGTAAATAGCTCACTCCCATTGCTGGTATAATTTAAATGTTAATATCACGTTTGTCCATTAGTTAATTGAATTGGTAAAACGTATTGGAAATAGTTTTGTAAGGATTACATTAATACCAACCTTGTCTGAAATCTTGCATCCACATGCAATTGCAACAATCCAATGACGCAATTTCTCCCGGTGTGAACCATCTACAAATGTTTGCATAAACAAATGTCTCACTTTGAATTGATGAGGAAATATTGAGTGGACAGCCTGCCTTGTGAGACTGGACATGAATGCGGACAGTCACCTAAACGGAAAATGTAGGCTGCATCTTTCCCCAAACGAGGTCCCTCTCACCGATCAAACACACGGTTACGTTAAGAAAAGGCAACTCGGCTCTCTCCTTACAATTACTGTTACAATTAGGAGAGGTTTGTGCAGACAGAGGGGAGTGTTTTATGAGAGCAATCCCTGCAAGAGAGTGGTGTGTCACATCAATGATTTCTGTTCAAATTCCCAGCCGGTCCAATTAGCAGTGGTGCCTCAAAGAGTTACCCTACTCTTCCTTTCTACCTCTCACAAATTACTTTGCTATGTTTGCACTGAACAGTGACAAAATATTAACTATAAGTGGCTGACCCAAATAAAGGTCCTCTTAGTAGACACTACCCAGTACTGTGTAAATGGAAACATCTCTGTCACATCCGTAGTTCTCAAGTTTCAAGTCAAATTACAACTGTTTTCAACAGCTTTACATTTTACGTGTATAACAATATAATACACTGTCGAGCAACATCACAAATGTTTTTGTCTTGCTGAAAGCAAGAAATCCGGGTTTTTTTGTAGAAGCCCTTCTTTCTTACATAACCGTTGCTAATTGCTTGTCACAGCTGCACGATAGAATACATGAATTTTCAACGTATTTTGTGTACTCATCATGTTATTCCATCAGCCGCAGTTCTAGTGACTTGTTACAAATGCAAGACTAACGCGACACAATGTCACACAAACCCGTGGAGGCCCTGCTGTCACAGTTCCACAACATTACTTGAAAGGCTTATTTATAGTCCCCTCCATCTGGTGCAAAATGCACCGGCTAGAATCTAAATCCAACCTATAGATGATATGCCATTTATATATTTTTTTTTTCTTTCTTTCTGTCTTTTCGTTCATTCTCTCTCTCTCTCTTTTTATTTTAAATCACTTTTTATCAAGGATTATTTGAAGTTGCTAACTTCATTGCTTACATAAAACTTGACAAGTAATTAAAAATAGTTTAGCGCGCTCCTTTGAGGAGAGCAAAGTGCAACACATTCCAAGGCAATGCTCTTGGTAAGGCACATAAACGAACAGAGCACTTTTACCGTCCACTCTTATCGCGGCTTGAGCCATCGCTTGCAGCCACTTCTGTAAAGACTCAATTAATTCTAAAGCAGTAGCGTGAAATTAATTTATTGCTTGTAATTAGTTTTCGGCGTTCTCTGAAAACAATCTCCGCAGATAGGCGTCCGTACCCTCCGCGAGAGCTTTTGAGGGCACTTGGCCCCCTCGGAGTCCCAACATTGAGTTGCTCCTTCAACTGCTGATGATGTGGAGAGCCCTCCAGGGGCTCAGTAGCCTCTTAACCTGCTGCCGTATGGGTCTACTCCCACACAGCCAGGCTGACCCTGCGGTACTATGTGCTGTCTGAGACCATGTAACTGTATAGTAGCCTGTATTTTCAACAGCAACGGTGCAGTAAATCAGACCGATACCCATAAGCTGTGCTTAAGAGTTCAACTTGATTTAGTAACTGATAAGATTCTTAACACAAAACACACTGTCTGTTTACAAAGACATGCTTTAGCTTAGTTTGCTTTGTTAAATCTGTCTGTTTCCCGCAGGCTACATTGAATTAATATGATATCTTACTGCTTGTTTTGACTGTCAGACTTGCACGGAGTTAATATAAATATTTGGACTCCCTGTTCAGAATAACAGGTCCGTCGTGTATGTTATGCTCGCTCCAAACACTAGGTGTCCCTCTAAGCTCTTCCATGCGTCCCAGTGTGACGCGTGCGGTGAAGATGCTGGAAGCGTCTCTTCAGAAAGCAGACGTTATCAGTTAAGACACCTTGTGGTGCTAGCGCGAAACGGAACACCTGGAATCCCGTCAATTAAGCTAAAGGGTCACGGATGGCTAGCGCAAGGTCATTCGACAGTTAATACGGACAGACATGACTGGTAATGGCAGGTGTCACGCCGTGTTTGCGGCATGTATATGGGAACGTACGGTATTTTGGCCTCGAGGGTTGCTCACTGATGTATGGTGGCACTGCTTTCCGGGGGCAGGACAACACCTCTCTCGGAGGTCTTGCCCTTGTTGTGAAACACTGCTTGTGTGTGTGTGTGTGTGTGTGTGTGTGTGTGTGTGTGTGTGTGCGAGCTATAATCGACAATCAATTGAAGCACTGGTGATGGAAACTTATTGTGTGAGAAGAATTGTATAACCTTCGGCTTAAAAAGAAAAATAAGATGGTAATATTTCTCAAAAGATTCTCCATATTTTCTTTCAATCTTGTTTGAGAGCGTATAAAGTAAAAGCTGTACATGGAAAAGAGGGAGAAAATGTGTACGTACAAAGGAGTGTGTGTGTGTGTGGGGGGTCATCACTTTAGAGACTAATAATAAGATTGTAAAAAGGAATATGAGCGTACGTGATAGTGTTTTTTAGTCCTTTTCTTCCTGCATGTTTTGTTAAAATGTGCCCACAACATCTATAGAAATGAATGCCCCATACCAAATAGAATGACGGTTTTACATTGTTTATGGTAACAATTAATCTAAACATAACACCTAGTCTTGATATTGCAAATGTATTACTCGCCTCCCTTAAAAAAAACGGGATTTTATGCTCTGTGGCAGTTATTATTATGCTTGTTGCCTATAACCACACATCTCTGCCATCATTCATGTCTTATCAGCTGGGAAAATATGCCCTTTAATTATGTGCACATTAATTATGTACTAGTATAATTTCCCCGTTTAATGATTTGTTTGGGCCATTGTGTTTCCTTTCGGGTTACAGTCATGATCAACCACGCTCATTTTCAACACGCTGACAACTTAATGAGATAAATCAGTTAAGCAGCTGAAGCCCCGGAGAAGGATCTGTGTCTTAATTAGTCACCACACCATTCAGCGATAACGACTCCAAACAACATATGCATCCATTCCAAACATATACACATTGCTGTACCTCTTGGCATTGTTCACTCTGCTAGATGGCACACTTTTCCACAATCCACTTGGATGCTTTTCATGTCAGCCCCCCACATGTAAAGATATAAATAATCTACTTGCATTAGAAATCGTTCTAAGATGTCCATACGCTTGAACGTGGCCCAGCCCAACCCCACCAGCCCCCACCCCCCCACCTCCCCACCCACAAACTAGCCTTTAGGGAGAGCTACAGAAATGTCTGCAATTTAGTAAAAACCAGTCTTTGTCTTTCATTTCCCTTTGAGCGGTGACTATGAAATGGGGAAGAGTTTCAATTGCTGCCAAATTCTTTCAATATAATTGCTACTTTCATATTACAATTCTTTTCATGTGTCATATGTATGCATCGCCCATTAAGCTGGTTCTTACGATGGGCCTGCTTCCACATTGAAGCGCACACGCTGGGGACCTGTGGTGTCCACATGAGAAGCGTCCTCGGTGCTGTCTCCCCAGGGACAGGCGTCTGATCTGGCCGAGCGAAACGAAACGCCCGATGTGGGTGAGCGGCCCCCCTCAAAGACCCGCGCGCGCGTTTGTACCTCTTCTTTGCGCTGCCGACAGACCATTTGAAGTCCAGCTGCAGAGGTGCGCGCTGGCCGCAGCACACGGGGCGTTACATGCTATGATCAGACAGTTAGCGCCATGTTTGTTATGCACGTCCCGCTGAGAGTTTCACTGCTTTTCTAACTTTAGGGGGGTTGGGAGGTGGGGCGCGGAGAGGGGTCGGGGTTAGAGAGAGCTCTTTGAAGACTCCTTTCTGACGAATTCCCAGAAATTCATAGGCCCACTCTGTGTGCCGGGTGTGCAACATTGAAAGTGAGATCAATTTCGGGACCGTGTCAAAACACGGCGCAATCTATTTAATTAATGCAGACTCTCAGATACAGAGTGGGCGCCGAGAGTTTGCGACCAGAACCCACAGACGCAGAAGGTGAGATCTGACGGAGATGTCATCACACGGACTTTACAAGTCCCTGGGAGATGAAAGGCCGTTTGTTTTCTCCCAGGTTCTCTGTGTCTCTCGGTGTCTCTCAGCATGACGCCACGCTCGCCTGCCGAACGCGCCTTAACACTCTCTCAAGGTGCCGTCATCCGCATCGGAACTCTATGGAAATCGGGACACGGGCAAAGTGTTTTTCCCCTCTGTGGTTATCATAATCAAAACGAAGCCCTCCACCAATCGGGCTGGTGTTCCAGCAGCCCTCCAGAATTTCACAGCCGAGCAGTCAGCAGCCAACGTGAGGGGAGCAGAATGAGCGAGTTGAGAGGGCCAGGTACTCACAATCAGGGAGGGAGGGAAACAGAGGGAGGGGATGAGAGAAGAGAGGAAGAGAACAAACAAAAAAAAAAGCAAAGAGGGAGAAGAGGTATAGCTAGAGAACCGAAGTCCCCTCAGTGAGACAAGCATGCTAGCGCACACACACAAGCAGCAAGGTGGAGTGTGCCGGGCTGTTGGAGGCTGTTTCTCTGCTGATTGGGGGGACTGCCTTGGGGACCCGACTCAGTGCCGAGGGGGAATCACCGCCCGCCCCCATCCCCCCTCCACACTGTGTAATCCCCGCAGTGTTGATCGGTATCTCAGAGCCCCCGTGGAGAGGACCTCCGCCGCCGCTACTCTGCCACTCAACGGGGTGGGCTGAGAGAAGGAAGGAGGGGAGCGGAGAGAGGTCACATCACAGACGGGATCAGTAAAGCCAGTGGAAGAGGCAGCAGTGTACCGACAAAACCACTTTGTGAAAAGGGTGAGAGTGTGGCCTACCGGATGCAGCTTCCAGTGGTTCACGACTGTAATTGTTTAACCAGGAAGTCCGACGGGACAACTGAGAGACAATGTACTTATTAGCCCGTCTGGAAATTAGCAAGTGCCGATACGTGGCTATGCTTTGACTGTTCCTGTGTGACAATTTGCCTTGAGGACATGCCGCCATTCTAATCAGTCCAAGTCGTTCCAATCAGCTCAGAGGTAAGGTGAAAATGCATTTATGTAGCGAGGCCATCCAGCTCTCCTCCACCTGTCCGCTGCATATTCAATGACACTAGCAACAAATTAGCATTTTGATGAGATTTTAATTACCTCGGATCTTAAGGTGCCACGGGTAACTGTTCAGGCCCAAACATCTCCAACCAAGTTTCTTGACCAAGCATGGCCACGCTTCACGTAAACACCCTTTCATAGGCCACATCATGTGACCCAACCCCAACCGCCCCCATCCCCCCACCCCACCCCTTTGGTGCACAACGTTATTGTTCCGGAATAGCTGCCTCCCAGGTGGGGGGCAAGAAAATCCAATATGGCACCGACGCAAATCCTCCACTAAGCTCAGTGACCGCTTTGCTGTTTATTTCTATGAAAGCATCGGGAACTTAACCCTCACTACGCGTCGACCCCTTTTATGTTGCTCAGACTGAGCTCAAAATACTTTTTTTCTTTTTTTTTACATCCACTGGTGCTTAAGCTAGGGGAATGTCTTTTATCGATTTTCTGTCAGTCTTGTACCAACACCAGCCTACCAGGGAGCTCGGTGTGGAGTTGCTGAGTGGGTAAGCAGGGCCCGGCCGGTGTTGCTGTGTCAAGTATACAGTTGCAGTGCAGCGGAGTCAATTCGTGTCACACTTAGTTGCTCGGAGGCAAAGTGCTCTCCCTGGCTCCCTTACCTCGCCCCTCTCAGGGGGTTCACCTGGCTGGCTGTCATGGATAGACGGCTGCCTCAAACTGATTCCAAATCAGATGATCAATACCGTATGAAATGACTCGCTGCGCCGGATTTTTTTTTTTTTTGGTACTTTTCTCCGGCTCCACTCGGGATTCATGTTGCGTCGTCTCTGGACCAGAGCGGCTGCGTTTTAAATTGGGTGGCACTATGCAACTGCATGTCATGTGTGCTACACAGGGCAAACAGTTTCAATCATTTCAGTCTGTTCCTGCCGTAGTCCAAGGCTTGGATTGGACGTAATCACACCCGACGTTTTCTCAATGTAGGCCATTTTCAATAACCACTCTGGAAACAAACAGCGGGGAACACACGATTAGACTCAACCGAATCCCAAACGTACACGCAGCTCCCAAAGGTGTTTTGTGAACCGAGACGTTCGTCTTGTCGGCGCAAAGACCTTGGCATCTCAGCGTCGTGTGGGGCCAACTTACCTACACGCCCAGCCGATCAGTCCCACAGTGGGAGATAGCTTCATCCCCTACCGTCGGTCTTAACTTGGGGTAAGGCTTCTTCCCCCTCCTCTGCTCCCAGCATTCGCTCACTCCCTCTCCTCCCCCACGTCTATCGACCGTTCCCCCGACACCCTGGCAATCGCTCCATCTCTGGGTGAGTGGCAGATGGAGGCATACCGGCGGATGGGAAATCAATGAGGGTACAGTCAGCGGTCGCTCCAACCCACCCTAACCTTTTCTCCTCTCCCCTCCCGCCGGAGGTCGGAGCAACCCTATCATCAGTGATCTCCACGCACTGACACGGATTGTTCTATTCGTCACTCATTCCACTCAATAGCACAGGCGGCCCCAAGGCAATGCAGAGGGTCCACCGACTCTGTGTGTACGTGTCTCACTTGGGCTTTGATGTCCGTCGACTGTCCGTGATATTACCAGGCAGGCCTGTTGGACCGATTCATCACGGCACCGAGGCCTCCTTCATTGTTGCCCCGACAGAAACGCAGTCACCGACTTGGAACGATTTCTTCCTTTCCGTTGCGATTCAACGCGGCACCAAAGTAATTCAAGGTCCATTTCCCTTCTGCTTTTTGAGGCGGGAAAAGGTTTACGTATGGACTGTACACCGCGTGTGGCGCGACCTGCGCCTCGTTTCTGCTGAACCGGCCGTTTGCCGTTCCGTCCCCTCGATTCCCGGAGATGGTGACGGGGCACCCGCGACGACATCATAATTCAATTCCACCTCGGCCACTCCTCTCCGATGTGCGTCTGGGATAGACCCGTATTGACTGGATGTGCCACAACTCGTCCTACCCCAGTGGCTCTCCCAGAATGACCAACGACCAGGGCGGACGACCTTTCAAGGGCCCCTCCACCCCCTCCTGCCCACCCTGGATCGAAGGAATGTATTATCCCTCCTCCTTGATTTATTACGCACGGGCTCCCGCCCCGGGACGGGCTCTCGTCGGGGTGGCCACACGCGGCGGCTCACGTGATCAGGGTTCCTTATCATCGACCCTAATCGCCCTCCGAGCCTCCCCCCAGGCCCTCCTCCCCTGGTCTCAGGCCTGTCTAGACAGCGTTTAAGCTTTGGTCCAGGGGAATAATGGAACACAGCATCTTGTTAAAGTGTTGAAATGGGGCCCTGATGTATTCGTCCTCGTGCCTCCCAAAAGCTACGGCAAACGGCTGATTTTCGCTGATTGAACTCGTGCTCCATAGCGCGTGGTCACTAACGCAGCGCCGGGGCTGGTTGCTCTGTGCTTTGATTTTACTGATGACTTAGAGGAGGCAGTCTCCAAGCAACGGCAGGTGAGAGCCGGGAATCGCATTGGAATCCACACACAGTGAGAAGCTACGTCCACGAAGACGGGCCGGACACAAGGCGATGGAATGTAAGTCGAACTGCTCCCTCGCCTGACTGCTTTTGGACACCTTGAAGTGTGTGTGGGCCCCTGTGCTCACGTTTGTAAATGGCTCTGCGTGCAATGTGTTCCCCTTGCCTTGAAGACCAGCAGAACCCGTTTCACTGGCTGATCACACGGTACATCGTGTGTGAGAAGCGCTTGAGGCAATTAACGGGGAAACACATTTTAACACCAATTATAATTCGGAGATTAAAGTAGCTGCAATGTGTGTGAGTGGAGTTCGCTATTAAACAGGATTGACATGGTTCCCGTACAGGTTCTCATCCCGGATCCGCTGTATGTAACTCTGAACTCGAGTCGAAACCTTGACATCGACAAACGCCTCTATATAAGTTGCTATTTCCACGTTCCCTTCCGCTCTCACTAGACCTTAAGCTGAATCCGGTCACCGCTTCGAAGATGCTTCTTAGGTCCATAGTATTTCTACACCTTCTCGCCTAGTCGCTGGCCTCTTCGGGGGCACACCATTGCAAAGGCCGGTTGGACTGACGCCAGAGGAGAAACTCGACCAGCTGATGCCAAACAAAACCCCGCGACCTCCGCGCCCGTCGTCTCCTGGAGGATAAATAGTCGACCTTTCTTCGGTGAATGCACTGAAAGATAGAAAAGGAGCACAGGTGCCAGCGCAGCAAAGACCTTGGAACGCCACTGTTAGCGACGGCTGCCACCGACTAGGGGCAAGACCTTGGCTTATTGAAATGGATTCAGCCTGAGTGTGGGCGCCGAAGTGCTGTGGCGAAACGCTACTGTGGCTGGTTGTAAGGGCTCAAGGAGAAGGCGGGCCTTGGATCAAATGCACGGAGAAGAACTTGAACTACGTTTGATACAATCTTCAGGTTCTCGAAATGTTATGTTTTTTTTTAATAAATGTGTCACTCAGGGCGGATATCGACCGTTTTTCTCCAAGTAGGGTGGCATCGGAGACAGTATTTGTTCCGGAAACGTGACCCTGCTTACTTTGGATTCATAAGCCGTCATGATATTGACCAATTTATCAGATATGGTAATGTCTGAGGAATGGCTTAGTGAACTCATTTAATCATACTGGAAATGATTTCAAGGTGACATCACAGGCCGTGTTTAGCTATTTTCCTCGATGGCTTCCATTTTTCACTGTCAGTTTGAACTGTCACCCACCCCACCCTCCCGGCTCTCTTTCTGTCTCCACCACCGTGTATTCCTGTGTCCTTGATAAGGACACCTACCGCCTCTCTGGGAGAAAACCATTATGACGGGGCTGTTTGCTATAAAGAAGAAGAGAGGGGAAAAAAAAACCCACGATGGAAAAGCTAATGATGTTGGCTTGAGAGCAGAGCTAATTAAAATTCTATAAATACGGTGGGAGTGGGAGGCGTGATGGATGTAGTGTCAGAAGTCCGGTGTGTGCCGAGGACCGGGCCAGACGACCGGCGCGCGATCGATACGGCCACTGGGAACACATGACACCGCATACGCGTTTAATGAACCAACGGTTTTATCTGTTAATTACACGCCGGGCCACACGTCGGCATTCCGTGCCGTGCGCAGCCAAGCCTCCCTGCCTGTCTAGATAATGGCCATTTCACACAAGAAATCGGTGAGCGGCAGGCCCGTTTCTCTTCTGCTCTCCCCCCTCTTTCTCTATCTCGGCATCTACTGCCTGCCCTTTCATTTGCTCTATGATAACTCTCAATGCACTCTATGCTATGTCAGTAACTGCAAGGCAATTTCCATGTCCTTTGTCCACCTAGTTTAAATTAGCGTTAGCGTTTAGCTCCCAACTATTGTGGCTGAGTAAACAGCGGCAGTTTCCCTTTGCAGGGCTAGGCGAATGGTATGGCGGGGGCTCATGTCAAATTAAACAAACAAAAAAACATGCAGAATGCAGCTGGATAGTTAAACTATGTGAAATCTAACGCACACGCTCGCACGCACGCACGCACACCCACACGCCCACACACACACACACACATCCACACACACAAGAGGCATGCTGAGGTCTCTAGCAGGGGATAATAATAAAAACTCAATCTCAGAGGGAGAATGAGGTCAAGAGAGGGAGCAGTGTTAGGGCAGGGGAACGGTTGGGCCTCCCTGCCTGGTTGTAGTCAAGTGTCTCCAAGGGCCCCAGCTCAGCGATAAGTTACTATTCTTGTAACAAGCCTTTCAACACATCTGTTTTGTCTCTCTGGCTTAGACATAGAAGAAGCTCTAGATAGCCTACAGAATTCCCATGGATTCTATGAAAGCCTTATTTCAGGTTTACATCAGCCCACTGAAGGGCGGGAATCCGAATGAGGCTATATCAAGATAATTTCATGGCTCGTCTCAAAATCTTTGCTGTGTTTTCAGAAGGGGTTAATTTGCTAAATATTTCATACATCATCCGTTGTACGATCGTGATTCATTTCCCATCCACATTTCCGTAGACACACACACACACACACACACACACACAAGTGTGCGCACACACACAACCTCCCTGCCCAAGCCCTCCCCTTAACCCACATGCAAGCCCGCATGCACTAATATTAATATCTCAATCCGTTTGATGTCAGAAAAATGATGGCCTATCCGAAATACATTCACCATATTCTTTGAATTATGAAGATTTTTTTTTTCTCTTTCAAAGTACACTTTGGTTGCGGGGGATTCTCCAAAACTTTTCACATGGAACATCCATCTCCACCCCCACACACTGTTCATCAGCTAAAGAGCAGCACTATCACACAAACTCTTCCCAGCAGCTCAGTGACCTGACCATTAGGGCGACCCCCTTGGACCTCTCTCTCAAGCCCTTAGCCCTTCTCTTCTCAGAACAACTGTCCAGTGTATTTATAGCCCCAACAGATGGATCCGCTCCGTTCTCAAGGATACTAAGCCTGTGCGCTCGGAGAAAGGACCCAAACCGGAACACCATCCGCCTTGATCCTCTCCGAAAAGCAGGGAGATAAAAGCGCCGGGATAAACCGCTTTTCGAGATACGCCAAGAAACGCCCCAGAGAGATTCCTCGGAACGTCTCAAGGGTGGGCGCTGCCGAGTCCTCCCCGGGGCGAGACAGCGAAGAACAACCATGACCATGGGAGTGAGATCTGTGGAGGACGTCGGCCATCTCGCAAGCGGCGGCTTCATTCTTATTCAGCGTCGCCGTCGGGCTGCCTGGAAGACACTCAAAATGGTGGCCAGCGGAGTTGATAATGACACCTGCATGCGACCTGCATAAATGTGAAAGCCCGTAGGCAGTCAGGAGAGCGGCTAAGCCGGGATAACTGCACTCCATTACCTGCGAATACGGTCCAAATTAAAATCTAATTTGAGGCGTCACCCTGAGAGAGAGGGTAAAAAAAAAAAAAAAGTGTGTTTCATTTCTTCAATTTGCGCAACTATTCCATTCCATTAGACATGTAATTTCTTCTCGTCAGACGCTGGGAGGAATTGGCCTCCCCAAGGACAGCTTTTTTCACTTGAAGTAATTAGTCCTGGCGAACGGGGATGAGCAAGTGTGCGTGCGGACGTGGGCGTACACGTGCGTGCGTTTGTGTGGACAAGGCAGCGGTGGAGATTAGGTGGAATAAGAGGGATCTCCAGACACACGTTGAGACAGCGGTGCGAGCCGACGTTTCTCCCTCGCCTTGGATATACGGATATACATATACGGAGTCGTAGTACATGGATTCATTGTGCAGTATTTTTACATAGCGAGTGAAACTCAGCAGGGCCATAGCTGCTGTAAGCAAGCTATTATTTCATATTTCATACGTATTATATGCTTCTTTGCCTGGCTCACACAAGGACATTTATGACTTCTTGCTCCGTGCCGTGTAAAACCTGCCGGCGCCGTTGTACTGAAATAGACATCGATTCCCACCGTCTGTTAGTGCGAGAGTGCAGCGTCGCGGCTGAGGTCAGAGGTGCTTCTGTCCTTACAGGAGGCAGACGGTTGTGGAGGGAAGGTGAGCCGGGCCTCATAAAAACCCAGGTCTTTGTTTATCTGAGCAGGCGCCCCGCTGTGGCGATCTGCCTGTCCCCGGCTCCGGTCTCATTAGACCTGGGCGAGTCTGAGTCAGCCCTGCCGACGTCCACTGCGGAGCCTTGGTGGGGGGTGGGGGGTCATTACCTCCGTCCAGCGGCTGGCCACGCAGAGAGGAGGGGCCGGCAGGGCGGAGAGGGCGGCTGGGCCTCCCACCCCCTGTGAGAGACGTGATTGGAACACTTTAGGATCTCGTACGTTGTCGTATCTTGGGAAAAGCCTCTGGGAAAGACGTAAAATAACATGTTATCAGAGTGACGATGACGGCAGGCGTCTTTCTGTGTGTAAGGAACGACAGCCGTGTATCTGGCGTGCCATGCCATGGACATTTGTGTGAATCAAACGCTTTCAAAACGTTGGACAGTCTGTCCCAAGGGCCTCCTCCCTGTCTCTGTTATCACCAAAGTTATTGAGCAGTTTAATGAATACCTCACAAATGGCGTCAGGACTGGGACCTTCATATACGGTGTATGAAACACTTACATCTTCCAATGTTTTTTTCCCTGGACAAGACACAGTGGGGAACATGATAATTTTTTGTTACCCTTGATCCAGATGAGCTCTGTCTACTTTAACTCAAAGCGTTGCATTCGTTAAAGCTTTTTGAAGTTGTGTTTTCACAATGATATACATTGGTAGTGTAAGACTAAGACAGCCTTGGATACTGTCCACCTACTGTTGCCTCAAAAACTGACAGCACAGACATATTTAAACGTGTTTTATATTCGCTGACATACCTGACCTTCTTCCTGTACACTGTTGTCAATAAGTGACTTAGAGTATGTCATCCCATTCACTCCTTGCATAAGTTTAAGGCTACATTGTCTCTTTTTTTTTCTCAAGGAAAAATATGCATTTGTTTGCTCATAAAGGTCATGTTTGTGTATGCTGGTGGAATGTATTGTGAAGAAAATGTCAGTTTGAATGTAGCTGAAAGCGCAGGTTGACATACGGTTCTAGAGTAAAGCAACGACTTTCGACCTGAAGTAAGCTGAATGTTCATTACAGTTTTTCTGATTTGTTCATTGGTGAGCACAATCTTGAGGAAAAGCAAGAAATGTATCTGTTAAAATGAAAGTGACTTCACTTTTGTCACATTATTTCAATATGTTGTTAGCATGGATTATTAATACAAAAGTAATGACCGTATAAAAAGTAATATGCTAAGCCCACTCCACAACACAAAGATTTGTGCCCATTTCTATCAAATGTAGACCTTTAAAGAAAACTAATACTTACATATTTTCTCAAAGTGATTTTCCAAAAAAGATGATTTGCCTCCAAATTTGATGCAATGATCTAAAATTGAGTATCTGCCAAAACAGAGCCCATGATTCCCTAATTATGTATTCCTATCTATAGCACATTCATTCATGAGTTGAAAATTACCCAGGTGTTAAGCATTTTGTCATCTGCCTGTCTGAAAGAGTAATGTTAGTGTTCATTTTACAAAAAAAAAAACATCCTATTTTTATGCTGACGCGCAGATACAAATTTAAGCGTCACAATCCATCATGGTATAATCCGGAAATGTATATATCTCTGGGGAACGGGCCATGGAGAAAGCATAGTAGACGTTTCAACCCGTTTCCCTCAGTCTTTAGTTACTGATGATATAAAAAAATTTAAAATTCATAATTTTTTTTTTTTTTTGTCTGCCTGATCACCATTGACATGATTTTCTGGGTCATAGCCTATGCATTTTGGAAATTGCAGCAGTTAGAAGTTCCTACCGGAGTTGGTGTGTGTGTGTGTGTGTGTGTGTGTGTGTGTGTGTGTGTGTGTCAGAGGCAAGCCATCTCTCTGTCGCCGGCCGTGTGAGAGTGACGTGCGGGCAGCCAGGACGGACACGTTGACTGGGAGTGTGTAGTGCGTCCAGGACCAGGGTCGCCCCCACCGTCCCCCTGTGTTAGCCGGACTGGAGACCCAGGCGGCGGCCGAAGTGATGTGGCCAGACGTGGCACCGTGTCTGCCGCTCGCCGCCTTGCCACAGTGATTAGAGCAGGCCCCGTCACGGAGAGAGGGAACGCAGGCTGCTGCTCCAGGGCTCCGGGGGGGGGGGGGGGGGGGGGGGCTGGAGAGAGTGGGAGCTGCTTGCTGGCTAGGTCATGGCTGTACGCTGGCTGTTTAATGTGGCCGGTCTTTGTCAAATGACAGGGGCGCGGACAGAGAAGAGATGCATTGCTAGGGAGAAAGTCTGGATATTAAAATAAAAGATGCATGTGTGCATGATTTGGCCAGGCATTGCTATATGCCATGCGGTACTTTAGATGGATTCCTCTTCAGCTCTGCTCTCAGAGCACGTTCTGTTACCTGCAGAAAAAGAGATACGCTCTAACCCGTGTCCTCCCCACACAAGATGAAGACTTAGTATTTACCTCTCTCCTTGGTTAACCCCATGCAACACCCGAAACTGTGCTGGGAACCTGACCTAGATCTGGCAACCCAGCGTCTCACCATATACAGCAATATCTGCTAAGCTCAGCCCCTCTCTTGCTAGAGGGATGCAGACCCAGATAAACTTTCTCTCTCCCTATCTCTCTTTCTCTCTCTCTCCCTCTCTCTCCAAGAAACCGTGTTTCTCACACACACACACACACACACACACACACACACACACACACACACACACACACCATTTAAAAACAAGCAGAACCACACATGTAGGTCTACCGGGGATCCAGGCTGGAGAGAATAGTTTAGTCAGAGTCTGATGGCTAACCAGCACAGGTGCACACACACTGTAAGGCTCAAGAAAAATAAAGGCTCCAATCATTCAGCTTAACGGATTGGATATTGTGTCTAAGTGCCGCAATTATTATAATGTTGAGTTGGAGAACAGGATAAATTGGGTATTGTACTAATTTACATAAAAACCCTTAGGTGACAATTAGTCGTTTTCTCCACAGTACATGACTTATATTATACCAATTCAAGAACAGATTGGTTGTAATTCAATTTGCATCACCGCACTCAGAAACATTGCCTCTGCTAAGTCTCTACATAGATGTGTATAAATATAACATGTTTTTATTATTATTTCAGTGAACAACATGCACACTGAGTATAAAATCTCCAAAGAAAAATAGGCAAAGACTTGGATCTTTGCTTCTACAGCTGCGGGCTGAAGAGGATGCAAAGGGCTAGTGAATTACACAGCCAGGAATGTCATGACCCTAATGCCCAAGTGTCTATTAATCTCCCTTGCGTAGAAACCAAGGAGTCTTTGACAATTATTACAGCAGGAGCACGGAAAAACAGCCATGAAGCCAACACCGGCAAACACAGGCACTCTCGCTTGCAAACAAGTAATACTTTGGGTGAGAACAGGCTCATTTATCAGCATTAAGTTAAAGAAGGGACAGGGAGAGGCGATGGGGGGGTGGGTTGGGCCGGTGTGTGTGTGGGGGGGTGGGGGGGTGGATAATGGCGGGAGATAACACAGCCCTGGCATGGGTGTGTGGGGACGGCGAACAAAGGAAAAGAGACATCAGGAGATAATGACTTCATCCCCTTCATCTTAACTAAGTGTGTAACGGCATGTGCCAACCTGTGAGCGGCCCGAGGTAGACGCCAAGACAACAGGGAAATGAAGAGCACTGGGGCATAACCATGGGCGGACTCTTCAAGAAGTCAGACAACGGAGGAGTGCTCTCTAAGGTCCATTCGATTTTATCTTGTGGTTGCTTTGTGGTTAGAATGGAATGTGGTTAGAATGTGTTTCACAAAAACAAAATGGCGTCCGTGTCCCAGATGATGGCACTGTCAGTCGTCCCAGAAAGGGTCACTTTGAGCCACTTTTGCAGAAGTGCGCTGCTCTCCTGCTTCTGGAACCTTTTCTACACGTGCACGCATGCGCACACATACATACACACACACACACACAGTTCCTTCATAGCGATGAAACGAGTGTCATCGATAGCGACCGCCAGATTTGGCAGTGGGCGCGGGGCGTGGGCGGGTTGATGGACTCTAGTGTGCGGGTGGCAGCCAGGATAACCCTAACCCTAACCCTAACCCTTAGCACACATTCCAGCTCCATGCCCTGAGACTCGAAAGGAACCCAGCCGCAGGCACCAAATGAAGCACACCGTCAGATCAGGCCGTAGCTTAAACTCTCCCAAACATCCCAGTGTGTTGACATAGCCATGACTGACTCTCTCACCAAAGCTCCAAACGTATCATACAAAAAAAACTGAGCAGTGCAGACACTCACAGAGGATCCACTTTACCGTGACTCCCACCAGTGGATCGTAATCACTGGAAGCAAAAGGTGAAATGAGTCCACCGCCTAACGCCTCCTGTTGGGGCACGCACGCGTTTGTAATCGAAATTGAAAGCAGATCGATTCTTTGATTCCCCTTTTCGTGGTGACCGGATCAGATGTAAACGCACGTTGTGGCCTGAGAAGTGGCCCCCCACGGTGTAGGATTAGTGGCCCCCCACGGTGTAGGATTAGTGGCCCCATGCTGGGATCCTGGCCCTCATCACGTCCTTTATATCACGTCCTATACCATGTACACGTATCATTTATAATACCATATACCATGTACACTTATCATTTATAATACCATATACCATATACACGTATCATTTATAATACCATATACCATATACACGTATCATTTATAATACCATATACCATATACACTTATCATTTATAATACCATATACCATATACACGTATCATTTATAATACCATATACCGTATACATTTATCATTTATAATACCATATACCATATACACTTATCATTTATAATACCATATACCATATACACTTATCATTTATAATACCATATACCATATACACGTATCATTTATAATACCATATACCATATACACGTATCATTTATAATACCATATACCATATACACGTATCATTTATAATACCATATACCATATACACTTATCATTTATAATACCATATACCATATACATTTATCATTTATAATACCATATACCATATACACGTATCATTTATAATACCATATACCATATACATTTATCATTTATAATACCATATACCATATACACTTA
The DNA here is from genome assembly GCA_017639675.1 of Aplochiton taeniatus. Lineage (NCBI taxonomy): Eukaryota > Metazoa > Chordata > Actinopteri > Galaxiiformes > Galaxiidae > Aplochiton > Aplochiton taeniatus. The sequence continues at coordinate 13,653,429 of CM030189.1, forward strand.
TCATTTATAATACCATATACCATATACATTTATCATTTATAATACCATATACCATATACACGTATCATTTATAATACCATATACCATATACACGTATCATTTATAATACCATATACCATATACATTTATCATTTATAATACCATATACCATATACACTTATCATTTATAATACCATATACCATATACATTTATCATTTATAATACCATATACCATATACACGTATAATTTATAATACCATATACCGTATACATTTATCATTTATAATACCATATACCATATACACTTATCATTTATAATACCATATACCATATACACTTATCATTTATAATACCATATACCGTATACATTTATCATGTATAATACCATATACCATATACACTTATCATTTATAATACCATATACCATATACACGTATCATTTATAATACCATATACCGTATACATTTATCATTTATAATACCATATACCATATACACTTATCATTTATAATACCATATACCATATACACTTATCATTTATAATACCATATACCGTATACATTTATCATTTATAATACCATATACACTTATCATTTATAATACCATATACCATATACATTTATCATTTATAATATAGACCGTCATGTCTTTTTGGACACTTTCTAAAGTGATTTGTTGTGGAGCTGAGCAACGGCACACTCATTTACAAAACGGAGAACTTATGAACGCAGGGCAGTACAAACGCTGTATGGGTGCATAAGTCGATTTCCACACTTCGTCTTTGTTTGCAGAAGTTATCCCTCTGTACTCGGGCGCAGAGGAGGGGGAATACAGCAAGACGATAAACAGTGTTACCCCTGGTAATGAAACAAATCTGTCATTATGATGGGTTCATTTTGATCAATTAGAGACAGTAGAATCGGATCGAGCTGAACTATTTGATCATTAAGTTGCGGCCCCAGACAATAGCTTGAAAGGTTTCCGAGAGAACGCCGCACACTTCAATCATGGCAATTACTGGGAGAGTCTGATCCTAGGCCTGCAAACACAGCAATAAGCTCGATAGCCTATCCTCTGAAGGCCCCGAAACTCACTGGCCTGTTATTTGAGCAATCCACACAAGGCCAACCCAAATCTTGCCAGCCAAAGAAACGATTTCAATCAGGCGTTTAATGAAGCGATTGTAGGATGAGGCCCGGTATATGCGGCATAGGCCTTTTCGCTGTCTAATCCCCCCCCCCCCCCCCCCCCACCCCGATTAGCATAGCTGAGACGAGACATTGTTTCTCAACGGCGGGCACTAACAGCAGATAATTACGTAGCCTATCACTCCGCCGTCTGCGGAGAAAGTTTCACTCCCCCCCCCCCCCCCCCCCCCCCCCCCCCCCCGATCGATGCTGGTTTAGTTGGCTGAAGACTACGCCACGTACCCTCCTCGCCACAGAGGTGAGCATTAACATTGCAGGTGGATAGTAAAATCCAATCCTTCCAAAGCAGGAACCAACAACAACACAGCACGGGCATTTTGCAATATCAATTTGAGATAGCTCACTAGGAGGGGTTGTCAGAACAAACACACCCAGTAAAATGTCCAAACCATACATCATTTATCATTCGTAGCTTCCTAACAACAACATGGGTAAGGTGATTGTATGGAAAACTGAAGAAAGAAAGACACTAATCATAGCTTGAAAATGAGTTATCTTTTATCTGAACTGCTGTTTCAATGGCACTTCAGTACTGATAAGGTTTCACAATGAAGTGGCTCAAGTCAACCAGACTGTCTCTGGATTTTTCCTGGATTTGACCTTTTGACCCTTAAGAAATCCCCCCCTCGGCCTCTGTGACATCCACTAAATCTCTCGACTGTGAAACACAAGTTCATGGGTCATTTTTAAAAGTTCCTTGTTTTGCTATCTAGTCCTGGAGTTACAGTGGGTTGAAAAATATTAGAAGATACTGCAGCGCAAGACTTTGATGAGCTGCAACCCAAACATTGTATGATCAAAGTTTCATCCTGTTCTGTATGCCACTTTTACAAGAGAAAATACACTTTGGGCTCCATTTATTGTAAATTGTCTAGACAGAGATAACCTCTTTAGTAAGAAGCTTTTGTTCAAAACATGATCTTTAGAATCTCTTTATAACTGATAGGGTGCTATTTATTTTCACTGGGATGCTGTAACACTGAAACATGTTTTACTTTGATGCGATCATTATATAATAAATATTCATTGCGGTGTGCTTGTAAACCCACACTATTGAAAATGCTAGACTCTGCATCTTCCCAAAACCCGTGACCCGAGTCTTTAACAGAGACATGTGTGCGTGCCGATGCTTAATTCATTAGGCCTCCTGAACAGCGGCCGGGATGTGAGGAGATACTTCAGCTCTCAATAACCCCTTAATTGGACTCCTGTTGTATTCACCAACCGGGGTCTCGACCCTTGCTCTGGCCCTATTGACAATTATCAACAGTGGAGATATTATTTCTATATTTGGAAATGCAATCTGAATGAAATGGTTAGGGCATAATGAAAGGCTCATCAGCGTTGTATACGTTGAAAAAGGAAGGAGTTTGACAAATAGTGGCCGGACGTCGTTGGAAAATAGACCACTTGAGGGAATGGAGCTATTATTAATAACCCAGGTTTGCTCCAGGGAGAGAGAGTCGTTCCCAGCCGGGTCTTGAAACACATAATGCCCCCACAAGGCTTAACCCAGCTACTTTAACATTCCCTGTACTATATATCCTTTGTAGCGTCCCCCCCCCCCCGCCCCAAGCCCAGGCGAACCATCACTTAAGAGACGCATCACAGCAGGGGGCGTGCTTCTGCTTCACTCACGCTCAGAGATCAGAGCCGAGCTGTAACCGAACCCTCACCCTCCTTTGATACACCAGTTTTACTAATCTGACCCGCACAGCTAAAGCAGAGAAGGTCTCCACAGGTGGTATCCAGATCCCAGCCGCATGCTTACTTATGTTTGACAAAACCATCTCACTGTTGGTGAGATAAAGGATGATATACACAAGAAATGTTAAAGAGAAGTGTGGCATGCGGAGATATCTCAGATGAAAGAAGCACATTTATCTCATCCAGGGTCCTCCAAAGCTGCAACCATCTGTTACCCTCAGTAGACGCTGCAGGCCAAACCAAACAACGTTGACTCGATCGGAGTACAAAGCAAAGTCGGATACCAAATTCCTACCGAAAATCACTTTTTCTCACTTCAAACTGTCCTGTATTTGGAGCACCGCATGACACCATTAAATTGGGATCGAAGGCGGGTGCAGTTGTCAATGAATGGTGGGGTTTTATCGTTTAGGAGACAGATTTCCTTTCAAACACAAAGCTAGCAGTCGAGCAAAAAGGTGACTCGTGCCAAAACACCAAGTGACTAAAGCTGGGTCTTGGCTCTCGCTAGCCAAGAGGTACGTTCTGGAAGTCACAGCGGAACTGCAAAACAGATTGCTCACACGAGCGAGACTCCAAGTGGGACTTTGGTGAAACAATGGGAAGGGATCTTTTCTTTTTCGCTGACAGTAACAAAAGCACACTGAAAAAATAAAATGATCCTGGACAGAATCTTTTTTGTTTGTTTAGATCCAGAACAACCTTGGCTTGGGCGACTCCATTAACACAAACACTGGTAATGACTTTGTGCAGAGAACGGGGATCGGCAACATGCTTTCCATGCTAGCGACACTATCCAATTACGTACAGATGTAAACTTCACAGAGTGTTGGTTCAACACATCTGTTGGTCGGTAGGAGATCTCATTAAAACAAGCCCACCACCAGACACTGCCAGGAACATTTTATTACAGCGTGTTGAGCATTTACAACAAACATTCCTGACTGTTGTAAAAGTTGGGGCCTTGGAGTTGATGACTCAGCAGGGATGTCTCCACACGGAATTTAGTCTGCGTTGCGGCTATATCATTGTGATGTGGGTATGATTTTTGTTTTGATGATATTATATGATATTATATTATATTATATAGATATATTATATATGATATTATATTATTCGACATATGATTTGATGAAATGATTATTGTAGATAGGAGTGTTGCAAAGGTGTGTGTGAAATGAAATGAAAGAAATGTAAAAAAAAGAAAAAGAAAAAGATACCATGACAACAAGGATGCTGGTGTGTTCTTCTAGGACATTGTCTGCTTCCTCTGCAGTCTGTAGCACTGCCTATTACAATGTGAGATGGCTTGCCTTAGAACCGTTTCCCATTCGCAGCGGAAGACCGATGCTCACCAACGTACAGTACATATACGTGAAGAAAAAAACACAAAGCCCCTCACCCAACTAACAGAAATCGCAAAGTAGGCATTTCAGAGTGCCAGGGGCCCGACAGAGCTGCGTGTGAGAAACCCATTTTATTTCATTAGGCCATCAGGACATCGGATGTCAAGCAGAGGTCTCCTGCTGATAATATAATTGCCTTCTTGTACGGCAGATTCAAACGCATGGCGCCGTGTTCCCCATGAGAATGAGGAGCACCACGAAAAGGGGAACGGAGGTTCATTGACTTGCACATACACCGTGCAGGCGTTTGTTGCCACGGCGGCGGCTTTTCTTGACCGTAGCCATGAAGACGTGACGAGCGGTCACGGACGGAGGAATGAGAAATGAGATTTCGCCGTGTTTGTTCTTTCCCAACAGCACGGGGAGTTCGTTGATTTGTTGATTACTTTTCCACATCTCCCTGCTTTGCAGATGGTCTAAACGGGGCCTCGGAGAATCCGTGCGGAGGTCTCTCCCGTCAAAAACCACGGCCCTCAGGTTAGCAACATAAATCACCGTTGACTTGGAGGGCTTTGATGAATTTACATGGAGTGCTTGTAAGCGGTGCCCTCTGTGCGGGTCTGCTGGGGCATGGAAGCAGGCCGAAACGCATGACCTTTAAAAGCTGCTTTGTCGAGCGATCCGTTCTTGCACACGCTGCAGTGCCGGGCCTCCGCGTCCCCGGTAGAATTAGGTTGATTGAGCGTGGCCCAAATTGGATCAGCCGTATCTTGTACACCGGGGCCCGGGGCCCCTTAAATGGGATGGACCACGAGGCAAAACAAGCACTCGACGACATTGGCTGGCAGCTCTGCCTTCGCACCGACGAGGCTCCCTGGGAAGGGTTTTTCTAAGGCTATGTGGCTTACCGTGATGGACTGCTGTTGCAATCATGCTCATTTAGCAGTGCTTTCTGCTGACTATGATTGAGAACATGTTGAAACAAAAGACAGGGGGAGTGTAAAGCTTTGAAGTGCCATTCGCCGGAATCTTGCCAGATCCGAATGCCCCCCATCCTCCCAAAGCTGTTGGATTATTTGGGATATTACCAATAACCCATTCCGGCAAACTCAAATTACTGGTCTGATCCAAGCCAGGTAACGCAGTCTGAGTAATACAAAATATTAAGACCCTTGAACTTAAGAAAACTTTTTGTTTTTGTTTGTCTATTTTACTAGTTTACAGAATGAAACACAACCTGCTGTGAAATGCAATAATCCTTAGCCTATTCCACACAGACCTATTTAAAACTACCATATGCATTTTGTATTATCCATTTCTGTTTCCTCATCATGAAAAGAATAACCGTGCAGGCTGATGGACAGGGCCAGTGAACGGTGCAACTGCATGATTGACAGGTAATTTTAAAAGAAGAGCTGGCATGATTGGATGAGAAAAAAAGGCTTCTGAGACAGGTGCACTCTTATAAACACATTTTTTTTACAGACTATTACAAATAACAAGCTATCGATTGTTGTGTAAAAATAAAAATACAAAAATACATATTTTAAAAAGGTTTCATTTCCGGAATTGCCTACTACAGTTTAAGAGCCAATCAGTCACGTTTTTCAAAAGGCATCAACGGATCCTATTAGCAATGCCGTTCCATTGAAAATACGAGTGCCATTTCCCGGCAAACTAATTCCGTTTTGCCATCCAAATTGTAAAATTTTTTCATTGTTTTCCAAGTTCGATTGTTCGATCAATACAGTATTTCAGTACTTGTTAGAGTAATTAACCTTAGTTATGTGAAAATGTCATGTTCGGAATACAAGCGGGGAAGAACACCTGGTTCACTTTAGTCAATTCAATCAGCGTAATACTTTATAGGAAACTCGATACAATCCAGTTTAACGCCAACAACAAGGATAACTTTAGCATCACTAGAATGTAGTGATCAATTCATCCAGCTCTGGCTAATTACAGTGATAAAAGTAGACCGACTTGAATTGATGGTCAGCTGTTTGCAACACAGTTACATTTATAAACTAATATCCTCCTTATAGAAAACGTCTTTTCAACAGTGACCCTAGATGTTTGTTAAAAGTCTTTTCACCTGAAAAATGTTCACTGGGAATATTATAGAGAAAATGTGTCTGCTTTATTGAGAGGTATCTTTTTTTTTTTACATTGTAAATTTGTCTTGAATGTGTCAGCAAAAACACAGTTCCTGAAACCTCCACTGGCTGCCCTTAAATGCCTTGGACAATATCATTGGGACCTTTTGGAAGTGGTTATGAATTCATGCTGATAGCTTCCAGGCAGATTCTATTGATTCTATTTTACTTGGAACGTAGCTCACTTTTGGCCAGCTGCCGGTGAGACATCATTTAACCAGTTTGAATGGAGAAAGGATTCATTCTACCGTTTTTAATTTATTGGTGCAGGGTGCGTGGAGCAAAAACAGAAAGAGAGACAGATCATTCTTAAAGGAGGGCAGACACGATGTTGTAACTAAAGCACGGACGAAACAAGGCAACAAATCAATCTCTAAAAGGCCTTGAAGTTCCTGTTACCAACATGTGATGTCATCAGGAGTCTTGTGAGACATGGATGTGGCTTTAAGAGGCAGCTCGGTCAAAGAACACACCAACGTGTTGCTGTATGTATGGCGAAGAAAGCAGGTCGATCAACAACGAAAATGGATTCAAGAAGACCTTCAGAAATGCGGCACTATAGTCGCAACTTCCAACATCTTTTGCTCTCACTCAATGAAAGAGGTTTATCGGGTAGGAGAATTTACTTGTGGGTTGGGGGTGGCTTCCATTTGGCTTTGTTCGGGGTCACTTTAAATGATGGAAATTTACCGATGACCATTTGAAATTACATTTCCAGAAAAATGTGTATGTATTAAAAAAAAATGCAACTGTCAAACTATTCATGGACACCACCGCAAATGTATGTCGTCATTACAATTGTGACAATCGTACAATACCTTTTTTCCCCTTTGCCCTTAAAAAGATACATTCTATTGTTTTACATAGTGAATCCGCTGAAGTTCACAATCAGGATTGAAATCCATGTGTGGTGACCTGAGAGGCCGTCCTTGCCTCGGGAAGCACTCGCGGCCGTTAGCAAAAGCCCAAATAACGTTCTAAAGCACAGCTCCCTCCGAACCCTACCCATGAAGCTGCTGCTGCCTCAAATCACAACCCCCTTCCCCCCACCCTCCCCCGTCAGTGTCACCCACTCACAACTCGCAACTCTCTAATCTTGGCATGCGTCTAAAGGATCCCCTCGTCCTCCCCTAAAAGACTCCGCGGCGGCGGCCATTAGCGTCAATCAAATCACAGTGGCCAAGGCTATCCGAGGGGAAATGAGGCCCAAATCAGCTCGGCAAAGGAGCCGCGATGTGAGCCGTGGAGACTTTCCCTTCCTCTCAGCAGAGCCCACATCTTTCCCTCCCGCTCTCCCTCGCCGTCTTCGCGCCGTGCGTTCCCCTGTGTGTTCCAGCGTGCTGGGGTTGGGGCTAAGGGGGGGAGGCTAGGCAGACAGACAGTCGCGCAGCTTGGGGCTAATGTGGGAGAGAGAGAGAGGGGGGGGGGGGGGGGGGGGGCTGACGATCGCTCCACAGACGGAGACGTACCACAGGAGATTCATCTCCTGCGCACAGTCAGGGGGGCCCCGAGATTTTAATTATGCCCCTAAGATGAACGAAGAAAAACGTGCACAAAAACATGGCCGCCTTCTATCATTCACGAGATAGTAAGAATGGGGAGTATTCTTTTCTCAGTAGTGTGACTTTCAGCGCCCAACTTCCAAGGGGATTTTGGTAGAGCGTTTGTTTGTGTTTAAAAACCTGGAAGAATTGGACCCCTTTAATGTCCCCACTTTAAAATAAGGGGGTTATACTGTTCAGTTTAAGTTGTACATTTTGAAATACATTCTAAAGTTCTTAAGTTACCATTTCAAAAAAGTTGAAAAAAGTATCACTGAAAATTTGGTATCGTAATGAAACAGCACAAAATAAATGATAAACAAACAGGTAATAAAAGCTGAAGGGTTCATTATGAAAAATAAAGTAAATAATATTATGTTTTGAACATGAGGACCGTATTTTAATTGCTGCTACTGCGATGCATAATGCAAATTCTCTTGTGGCATGTCATTTGGAACAGTGCTGTTTTAAGTTAATACGGCACACAGAAAAGTGAATATATAATGAACAAGGATATTACGATACATGAAAAAACATTCCCTACATTATTAATTTATTAAGTGAGGGAAAGCTTTCATCTCCAATTTTGTGAATCTTTTCCCCACTGTCATAATTGCTTTGCCTCTAATTGACTGTAATGGAAAACTGTATTGTTATTGTTAATTATCACATCAATCTCTCCATTTATTGAGAGGTGTGAGTCATCTGTCCCAGTTAATCAGAAATATGAATTGCTCTAATTGTATTGATAAGCCGTACACAATCAGTCAGCGCGTAAAAGAGATGTTGAAGGAGTTGATATACCGTGGTTTGTCTTCCCTATGATTGATTCCAAGGAATCAGGTTGTAATGGATCGAGTAGTCATCGCCAAATAATGAGACAAGATCAATACAGGACATTCAATACATGCTATTAAAATGCAAAGACCAGAGCATAAGTCATCAGATCAAACACAGGGCACCATGTGCACTTTTCCTCTCACACACACGCACACACACGCACACACACACACACACACAGAGGAGAACGCGTCATCACTTTGGGAATGGGCTTGGCAAGCAGCCTGAACACCCAGAGTGATGCGACATGCAAACTGACTCTTCCAAACAACCAGCAGCTGTCGGCCTGACTCATGCTGTTACGTGCCTCGGCCTGACGGGGGCCACCGCCCCCCAGCCTTGGCAGGAGGGTGAGGCATACGCATGAGCTCTTGGCACGGCGTGACCCCCGTCCACCTATTCACCGTCTAGCTCCAGGGTTCAGACCCCGCTCACTGAAGTGCGGGGTGGGGGGGGGCTCAGTCATTTTAACTCAGCGTTTACTCGGCAAACCTTGACCACCTCCATGTTTTTGTTGACGTGAGACAGTGCGGGGGAATCCGTGAGGCGTGCGTTCACACAGAAGCATATCCATCACGGCTGAGTCAAGCAGAGGTGCTCTTTGCATGTAAGGTGACACTCGGGAGGGTCTCCGATTTCCGCCCCCGTGCACATGGCTCACATCGGGTGTGGAGAAGCGTGGAAATCAATGTGGGGCCCCCCCTCCACCACTACCGCCCTCCCCACCACCGCCAACATGGCCCCCCGGGGGCCGCACGGCTCTCGGATGGGGAGCGCTTTGTTAGCCGTCTCTCCGCACAGCTGTTGTGCCGCCTGGGTGATCGATCTCTCCCACTGACCTCTGGCGGCCTGCTCCTCCCACCCCTGCAGCCCCCTAAACCCAGCGCCCCCCGCCCCCCCTGGCCCTGGAAGAGAGAAGCCGCAGCGGAAGCCCCAGGCACTGGGACATTACTCACCCTGACCTCCGCCCATGGCGGACTGGGAAGATGGAACCTGCCTGCCAGCCTGCCAGCCTGCCTGGCGCAGAGGGAACGGAATGGGGGAGTGGGGTGGGGGTGGGGGGGGGGCTGATGGAGTTGGTGTAAGACTTCAAGGAGATCAAAGCGTTCACCCCGTGATGGAGCCTGCCAAGACCACATTTGTCAGAGCTGCATTGTGCTGCGTTCTGCGGGGATCAGCGTCCTTTGAAACGGATCCGCCTGGAAGACAGGAACATTGAGAATGGCCTTGTGATGGTTAGTGGTTTGGATTGTTTGAGTATCTCATTTTGAAGGTATGATGTCTTTTCCAAGTAGGACACGACCCAAGTGTTTAGGCTCTGTGCAAAGGCATGTTGGAGCTGACTGGAGGGTTGCACAGAGTAATGTTATTTGGACAGTATCCCACTGATTGGGTGCAAACATTTTGTCGGCTTATAAGAGGCCATTTTCCGATCTGATTGGACATAGGAAGGTGTGAAGGGTCTTGATTGGATCGAGCGATGGCTGCGGAGAATCCGGATTGGTTTGAGTGATTGCGTGCCGATACAGATGATTCTGATGTCCTGGAGCGATGAAGCGTGGGAAATTATAATTGGTCGTGGCAATCCGGTGCCCGGACGGATTTGAGCGAAGAGGCAGGAGAGTCTTCCAGGAGAAGCTGTCCGCCGTGATCTATTGGTGGCGCTCTGTGTGCCCATTGGTCAACACGCCGTCCACTCTGGTGTCGCCTGCTCACTCGCTCACGTACAGACCAGACCTGGGGGGGGGGGGCAGATTGGATTATCCAGGGGGGTTTAAAGGAGATGTTTGTGGATATATGAAGGACAGGGTTGTGTCGTCCCCCCCCGTCCCCCCCTGTCGCCGTCCCTCTCCTTCACGTCCCCCGCATTCCCCCTTGTTGTCATGACGGCCCCTGACATCACCACTTTCAAGGTCCTTACCTTTTCGACAAATTAGCATGCCGCGTCATCCTGACCGGCGGTTCCCACGACGATGCTGTGTCTTTTCCATCGCTGGCAGAGGACGTAAGCTAGATTCCCACCGGAATCCATCTCCGCCTACCTCGCCTGGGCGGATTATGTATCGTTGTCGTAGGCCGAGAAGAAAATATCTCACAATTGCTTCCGAACAATAATGCTTTGAGATAGTAAAGTCTGCACAGGGCCTTCTCCCTTAAGCGCCGGCGATGTGTTGTGGTGTGCCTGTAAGCAGCAGCTTTGTGAAGGAGAAAACTATTAGCCAGCATACTGTTCAGTTGAAAGGAGTCGGGGAAACCAAGCTTTGCTCCACTGGGTCAGACTCATTCCTGCCTTCTAATGAAAAAGAACAATCATCCCATTAGATGAACGGAACTTCTCCAAAAGTCTTCTGACGCTTCACATTATTCAGTTGAGAGTGCCTAATATGAGAAAGGAAAATGATCCCTCTAGAACCCAAGTAAAACCGCATTAAACTCGATGACGATGTAATATTAGACCTAGACCCAAATTTAATTTGAGTCTTCAGTGTCGCCCCGAAACCAGAGACAAACTAATTCTTTTGCATGTTGTATTTAACACCGTCTGACTTTGTCTCCATCTGAATGCCTCGAGGGTCTCGCGAGGAGGGATCTCTTGGTAGCTACGGCAACCTGACCGGCGTCCACAGGCTGTGTCACTGCTCGCTGGTGTGGCCACTAACGGAAGTCGTCTGTTCTCTGCTCCCGTGGCCTGCCCCTGTGGAGCGGTGAAAGTCATCTGTAACGCTCAAAGCCCGGAGGACACAGGTTCGAACAATACGCGTCCGCTTCTCGTTTCCCCAAAGCTCTCCACTGAGAGCCAGCAGAAAACACATCAGACCGCACAGACCACTGCTGAAAGCAATTCCGCCGCACTGCCAAGGAAAGCCTGTATTGAATCAGTAGATGTGTGTGTGTGTGTGTGTGCGTGTGCGCGCGTGTGTTTATACATATTGGCCCCGCATTGAATCAAGTGCTTTTCTCCTTTTCCCGAATTGAAAAGTTTCCTTGACACGAATCCTGTTTACATTGAACCATTGCTACAACGTATGTTTCCTTGGGGAGGTACTTCATATTACGCTGAGGCATCTGTTAGCTTCTTTGTGTAGGTCTGAATGTTTTGAGGACAACAGCTTACCACAGTATATCTGGGTAGATTTGTACTCGCCTCTAGCGTATGAAGACACTTGTACGTGTCTTTTTGCCGCTCCATTTTTCGAAATGGAATTCCTTTCACGGCAGGCATTGGGATTTCTCGGAACGGGCGAACAGCGGCGTACGAGTTCCGAACACGTTTTGTGTCGGAGCGTGTACTGTGAAGATGTACGTGCGTTGGCATCCTTTCAGCCCCGAGTGTGCATTCCTGTGGCCCCCACCTCCTTGGTCTGCTTGGTTTGTTTGAACAAAAACAAAGGTTTGGCAGTTTATCTGGACTACCAGCATCTGGCACCTATTACAGAGGAATGAGAAGGCAGGCTTGGATTATTAGGATTACTGGAGGATTGGCACGGGAGAGCAGCCATAGGCTGCTTAATAACAGCCAAGCCCTCCCCCCCCCCCCCCCCCCACACACACACACACACAACAGACAAGACAAAAAAGCTGAAGGCCCTGTCTATCACCATCACAGAGCCAGTGCCGGCCCCCACGACGGCTGGAATACACACTGCATCCGAGATAATAAAAAATAAAAACCGAAAGAAATCCCTCCCCCCGACAATCCGCTCCCAAGCCGCTTCTCTCGCGATCCCCGCCAACGTGGGCTGAACGAGGGCTTGCGCCGTGGAGCTGCTAATGGAATCCGAATTGGCCCTCACGCAAACGTCCCGCACACGTTTCCAGGTTATAGAGAGGACCTGCTGGCGCTATGGCGTTGGAAAAACCATTCAATGCCTTTGCTTCTTCTGCCTTCATTATGTCCTGCGGCTCACTAACAGGGGATGTTTGGGTGTGTGTGTGTGTGTGTGTGTATCTGTGTTTTCAGGCGTATCTGCGTGAACACGTGTGTGTGTGTGTGTGTGTGTGTGTGTGTGTCTGCGAGACAGTGAGCGCGTCAGCCCTCGATGCAGATATAAACGTGTCCTAAATCCAAAGCGACAGGGAAATAAACACTATCCCCAGTCCCGGATTTATCCCTCGCAATATCACTCAATTATACCTTACCTCACCACGCCACCGCCCCCACACACAGGGGAAACTCCTGGCTGAGACGAGAGTCTCTATCTCATTGAAGCCCGGCCCGGACTCAGTGAAACAACACAATGAAATGCCACACACACACACACACACACACACACACACACATGGAAACATGGCAGGATGTCTCAGTGTGCCCGTTATCTTAATGCAGTGGGGGTCACTTGATGGTGTGTGTGTGTGTGTGTGTGTGTGTGTGTGTGTGTGTGTGTGTGTGTCGGCAAGGGGCAGAAGTGGACACTCCCAGCTCCAGGTTCCAGTTCCAGGGGGGGAGCGTTAGCCGCACCATGGAGGAGAATTGGAGAGAACAACCAGAGGGGGGCGGCAGTAGAGCCTCACTCAGCCAGATACTAGGTGACCCACTTGGGGCTGTGGGAGCAGGAGTGGCAGCCGGCCTGCTGGCTCTTATGACAGACCAGCCCCTTTTGTCCTGCCTCCACTGGTCTGGAGGATGCGGATGGGTTCCCCACCCTTGTGACAGCTGAAGTAGCCTGTGCTATTGGCTGAAGGCCGGGCTCTAGGCTCTGTTTATTGGAGCACTTGCAGGGTTTTGGGGTGGGGGTGGGGGGTTGTGACAGTGGGTGTGTGTGTGTGTGTGTGTGTGTGTGTGTGCGGTAACCAGGTCCACTCCGGTCACTCTGCCAGGCAGGCAGGCAGAGGGGGGTAGAGTTCAGCGTCTGGTCTCTGTCAGAGTCACGTCCGCCGCTCCGGAATGTGGCGTGACGACTGCCCCCCCCCCCCCAGCCTCCCACCTCCGTCCTAAAAAATGAAAAATCCCCCAAGGCCAGGGGCACACACACAGTGACTCCTGCTGCCCCCGGTCACATGCCCCACAGTCCACTGGTCAGACAAATGTTAGTTTTAGAAGTTGATCTTGATTATGTTGGCCGTTTGGGTGGGGCGGGGGGGCGGGGGGGCGGGACTGCTCGGTTGGAACACGGAGGTGATATATGGTGCCAGATGCCCTCTGCCAGATGTTGCAGGGAGGTTGGCGTGTGGGTCTGGCACGAGGTAGGCCTTCCGGGGCCGGCATAGAAACCATCTATCCACGCCGGCCCTGGTATTCGCACAGGGTCACTCCCAAACGATGCGTGCCGGGGGGAAACATTCCGGAGCGGGAATGTGCTTGCTCAAACACTTGGGATGTGCAAGTGGTCTCGTACCGGTGCGTCGCGGCCGTGTGTGCTGATCGAAGGGGCGGGCTTCGTGTGTTGAGTGTCTTCGTGTGTCGAGTGTCTTTGTGTCGAGAGCAGAGCAGGGCCGGAGTGCTTTCTGAGAAGGCGAGGGAGCTCGGCCGCGGCCTGAATTAAAACAAGCTGTGCGGGCCCCCGCGCCCCTTTGAAGGTGTTCCACATCATACCTCGGGATCTGCAGAGGGCAGCGAACACGACCATATATGGTGGCGGTGTTTACCTCAACCTGCCCGGGGTCTGCTCGCCAGATGTTCCCAGGTTTTCCTTTCATCTCCTCACAAAACGCTATTTTTGTTTTTACGGCGAGTTCGTTATTTCACGTTTTTTTCCCCCTCCCGATGGGAAAAAAGGAGAAAAGTCAACTTTAGGGATGTGGGAAAGGTGGGGGAAGAAGGGAAGACTAAATGTGAACATTTGTTTCATTTGACTTAGATAGTTTGTTGAGATTGGGTTGGGGGTTGGGCAGCAGGTCAACACAGACAGGGTAGACCATCGGTACTCCTAGCTCCCTGCAGCTCCAGATATATTAATAACATCAGGAGAGGCCTGGAACCCATAAATCTGGACTTTATTAAGTCCTCAGCTTTGCCAATCTAATCTACACATGTTGGACTTTCTCTCACTGTTATTCTACCATCAGTATTTCCTTTGGCGTACTTAACCCTCGGATGGGCGATGATTATCAGAATCCACGTCTGCTTTTTCAAAGGTTGTCTAGTGCCGCAGTACAGACCCGGAGCCCTGTTTTGAAATTGATAAATGAATGTGGTTTCAAATACATAACTTTACCCACAAGGCTAAAGTTATACCACCTTTACTGACTACTCAATCTTAATGTATTTTATTTTTTAAATCTTTTCCATAACATGTTATTGTTATCAATTGTGCCTAAAAATTTAAAGTTGTCTCTTTGTGCCTATGCTGAGCTGGATTTCCAGTTTTACAATTTAATGTTATGATGTTATTATGCAGTTTCCTATTCACAATTCCCCTTCGCAAACAGCCCATCCTCTCTATCGATAAAAACACTTTTACATTAAAACAGAAGGCTTTTGACCTTCATCCTAGCATAAAGAGTTATCGACTCTTGCAAAACAAGTTTTGAATGTGGTGTAAAATGTTGCCTTGACAACGCCACCGCTGGCTTTTCTGAGGAGGATTAGGATTTCGCAAGATCTAGGATCTAACAACCGCTCGCGATTCATTGGCCCCACCACCTATCTGGTGGTAGCCATGTCTCACCCTACTACCAACTTCAATGAGTGTCTTCAACTCACAGCTTTTAATGAACGCAAAGTCCGGTTTCCCATCAGAACAAGCCAAAGTGTGTCGTCGGAACGACTGAACTAAAGCCTGTTGGTTAGATCTCTCTACTTTATGTCACCCCTTTTCCTAGCTTACCTGGGTTTCTTTGAATAATAGCCACTTTGGGAAAAGTATTTACCATGTGAAAAACGGATGGGTTACAGGCGCAGTTTATTTATCACAAACTGAAACCATAATACTACCATCTTTGACATGACGGCCACCATATGAGGAAAAACACTGATTAGCATTTTCGTATTTTATTTTCGAAATACTTTTCAACAACCTTGGAAAACCTCACTTTCTGGTCTCCAACCCAAAGCACAGACCGAGACAGAAATGGAATATGTAACTTTCTCATCAGAAACAGTGCATCAGTAAGTTGAATCAAGAGAGTGCCAAGTGTTTGAGTGTGTGGGATGTTTCATAAAAGCACACCTAATTTATACAAGGAGTTGTGTTAAAGCACTCTCAAAGTTGGTAGCAGCTGCTTCCAAATGGAAGCTGGTTTTGGATGGGTGTTGATTGCAGTGACGAGGCAGGGGAAAGCACTCTTCGTGTAATGAAAATGAGCTTGGAGAGTTGGACATCAAGGCGCTTTCGATTTGACTCAAGTAATGGGCCTCCAGGGCTGATGTACCACTTGAAATAATGACACCTCCGTCGTATCTCAAAGTAGTATCGAAAGCAGAAAACGGCAAAGTAGCTACCTTTAAAATGCGTCACGTGGAAACGGCTGACTTCGGCGGCGTTTTTTACGTTTCCAAAACAAAAAGGTTGAAAATGTTTTCTTAAACGACCCGAAAGTGTAACCTTAAGAATGTAATAACAACAATAACCAGGTAAAACCAGACGCCATCCCAACAAGTCCTCGAGATGTAATTCGAGGCCCTACGACTGAAAACGGTTTAAGAGGCAACGCCATTTCCTCACAGATGGAAAACCCTCCATTTCTCCCCAGGTCCGCGGTAAACAAATTAATCAGAAACCAAACCGGCCTATTTCATGCCACTTATGGTTTGAGCGAAGGTCTACGAGGGTAGCAATTATCTTCTTGACTGGTGGCAGACTCTTAGCAGAGTTAGAAAAGGTCAGGGTAGAGAGTGTCCCAGTCCCTGCTTAGATCCCCACTGGAAAGCCTTTGGCGTTTGCCGGGTTTGACGGCGGCCTTAATAAATAGAGACTTTATTCTGAGACGGTTTGTAGCGTGGATTCACTCGGCTAACACTTCCCCATTCACCTCCAACCAACACCTGGAACGCAGCTAACATGCTAACCCAAACAAATGAAAACACACTTTACCCCTACGATTCCCTTTTCAAATACTCCCCTCCCCAAAGCCTTTTTTCATCTTTCGTTTTTTTATCGTTTCTTTTTTTACCTGGATGAAAGTGGCGTGCATGTTCTGAAACAGGCCGCCTGGTTAGGCAGAGCGCCGTGCAGCCAGCCGCTAGAGCCCCGCGGTTGTTACCTGCCTCCGCCCTCCGCATGGCTGGCCCCGCTGCTGCCGAGACCCATCCTGTTGTTTTTTTTACGGTAGCAACATGTCCCCCTCACTGAGCAGCGCCGCACCTTCACTCCCTCGAAAGAAAAACAGCCTCTTCGGCGCGGAGAAGAGGCAGGCGGACGACTGGGACGACGTGGGAAACGTTCGGGGACGGCGAGGCTGCGGCAGAGATTCTTTTTTTTTTTATCTCCCTGACTTTGATTTGCACCCCCTCTATTCAGGTAGAGATGCATGTTGTATGCATGTTGGCGGCACAGAGAGCAGCGACCCAGGCGGCCTCGAAACAGAGAGACGGCAGCGAGCGAAGGGCTCCCATATGAAGAGAGCCAGCCGGCCGCTCTGAGTCATGACATACAGCAGCCTTAGGGGACGTGGGGGGGGGGGGGGCTCGCCTCCTCCTGCTTTCTGCCTTGGCTTTGTCCTCGGCCAATAGAGGTACGCGTCACACGTCGTTGGCACGGACCTCATGAAGGGAAACATTCTCCTCTCCTTTCCGTCTCCTCCCTCTCTCTCTCAGTCTCTGTCTCTCTTTCTCCCGCTCTCTCTCTCTCTGTCTCGCTCTCTCTCTCTCTCTCCCGCTCACTCTTTCTCTCTCTCTCTCCCGCTCTCTCTATCCCTCTCTCTCTCTCTTTGTTTCTCTCCCTGTCTATCTCTCTCTTTGTGACCTTTTGAAGCGAGCAGAAGAGGAGGTTTCAGAGAGCTAGGAAGCATCATTTAGCTGGCTCGTCTTGGCCGGGTGACAGCTGCTCCTAATAGAGGCTCCCTCCAGAGAGGCCATCTGTCCAGCTCTCTCTCTCTCTCTCTCTCTCTCTCTCTCTCCCTGACTCGTCTAATAATCATTAAAACCTCGACCGGCCGCCCCGTCACAGAGCGGGGGCTGCGAGCGCGTCGCCTCACGCACCTCACAGGCGAGCCGCCAGTGGCTCTCATTAAAGGTGCCACGGCCGCCATTGATGCAGGGGCTGACCGGGGGCGGGCCAGGGGCCGGGGGCTGTCTGCTCGCTGCGGGGGGGGTCAACAGGCAATTGGAGGCGGCGAGTTCGCAGTCATAGCGGAGCGGGTAAACCTCCCTAAAAAAAAGGTCCCCCCCCCGAGGTCTGCCCCCCCCCCCCCCATTTAGCGTGCAGGTGGGAGACCATACCCGCCGAAGGCTTCACGCAGGCAACACTCCCCCAGTCCCACCCACACCGGCTAATTTTTCAGAAAGTGAGGGCAATTGGACGGGGAGATAATCCGGGATTTCCCCCCCCCCTGCTCCTCACCACGTTTGATGAAACGGGGCTGACAGCCTGTGTCCGTCGTGTACGCGGTCGTCCCGGCGACCGAAAAAAATAAAAATAAAAGTTAAGTTAAAAAAAAAACTAGCAGCTGCTCAGCGCTAATTGTGGGCCTCAGGTGAGTTGGCAGCCGATGGCGTGGTTTCAGCCACCTGAGCGGCGTGCACGCAACCCAAAGAAAGACGAGGCTGTCGCGGCAACGCGGGCGAGGGACAAGGCGACGCGCTGCCGAGCTATGCGACCTTGGCGAGACCTTGTGGAGGGAAACCGTGTCAAGGGTCCCCCACGCTTGGATGCTGTCTGTCGTCACCCCCCTTAAAAGCTATTTTAAGCTGTCCCGTCGGTTTCGCAAAATGTGACGATCTATAGGACGAGCTAGATGCTAATCCTTTTTCGGAAGCTCTACGTCCAAACCGCCTGACGGTCTCGGTGCACGCGTGCCTCCCCATGTGGCTTCACCTCCCCTCACACACCCACACAAAGCAGGATGTAAACCGCATGTGACGTCACCGGCCAACGCCGCAACGCTGAGCGAACAAGAACCGCTTAGTCAGCTTGTCCTCTGTTGCGAACGCAAGAATAGAATCTGACAGAGGTGTGGCGTGGGACAGAGCCACGGATAATTGCTTATTTATTTTCAAATTACACCAAGGCAAATAAAATGGCAGCCATGAGGAGAGAGAGGGTGTCGTCGAGTTTGACCTCTTTTCTCCTGTGGATGTGGGGTCGTGCGCGTGCAGATGTGTGTTAACCCGGGCCTGTGTTTGCCGGCCTGCATTCTTATCTGGTTTCAGTGATACGGGTTTGCTCCTGCTTGAGACCCAGACAACAGAAAGGGAGGGAGGGAGGGAGAGGGAGAGGGAGAGGGAGAGGGAGAGGGAGAGGGAGAGGGAGGGAGAGGGAGAGGGAGAGAGAGAGAGAGAGAGAGAGAGAGAGAGAGAGAGAGAGAGAGAGAGAGAGAGAGAGAGAGAGAGAGAGAGAGAGAGAGAGAGAGAGAGAGAGAGAGAGAGAGAGAGAGAGAGAGAGAGAGAGAGAGAGAGAGAGAGAGAGAGAGAGAGAGAGAGAGAGAGAGAGAGAGAGATATAACTAGAGACGGTCCGCCTGTATGTCAGTGTGTGTGTGTGTGTGTGTGTGTGTGTGTCTGTGAGGGAGTGTTGCTGCTCTGCATCCGCTCCCCCTGTTGCCCTGTGGCGATGACATGGTTTGCAGGACTTTCTCCATTAGGCCACTGACCTAATGCAATCAACATCCAGCGGCCCATTCCTCCCCGACTGGAGGTACTTTATCACAGATGATAAACCCTGTTCTGGTTAGGGTGATAGAGCGGAGGAGGAGTAGGAGGAGGAGGAGGAGGAGGCTAGTTAGAGAGACAGAGAGAGAGAGACAGAGAGAGAGAGAGAGCGGGGGAACAAGGCCATTACATAGGATCCAGGCCAGGCGCCCGGCTTATTGCTTCAGCCTTCCACTCCCTTTCGAATTCTTCGCCGCTTCCAGGGAAAATTGGCAGGCGGGGGAGCACGAAAAAGGAGAAGAAGATGAAGCCGAGCAAGCTCCCCTGCTGTCATGTCAGCTCGGAAAGCAGGGGGGGGAAAAGGCCCTCGCTCTTTGAGGAAAAAAGGGCAAGGAGGACAGAGAGTGTGTGTGTGTGTGTGTGGGGGTGGGGTGGGGGGTGTGGGGGGTGGAATCTAACTGACAAAGGAGTTATTTTAAGACCGGACATTTTACTTGATGACCCAGACTTTGCACCTTGGATTCGCTGAAGCTGAGGTAGCGCTCACACGACCATATTTGGTAGCATTCTTCGGGCAGCGCGCGCAAGTTATTCGAGGGCAATCTCTACTGTTGTCAAGTTAAAGACGTCCACGGCATTCCGACAGACTTCAACCGACAGGGAAATGTTTTGCCCGGTGGGGGTTCTGTGTCTGTTTAAAGTCTGGGGACCTCTGAAGAGGAGTGCCTTTATAGCAAAGTGCTGCCGAACGAGCTGTGGAGCCTAATCACGCTCGCCGTGTTTCCTGGGCAGGAGCTCTCCCCGGGACATGGGGACGGGTACAAAGTGTCGCCCGCGTCTTTGTGACGGCACGGCGTGCCCGTCGGGAGACGGGGGTATCTGTCTTATTAGGGATTCCGCCGTGAGGCAGAGAGAGGTTGGAGCGCTCTGCACCAAAGCACCGCCTGTGGTACACATACACACACACACACACACACACAATACCTACACTTGTGTTTGTGCGTTGGGGACATACACACACACAGTGCCAACATATCCTCCACCTCACACACATTGCCTGTTCCTCTATCCCACTTACACCAACAGACACATACACACACACACACTCTCTTACACCCAAGTACCCCTCCCACCAGGTTTTACTAGGGGACTAACCCCACTCCTGTAAAAACTAAGCAGGTGGCCTCAGTGGAAACAGCAGAGGCTACATCATTCTGAGGCCAGGAGCTGCAACAGGGCTTTACCGACTAATCCACCACCCACGGCGTGTTCTCCTTAAACCGTGGGAAAACTGTCGGACACGGGTCAGACACCAACCAGCAACCCGCCTAACCCCCCTCCCACCCAACCCCCCCCCCCCCCTCCACCCTCGTGCCTACTCACACAAATGTTTTAACACCTTCAATCCCTTTGCAGACACTCCCTTAAATAGATGTTTGTCGAAAGAGGACATTTTAATGCAAATAAACATTACCAAAAAAAAAAAAGAAAAGACAAAATATGTAAATGCGTGTCTTTCAATTACTTGCCCAGGCTATCATTCGCTGTTCGGCTAGCCGAGTTAGCCCTGCCATTTGTCACTGTGGATGCAATCACTTTGCTTTTTTCTCACCTTGCATTCAACACTTCCTGAAACACGGCGAGTGCCTTTAGTGCTAAAGCGGATATTGGCATGGTGAATGGAGCTGCTCCATGCGGCTCACAAATGACATGCAATTTACTTAGCCTCCGAGAGTGTTTGTGCATAAACAGTGTCTGCCTGTCTGGTTGCACAGGGATCACAGGCTTTTCAGGTGCTTGCTTTTTAAGTGTCGATGCCGATTGATTTTTGATGCCGTTACTATGATAACTCAATAGGCAGTTGAATAGGACAGGAGATAAACTACCTTGTAACTTGAGTGCATTATCTCGTAAATAATTGAATTATACTTAATAAGGTTTGCCGTTTAATTACATTTGCATGGTGAGCCTGATTATTTTAGCCCTGCCAACTTGTTGCCACAGTAACAAGACAAAAGTCGATGGTCCTGTCATTCTAAATCAAATATCGAATTTTTTTTTAGTTTGTTTGGCTTCTCAGGAAAGAAGTACAGATCACCCAGGCAACCTTTGTGTGGATTCTGTGCTTTGTTCATAACCCGTTAAGGTCCTAGAAAATCCACCCGCACGGGACAAACACGTCGGACTTTCATCTAACAATGACCAAACGTCCCCAGATCCATCAGCCCTCTCCAGGTAATTTTCCACCGGTGACCATCTCCGGGGGATGCAGCCGCGGGTTGGTTTCCATTTTGTGTGTCCTGGCTCAGGAGGGCCAGTGAGCTGGGTCCAGGGAGCTCGGAGGGAGAAGGTGCCAGGTAATACATTGTGGTAAACCCATTAGAGGAGTCATTGGTATCTAATTGTCTGGTAGGGGGCCAGGACCCTGAAGGAGTTCAGCCCTAATGGGATTGGCCCACTGCTGCACTGTGTCGGTACACGTTTGTGTCTGCGTTTGTGTGTGTGTGTGTGTGTGTGTGTGTGTGTGTGTGTGTTTGGTTGTGTCAGTGTGCAGTCCCACAGGCTAAAGATAGCCATGACCTTCCCCTCTTACTCATCCCCGGCCAACAGGGGGGGGAGTGAGGGAGGTTTGCTGTAATTAAGCGGATTGTTTTGGCTGTGTGAGGAAGTCATAAGGCACACTCAGGACTTGTGATTTATTGTCCACCTCTAGGCATTGTTGATTGTTTGTGTGCGTGTGTGTGTGTGTGTGTGCTTGTGTGTGCGTGCGCGCAAAATGCACTAGAGGTGTCCTCAAAGGCATTCAGCTGCACAGCAATCTAATCGGTGATTAAACTTGTCCTGGAAAGGTTTCTCTGCTTTCTGCGATTAAGGTGAAAAAAGGAGACGTGCCTTCTATCTCCAAGATGGACGAGCCTCTCTGGGAATACTACGTCTGACAAGCCTTTCCTTACAAATAACAAACGCCTCTCCGTCACGTTGAGGCATTTGGCCTAGATCCCATCACTCCTTTTTGCAGTGTAATCGTTGTGCTATCTGCTCGGGTAAAAAGAATTCATTTCGGATATTCAAATCAATCAGGTGCCAGAACAAGTGCATGATTACGACTTTAACCTTACAACTTTATAACCAGAATGTGACAGCACTTTAACGCTATCCCCTGAAGCGCTTTGACTCAAAAAGGTAAGGTGGCAGATTTGGGCCGATCACGTCGGAGGTGCCGGTGCGGTCAGAGCTGGGTGCTCTTCCCTCCAAGGCTCTTGCATTTCCATACTTCTATTGATGAACCCCAGGGGAACCCCGGGTCGTTAGGAATTGAGGCTGAGTGTACCGTGCGCGAATGCCAAATGAGCTGTTAAATAAAATCAGCCCCGCTCATCTTTCTCCTGAGCACAGATCTCAGCAAGCTGAGGAAATGGCTGGCGATGCTGGAACACGGGTGTGTGTGTGTGTGTGAGGGGGGGCTGGTCGCTGAGAAGGAATTGCTTTTGTGCTGGTCTTTTTTTCGGTCTCCGTGCTGCTGTGACGGTGCCCCTTAGTGGGGGGGGGGGGCAGGTTTCCACGATCAATGGGGGGGGGGGGGGGATCAGATTTCTCTGATCTTGGGGCTTGGACAGAATCTTCCGTACCACAACGGGCAGTGGGCAATTCCAAACGCCACGCAGGTGTTTGTGAGGGAGGGATGGCACCGATGAGCTCGATGGAGCTTTCCACCTGACCTAGGCCTACCATTCCCCTGGAACCTGTCAAAAGTGTGGCGTCGTTCTGAAATGGTCTTGCATTGCAGTAACTCAAGTTGAACCCTCTGAACGCCAGCGCTTCGATCATAAACACTGTTTGTGGATGGTAACCTTTTGATAGAGATGCTGCCATATCATGGCCGCTACCCAGAGGATGCACGCGCCAGATGGAAAGGCCAGAGTCTCACGGAAAAAAACGAAAGGCTAATGAGATATTACCCGGTCTTGCCCATGGAGCCACAAAAGGCAGGAGTCTGAGCCAAATGCTAGAGGTGTCTTACAGCGCGCCGTGCGCTTACCTCTCGCTAGTTTTGCTACCAACGGCTATGTGCTGCTCGATGGTAGTCTGTCAATGGTCCTAAGGGCCAATGGCAATGAGTCATCAGCAAAATGGAGACCTCTTGAGATTGTCAGCCTTCCGACTGAGGGCTTAAAAAATGCAAACGGCGATCACGTGTAAAAGGACTCTTTCCAAAAAAAAAAAAAAGCTTGTCCTTCGTCGCTGTTTATCCCTCTCTTTCTCTCTCTCTTTCTCTCTCTCTTTCCATGTCTGCATGTCCACCCCTTCTAACTGCACATCAAAGCAGAAAGCAGGGGCTAATAGAATCACCACAGTGAGAGCTTGGGAGACCCAGCGTATTCCACATCGACTGCAGTGCCTGCAACACAGAGAACCTTTTTCTCTCAAATTTGCCAGGACTTTAAAGCCCTCGGTGTGTTGTAACAGTCTGGGTATTATTGTGGATTCTGTTTTAGATCTCTTTGGTCTGATGGGAGAATTGCCCATGCATCCACTGCTAACTGAGTTCCCCTCGCAGAATAGGCGTTTTCAAAGAGCCCAATTATCAAGAATGCGACTCCTCCATCCAAACCGCTAAAACACCCCGGTCTAAAGGCTGTCATTTCATAGACAGAGATAATTTATGGTCATTGAAACACAAACATCACAATGCTCTCTCAGGGATTAGTATTAAAGAAATGCTCTTTACCATTGCCTACGTGTTAACCATTATCATGCGTGCTACACAAATGGCACTGCCCTGTAATTATTCATTTTTCACAGGAGTGCTGTAATTATCTTGACATGGGTGGAAATCAAACATGTACGATGGAAATATGAGAAAGTGGGCATGTGACGCTTTTCTCACTCATCTGCCTGGAGGCTTTCATAATTCGCAGAGTTTTACCCTGTCTTATTAAATGAGCTCCAAAATGGCAGATTCTGGGGGAGCTCTACTTGCTAGCAACATCAGATAGACCAGGATATGTATTTTTGGTACATGCAGTGTCTGTCAAGGAGAGATTATTAATCACATGTCATATCACATCCCCCTAGATCCCAAAGCATGATGTGTGATTCATAAATAAGCAAGGAGAATTCTGCGTTCTGGATATGAAATACTTCTCACTTCATACTCTATGCAGTGGGCTGTTGCAAAACCTGTCCTCAACATAAACATGTATCCTTTCTGATAAATATTATTTTATAAAGTTTCAACAATCAAATTTTTTTTTGTAAATTTAGACCAAAATATTGGGGGAAGTATGTAATATTTGAGTGAATTTATGTCAAAGGGAAGAGTCTGATGTTGAATAAACCAATATAGCAACATAATCTGGCTCCCTCATTAAGCTTTGCTCGGCAAAAAGCCTCATAGCTACAGCATGCTCGTGATAAAAGCTTTCTCAGACCTCTTTTTTTTTCTCCGAACTTTCTCATCCTGCCTCTATATAAAGAGAGAGAAGGCTCCATTTATTTGCATAATTTACTTCCTGTAATGCTTTGTTATTCATAGGATACACAAAGTACGCTAGCATGTTGCCTCCTGTCCTTCCGTCGACGTCAGCACTTACCGGTCAAGAGCTCCAGACCTGTTCCGAGTCCCCGACTGAAGGACACCCACCCCCTGTGTCTGCAGCAGAAGTCGATAGCACGGAGATTGCCATCACTGCAGTGGCTCCGTTTTGGCACCAATAGCCACGAGAGGAAAATTAATTTAACAGGCTTTTTTTAAAATGTATTTCCAGAGAACCTTCACACCCTGGAAAGGTTAAGTCAGCACTCTACGTCGACCTGTGTGACCTCCAGGGTCCCGGACCTGTCCCTTTCAGCTCAAACCAATACGGATAATGATTGTCGTTCGTGGCCCATCTGATAGCCACACGGAGACCTGGCTGTAGCTCTCTGACCCCCTGCAGTTCCTTCCTATGCGGGAGGCAAAAGGGAGGGGAATCTCTGCCACCGACCATGTTAGACTGAGGATGCGACTGGTTTGACTCAGACCCGACTTGGCAGCAGCTCCGCAGGGTGACAACCTCCCCGGCTGATGCAGTGACTCACGCCTTATTGCTGGCGGCCATGTTTACATAAAACAAATTGGCTTTAGTCACTAACTGGCCTTCGGGAAAATAAGGCATGGGTGGTTATATTACCCTGCGCAGAGCTAATTGCAAGGCATCAGCGTATACATGTGTTCATTTGAGGCTTTGCTACTGTATAATAAGATAACATCATCAGTGGAAATGCCATAATCAATGTGGGATTGAAAGGGGTTATGGAAATATCACATAAACGCTCCTGCGGACATGCATGCTGCTCACACAGACGGGCGTGCACGCGCGCACAAACAGACGCGCTACCTTCATCAAATCAAGCCAAGTCTCCATGGAAACTAGAAGCAAGTGAAGTCGGTAGAGAGAGCCTTAATCACTTGATAAGTACTGAAGCCCCTGCTTTGCTCCGGCCAAATCTTTCCAGCTCTCTCAATCTCCTATCAATATCTACCAGGCCACGCTGGGGTGTAAAACCCGAAGTCGTTTGATTCGAGCAGTGGCAAAATGATAACGGCCAACATCTGGACATCTTTCAAATACATTGTGCTTGAGGTTTATTAAAAGAGTGGCCGTCAAGTCCATATTTGTAATAGAGTTAATAGGAGCCCATATTTCATTCTGACTGATTAGCCATAAAACTGGTGTTCTAGTGAACAAGCCTTCATGAGTGAGCCAGGGAGACGATTATCCGCCAAATCAATGGTGATGATACCGATTACGTTGATCCTGACTTGTGAAGAAATCTAGTGAGGCCATCAAATGATTGTCGGATGGCAACCGCTTGAGTTCGCTGACATGACGAGTCAATAAAACCGTATAATAAATAAATAACGTCGCTAACGCCCACTCTCATCTTTGTCCGTTAATGTTCAAAATGATATCGGAAAGACACGGAACGCACTGCGAAGTGGCTTATCGTCTAGGGCAACTCCTACCCACCGCTCCGAAATCAGACGGAGCCGAGACGATCCGCACTCTCCTTTTATGTTGTGATGCAGCAGAACAAAAGCCCCGTGGGAGGCCCCAGTCCCATGGTGGCTGGTGACCGCCCCCGGTGAGACCACGAAACACTCATCTCGCCGCTGCTCTGCTCAAGGAGGCACACAGCCGCCTCCCCCCCCCCCCCCCCCCCAGGGCTCTGGAGGAACCAGCTAGTGAACACTCTCACAAGGGAAGAGGGACAGCTGCCTCCTCTGCATGGGGGCCTGTGGGACTTCCAACTGCAAGCCCTAAGAAATTGCACAAACGTGAGGCACGAGCTATTCCTCTCTTTCACGGGATGTTGTTCTCAAGGCTATTTTCAGGCCGAGTTTAAATCGTTTTTGGGACAGGAATTGTCGATATGGCATTTTTAAATAAAGATGGCATATCTGAAAATTCTTTGTGAAATGTTACGTACTTGAGGCATTCCTCCGGAGAGACTATTAGTAGTGTGGTGTGCTGAGAACCACATAGCTCATAAAAATTGTTATTGATTACAAACAACTCTAATGACACCCACACGCAGACGTGTGTGTATGCTAGTGTGAGTGTGAGTGTGTGCGTGCGTGCGTGTGTGAGTGTGTGAGTGCGCAGACCCAATCGAATGTGTGCACCTTTAGAGAATTGCCCAGAGTGAAGACAGAGCAATACAATACCTTTTCTTGACGTACAATGCACATTCTCCACTGTAATGTTTCAGGACCGTGGTTGCCATGACAACTTCAAGCTTCAAGTGGAAGTCAATTTGTACTGATTGAAGTCTAAGGGAGCATGTCGGGTCTACATTGCCTGCTATAAATGCATATTTTTAAAATACTATATGAATCCCATTTGATTTAGTCTTTGAAAGATAACATCTGTCAGTTAAGCCATGCGCTTGCAGGAAGGAGTTATGTGAGACATATGATTTTACCCACTCAAATAAAATGACTTTGTGCCGGCCTATAGTAGCCTGTGTCACCTTAAAAACGACGTGATTGTTTCTATCGTTCAATAAACAAAAGAGAAACTTCATAGAAATGATGCAAGAATGTGAACCTCTCCAGGGCTAGCTTTAGCTTAATGAATAATTCCATTACGCTCCGTGATGATCGAAAGCATGGATCTTCATATTGAACGCATTAACACAGAACCCTTCTCACGCATGGACGTTTACAAAGAGGCGCGCGCGCACACACACACACACAAACACACACACACACACGCGCGACTGGTACCACACGCTGGTCACACACACACGCGCGACTGGTACCACACGCTGGTCACACACACACGACTGGGGTCCCACACGCTGGGCACGTGCACACGCGCGGAGGCAGACGCGCGCGCTCACACACAGGCAAACACACTAACTCGACTGGGTAGCCAGCAAGAGAAAGATGGTATCAGGGCTGCCTGGAGAGAAGCGAGAATTGGCCTGATCCTAATTACGTTGTCCTGCTGGGGGGAGAGCGCACATCATTATGGCCATTAGTTGTAATCATGGCCGATTAGGGCCGGCACTAGCAAGGACGCGGGATCGCGGGCTGCAGGCCCACAGCCACAGCACAGGGCCAGGGAGACGACTCCCGGACGTGGCCTTGCTGCGTTACAGTCATCACATGAGACAGAGAATACCCACCCCTGGGGGGGGGGGGGGCGCGGGGAGGATGCTGTGACCATCCGTTTCCTCGTTATCTAGCGGGCCAGCGTGCACAGCATGACATCGGGAGGTGAGGCTCTGACACGAGTGCCGCCTCAATGGCCAAAGGGGTTGGCGCCGTCGGTTGATTGGCAGGCTCGTTGTGGCGTGCCACGGGTTAGGACTGGCCGGAGATGGACGGAGACGACCAAAGGTCAACTGGTCAGACCTGGAGGCATGTCCTGAGCCCTTGGAGACATGTCCTCACACAGTCCGCACTGGACGGCCTCACCTTGACTGGTAGTAACAGAATAACTAGCTTAAGCATGGTTTCCCCCCCGAAAATACCCGTGATTGCCTTGGAGGGGAAAAGACACCAATGGACGTGAAGCTGCTTTACCTCTAGTACCCATTAACTCACTCTCTAAGGATCGCCGCAACACAAACTGAGGCATAGCGGTCAACGGCAGTTTGCTACGCAATTAACAGGCCGCAATGAAAGACGGCTGATAGCGGATGAGTAAGCTGGCGTGGAAAATAAAGCTTTCCCCGGAGAACGTGCGGGGCTGAGGTTCGGGGCGCTGCTTCTTGTAGTCCACCCCCCCCCCCCCCACCACCACCACCCCCCCATTAGATCAAGGCTTGGAGGTCAGTATTTAAATGAGTGCACCATTAGTACCCTCCACTAGGTATACGTGGGAGTATGTTTTTCATGGGAATGTGTACTTAAATAAGCTCTGCTCGGGAAGTGATGGAGCACTTATGGTATTCCTGGTCCAAGCCGGCCATTAGTTACCCTTGACGTGCACACAAATTAATTTACGCCGAGGATAAGGGCATTAGCCAGTCAGCAAGTACGGGCCTGCTGTAATTGGACAATCCCTGATCCCTGGGCGTGCAGCAAAGGTCAAGGGTTGAGGTCAGGCAAAAAGCAAATCCCTTCCGTCCAAGAGCTAGCGGTGGGAGATGACGCGGGGAAAATAAATGCTCAACCGGGCTTGTGCTCCAAGCCTGGGGAATTATACTTCCTTTATTTCTTTTACGGGCAGCACGCTGAAACAAGCTGGCCCCTTTCCAATTAGCCGCAGGTCTGACCCTCTTTTGACACAGGGTACTATGACTTGGCATTTATTGAGAGAGTAAAATAGCTTAGACCCCCGTGAATCGTCGCCTGAGCGACGAGGACAGAGTGGTCCAGGTAATATTCTAGGATGTATTCCAGAGAATGCGATACAATTCATTTAGCGTGGGTCGGATCAGACTAAGCAATCAAGCAGGGTGGAATGAGAGGAGATGCAGCTAGAGTGATTCTGAGAGACTGGGACAACAGAGGCATGAGACATCTCACCTATAACCTATCAAGGACACTGTTTGGTTCACCAGTACACACGCTAATTAAAACAAAGCTGTGTGTGTGTGTGTGAGTGTGTGTGTCTGTGTGCCTACTTGAACGGTATATCTCCGTCATGCCCTTTTGTGTACAGTCTAATGCATGCCTGCCTGTGTGTCTGTGTGTGTCTACTTGAACAATATGTGTCCTTCATGCCCTTCTGTGTTTAATCTAATGCATGCCTGCGTGTGTGTGTGTGTGTGCGCGTGCGCGTGCGTGTGTGTTTGGGTGTGTGAGTGTGTGTTTATGTCGCAACTTGCTTGCCTTTTAGGGTGAGCTGTGATAAATGAGAGGAAACACAAGCCGTGTGCCAGGCCGTCCGCGTTGCCGTGTCAACATTCCTAATCGCCTGCGACAGCCCCTATTAGAGGGACCGCGGACAAATGTCCAGCCAACCACCAGAAACCTAAGTGGGAATCATCCCCCTCCCTGGGTTAAATAATGAGAATACATCCTCCCAAATAGATCGTGTTACTGCTAGTCTCCACCAGTGGCCCAGATCATTAGCCAGACAGACCTGGGGGGGGGGAAAGCGGCCATTTTGTTCTAGCCACTGACCTGTCTTTGTGTCGGACTGAAGTGTTGTGGTATTCAAGTGACTTATGGAGCCATTTGAAGGCATGCCCCCGGGTGGTTTAGAAATGTGAGTGGTGGATGACGATATTCAAATGGGGTGCCAACAGGCACACTCTCCCATCTAAGGGAAGGACGCCTAGTGCATTTGATATTTCCCCTTGAGCGATACGCTTTATTGTAATTACATACCTGTTAGCGAACGCTCTCATTTTTAGGCGGGAAATGTCACCTGGAGCCCGTTCAACAACAAAAGAGTTGGCAGACCTGAAAAGTGTAATCTAAATCGGTGAAGGTCAAACGAAATTTTCCGGTTCAGCATATTCTATTAAACAATTCGTGTCGTGGCTGTGGTCATTAATCAAAGCGTGCTGTTTGTTTGTCCTTTGTCCTATTACTTATTCAATAGGTGTTTGTGATTAACACATCAAATTTGTTGAATTACCGGCAACGTATTACTTTTTTGGGGGCAGTGAAACAGTCTTTGAGAGCCACAGAGAACCTTTTAATCCTTTTCTCATTTGAATGGCCCTATATGACGTGTTCACTTCTTTCCACATGGCTAAAGGTTTTAGGGTGGCCATGATTACCAAGGCTTGTTGAGCGCTCCGATAAGATTAGAAGTGACAGCTGACTCCCGGGAATGGCGACCAGACCACCCCATAGTGTGCAAGTGTGGATCTCCCGTTCACTCCCTGGGAAAAGTATTTGAATCGTCTGACAGGGCTTCTAACTCGCCAAAGCCAGCGATGTCCCTGAACTCCGCGGGGGGCCTGGTCGAAAAGATGGCGTTTATCTTTCTGTAATTCACACTAATAGCGTCGTGTTTTGTCTTTGTCGAGAAATGTCACTTGTGTAAAAAAAGAGAGAAGCGGGGAGGGGCGGTGTGGGGGGGTTGGGGGTGGGGGTTGGGGGGGGGGACTGGGGTTGCTGCTTGAATCTGAACGCCTGAAATGGGTCCGTACCAAACTAGACCGGCTACAGCTGGGGCTTGGGGAGCTGGCAGTGGGCCACCCAGCCCCTCTCATCTCACCTCCTACCGCTTCTCCATACTGCATGCATGCAGGCATCTGGCAAAGAGTATTTACATCCTCGCAAATCCTCCCTGGATTCGGAATTACGCCGAAGATGTTCCTCTATTGCTGCTATAAATGAGCGTAATTCTTGTTAATACTAACAGAGTCTTTAAAATGCTTTGAACACAATGAACAGTGGGGAGTCTAGTAATCATTTCCGCACCATTGGCTGATGGTGAAAGCCTTCATTGTTCCACACTGCACCATTACAGACAATGTGACCTCATTACCAACGCAGCAGAATATCACTCATGTCGACGGGATGAATATGAATCGTTCTCAAACGTTCTCGCATGTTCTCTAAGACTCACATGGCATTACCCGAATGTGAAAATCCTATTTCTCCAACCCCTAAGCTCTGGTATTGTATTTCCGAGGAATTTCAGGCCCTGTTTCCTAAGCACCTCAAAGCCAGCTGGGCAGTATTTCTCCTTCTTTCTTCCTCGGCTCAGTCGGATATCTCTCTTTTTAATCGGAGGAGGTTGTGGCTCAGGTTCCCGTGTTCTGTTGGATTGTGGGTGCTTAGTGGGTTGCGTGTAAGTGGATTTAGGCGTGCCGATGGCCGAGTGCTCATGGGATCGCTAAGACACCAGGACTGAGACGGCCAGCTGTGACCACCTGTCAACTTAAACCCCATTAAAACGCACTGCGAGAAGGGAGAGATGCAGAAGGAATATTGACTTGTACATAACCCCCCCCCTCCCTCAATCCCCCCAGCCAATTCCCTTCTCGTCCCGCCCATCCCCGGGGACTAGCGGGTGGAAGAAAACAAAAAGAAAATAAGGCCCTGTGAATTGGGAGAGTGCAGCTATTGAGGGGTTTCCCTGTGGATAGTTGTGGTGGCCTTTCGGACGGGGCTCTGGTGAAAACAGCAGCAGTGTTGTTACCGTGGGGACATAAGTGTTTCAAGGTGGAGGTGCTGCAACACTGTCCAGAGTGGGGAGCCAATGCACAGAGTAGGACGGCTTGTTAATTGCGGCCTCCAAGACAGATATTTGCCTAATTCCAAGTAGCTCAGGCCATGTTTTAAAAAAATGAAGAATCCCTCTTTTGGCAAGTCATTTCTGAAGAAACAAGGTCAGGTTGATTCATGATAATCCTCCATTTCCTTAAAAAGAAACGCGAGAATATTTTGCAAACATCGACCGCTCGACCAGCAGTGTTTGGCCAAGCAGTGGAAACGAGAAAAATGATGTAATTTACTCCAATGCCATACATTGTAATGCACTGTATCTTAATGCACACCTCAGTATGCTGTTCTTTGTAGAAGGGTGGATTTAGAAGGGCACAAAGGGTAGCCTGTGCTAATTCCTGGAAGCTTGAAACTTTTAATTAGGCCAAGCCACAAAACAACAACAACAACAGCCGTGACAAAAGAATACAAAACAATAAAAGCGTAATTATCGCAGAGTATTACTCCGGCTGCCAAGAACTCCATACAACTAATTACCACAGAGCGACAGATGGTTTGAGGGTGAAGAGTAGCACTGGAAAAGGTGTATGTGTTTTGGTTTGGTTTGGTTTCGGTTTGCGAAAGAGGGGAAAAGATAGATATACAAAAATTGTGTGTGAATGTATAGGTGGTGAAGGCAAAGCGATTAAAAAAAAGAATTATATATAACAAAAAATGTGAAGTCCCATATGAGTCCTTTATCTTACAACACAATGTGTTTGTGACATGCGGTACAGTGTTAGGAAAGACAATTAGCAACATCGTCATCATCGCCTGGCACAGAATTACAGAATCTATAAGCTGGAGCAATTTGGAAGCGTGCAGCTGCTACTGGGCCTTTTGGGAAACCTCAAAGTTCGCCATTTTCGGCCACATTCACAATTCTTCAGCCTAGTTCAATGTCCAAGTAAATATGTTATGTAGGTGTTTCTGGCTTAATCACCAACGTACAAAATAAATAAATAAATAATAAATAAATTTGCCACCTTTTCTCTGAAGGTTGTTGTGTGTCGCATGAGCACTATTCCTCTGTCATTGGTTTCCACAACATAGCTTAAAGTGTGAGACAGAACTGCTTCTTTTTCATTTATTTGATTTCACTTTTTTGTAGGTGATTTGATTGAATAAGCCTGACGTGTTTATTACAATAAAAAGGGATTTGCCTTTGGCACATACTTTGACGTGAAATACAGTAGGCATTTCCCCTTCATGACCTGAAGTAAGGCTTCAATGATATATTTCCAGAATCATTCCCTTGCTGTTATACAAATCCTGACAAATAAGAGATTTAGGAGAATTTGCCAAATTGCAACATTTGCAGCTGTGGGGGAGGAGCAGGAGCCCCTAGATGACTCAAAACCTGATTGAAGCTGTCGGGGAGAGTTTTGAGGCCTTTTTTAAATTCTTATGAATTATGAATGTTATGAAGGGCATATGCATATTTCACCTGTCACAGTTAGCCTTTGAATGCGACACCATTTGCACTTGAAAGTTGGAAAAAGGACCTTATTAGGTGGATTTGATAGTCGGTTTTGCAGCTGTGAATATGAGTCTTCTTTTGATGCACGTGTCTGATCCGACATGCAAGGAACACCAAAGAAACGGAGCAAAAGTAACTACTAACATTTCACTAAAGCGGGATAACTTTCCAAAGGTTACATTTATTATCTTTGCATGTTTTTGGATGACTTTTGTCGTGGACTATAAACTCCTGCCGGACAGCCCTTTTACCAGCCCGTTTAAACAGATGAAACAGAGGGTCAGTTATCTCAGACAGGCTGTCAATTAAAGAACGTTCGAGCGAGTAAACGTTCCGGGCTAAGACAAACATCCTGAAATAGATTACGAACCCACATGAAACACTTTCAACCATTAAACCCTGTGCAAGCCTACTGGGCCTCGAAAACTCATTCTTTTAATGGAGGAACAAATTTGCCCATGTCGCGGCACACTGACAGCCCATTGACATGCCAGTGGACATGTTGACTTAGCCTATGTTCTAATCCAGCTTAATGCCGGGAGAGATCCTATCTGTCCAGACGGCTACCACGCACATATGTCTCCGAACACGACAGGCCATTTAAATAAAAGAGTCGGCTTTATCGAGTTTGGGGACTGAGCATTTCAGAGACCATTTTGAGGGCTGAACCTGGCGCATGCTGAGGACACCACTTTGTATTCACTGAAAGCACCATGGCTGCTTTCCAAATGCACTGTTATAAATGTAATTAACAATTATGGTCTGCCCTGCTTGACATGTCATTATTTGAGCTTTCCTAATGTCACCCCCCCCCCCTCTCTCTCTCTCTCTCTCTCCCTCTCTCTCTTTCCTCCCCCATCTTTCTCTATATCTGTCTCTGATGCGGAAATGTTTTTGCCGATCAAAACACACAAGGAAAGTCGAAATATATGTGCTTTTGTTTGTGTGCATGCACGTGTGTGTGTGTGTGTGTGTGTGTGTGTGTGTGTGTGTGTGTGTGTGTGTGTGTGTGTGTGTGTGTGTGTGTTGGGGAGGGATGGGAGGGGTTTGGGGAGACTGTCAGGCGTCACAGAAGATGCTTGTGTTTAAGTACATTTTTGGCTGGACCTTCAGAAAATGGTGGGGGGGGTGGGGGGGGTAGGGTTGAAAGAACTTCAGCAAACAAGTGGATTAGAAAATCCATTTGTGAGCCCCGACACTGCACTGCTGGCTCTTACGCTGACATCAAAAGAGCAGGCGGGTATCCTGTGGCATGCACACATCAAACGCACCCTTCCAACATGGCCATCCGAGGGAAGCCATTAAGGCCAGGTAAAGTCTCTGATGGATGGTGTCTTTCTGTGTCTCCAATCATTCACATCCAGCTCAAGCCCCATCGCGTGACAGATCGGGGTCTTTGAGAACTGCTCAAAGTCACCTGGGGAGTGGGCTGAGGGTGGGGAGTGGGCTGAGGGTGGGGAGTGGGGTGGGGGGTTGGGGGGGGGCTTTGTTGTCATTCTGTCTGGGAGGGCGATTGGAATGCACCTTCAGTAACTGCATGTTCACTTTTCTGGCTTTGTATAATCGCACGGCCTGCCTTCGGTTCCGTATCTCAAGCACTTACTTAGGATTCAGGAGTGGACTCAGTGGGCTGACGCCCGGCCTCGACTCACATGCAAACGCTCTCAGCCCTCTCTGTACTCCGCGGCCCACATTTATCCATCTCATCGCACTTAGAGAGACTGAAATGTTCGTGGAGAAGCCTCAGAAGACGCGGAGCCAGAGGACACGTCAGCTCCAGCGAGCTCCAGACAGAGACGGACGCCGGTCAAAGAGCCGACAGAGTGTGTCCTGCTTCGATGGCGCCCTGGCCCTCGCCTTGATGTGAGGGCCACCCCACCCAGCTGGAGGCACGGCGAGAGCCAGGGTGTCACTCGCTCGGTGACCCAAACCCTTCCATCGTCGTCGTCCCCCCCCGTCCCCCCCCCCATCATCTGCGCTGAACATTTACATCAAAGCCAAATCAGACAAAGAAAACAAATAAATGAGAGGCACTCTTGGCCAAGGAGAACGGAGCCCAGGGAAGTTTACCCTTGGATACCAGGCTACCCTCCATGGCAACCGAATGGTTTTACTCGAGTTTTTTCCCCCTATGTGTTAGGGCATCTCGAATCGAAGGAGAAAAGCCGGTGTTCAAAAACAGACTCACTTTATGGTGCACACGATGATTAGCCCAAGTTACATTGTGTCCTCTGTACTGTTAAAAATAGCCTGCCGCACAGGGGTTGCCAGGAGTGCAAAAGCGGAATTAGTTGAGTCCCTTTCTCTTTTTCCACGTCTATTATCTTTCATAAGTTGCGGCCATGTTCTTATCGGCTCCTTGCAATGGGTTCCCTTAATCCGACAAAATGAAGAGGCCTCCTCCATGGGGTTCGAGTGGATAATTTCCAGGGACTTAAGAGCAGATACCCATTAGGTTCTCCTCGCCATTTAAGACCTCTGCTCTGGCAGGCGAGCTGTCAGCATTTCAGCCGCTAATTAAAAGGCCATTGTTTCTTATGTTGGATCGGGTTGTTTTTCATGATCCTCCCACGCAAGCCTTCTGCAAATGTTGAAAAGACAAGCGGTGCATGGCGTGAGCAAACGTAGAGGGGATTCTATCTCGTTTTCCTATTTATTTGGGCGAACATCGGTTCCTTCCACTGCCCTGTATGACTTTAAGGTCCACATCTTGACGGAAGATAAGAATAACAAGCACTTGATCGTGATTCCAGACAGGCTGGCATTTGTTTGGGCTCGCTGGTGCAGGCCACTCAGCCAAGATAGGGGGAGGAGGCTGCACTTAAGAGGAATCAATAGGACGCGGGGCCCGAGAGAAACGGACATGACGTCTAACCTGCAGCCCTCGTTGGAACGCAGGTTGGGGGGGGGGGGGGGGAGGCGCGTCTCAGCAGCCCTGCGGAGGGGACAGGGTTGGCAGAGGCAGGGGCGGTCTGGCAGGGGGGGATCCGGGGCCAGGGTCGGCCCAGGTCGCGTATCTCCTCTCACTCTGCTTTGACCCTTCGAGCACAAAGACAAAATATCACCGCTAAATGCGATGAATCAAACTTGTCCAGGGCGAGGGGAGAGCATTACACAATCACAAAGCTATTTTGAAATCGTGGCTTAACAAGGCTTTGATGCCGCCCCTTCGCTTTCGCCATCCGCCATATGAACGGATCTCAGCCAGACTATTATGGCTCTGGGTAATTGTATCTTAATTGATTTAATAGAGTTTTCTCGGGTACCGTTGATAAAACATCTACGCCGCATTGATCGAGCAGAATTGTACAATTCCCCAGCTCATTTCCCACAGAAATCGGTCGGGGGAGACTGGCCCGTAATTAAGCTGCTTCCAAAGAGCATTACAGCAGTGAGTGCGTCGGTTCGTCCTGGTTTGGTCTGCTCAGCCTCCAATAAGTCCATTACTTTGATCTACAGGTCACAGAGGGGCAAAACTCAATGGGGAGACTAAGACGGATCCAGATGGGTTGCGTGTTGCGCCGGAAACCGTGACTCTTCCACATCGCCTGTCATTTCTTGATTCGATGGGGGAGGGAGATAAAGTAGGGTAACACTGTCACAGCACATCCATTTAGTAATACAGGCGCCAGCGAGTCAGATGGTGACGGAATACATTAATAGAAGGCCTGGCTCCCAAACAGCTCCATCTAAAGCTCCATAAAAAAAAAGATTACTGCCTTCCTACACATTTGCATTTCAGTAGGGTATATGTGCTGAGGGGGTGCCATACTTCAAACAATTCTCATATGGCAAGACCATATTGATGGGGTTTGAAGCGATATCAAAACATTTCCACTGAACTATATTTAGTTAAGTCGAACCAAGAGGACGCAATCTTGCCGTTAAGTAAAAAATATATAAAAATTCAATACTAAAAATTCAAGAGCCCGCACGAAGGTAAACATCACACTAGGAATGATTTCCAACCCTCTATTTATGTAAACAAATAATCATTTTGATTTACAGTTTCGACATGTCTGTGTCTTAAACATGCTACATGAAAACAGATACCTTTTGAATTACTCAGCTTGACGTAATTGCAAAAACACCATCCAGACGCGACAAATGCGAAGGATCACGTACAACAATCTCAGTTTAAAAAGGGAATCATCGCGCTACAGAACACGTGTGTCACTCAGACGAGGCTGGATCCCCCCAGTGTTTTTTAACCCCCAGCCTTTGTTTGCTCCAGCATCGTCTTACCAGTGTCAGTATATGGTGTGCTGTACTAGTGATAAGTCTACTCATTTACCTGGCGGTCCGTATCCATTCATTGGTTGTCGACACATCATTACGCCACCTTGAAGGTCCGTGGAAATCATCTCTGCACTTGTGTCCACGTCCACACCTACACCCCGGATAATGTCTGATATCATCTCCTATCATGGACTTCAAAATAGGCTCCTTGGCTTCCGGGCAGGAATTCAATTAGGACACGCCTAAGTGATTTGTCTGTGTAATTATCGCCTGCCTGATCTCTTTGCCAGTCTCAAAACTCCTGCTTAGCTTTCCCCTGTAAGCCTGCAACGTCAGTATGATGTCGTCTTTCAATGGTCGGCTCTGACACAGCATTTGTGATGGGACGTGCTAGAATAATGTAATAATAGAAACCCTCTAGGCAAATTCATTGCTCATTCATAGTTATTAGTTGTAGTGCTGCGTCCTTTTTACCTATGATGTACAATATTTTTTGATTATCTCCAAGCACAGCAAGGAGGTGGTTTTGTTATCTTTTAATTTCACGAGTTTGCCCGTGCCTAAACTGATTACGGTCTAAACAATAGGATATGCAACCGTATAGTTTAGGAGCTGTAAGAATCAAACTGCCAAGTGTATGGAAATGTGTTTTTCTTCGCAAGTGTTTCTCCAGCTCCCAGCTGTCATTGCATGTGACAACGGCGGCAGCATCTGCGGCGTCCCTGTTTGAGAACATATGCTTTGTCACACCGTTATCAGCCTGACTCTGACAGTTTGACACCAAAACATTCTGATTCCCTTTTTAACAAGTGTCTTTCTTTCATCGGTTCGCTGTGTGTGCATCCCCTGTCAAAACAGCTTAGATGGCATCCCTGGCAGGGGAAACAAAATGTACGTCTCAGAGTAATGTTTGAGTGTGATGAAGGCCCTCATCATTCGTAATAAACATTTGTTTTTTTAGACTTGTCTTTCTCCAGGGGGGGGGGGGCCTTTTCATTTATTACACATGCAAACTGTTCCCATGTCCTGTGATGTAATTTCAAACATCATTAACTCGCTATTTTTAAAAGCAGCTTGTTTACTCCAAGAAATAGGAAGATTATAATTCTTAACTTTATAGCAGCATACCAATCAAATATTG
Source organism: Aplochiton taeniatus (assembly GCA_017639675.1). Taxonomy (NCBI): domain Eukaryota; kingdom Metazoa; phylum Chordata; class Actinopteri; order Galaxiiformes; family Galaxiidae; genus Aplochiton; species Aplochiton taeniatus. The sequence continues at coordinate 13,692,419 of CM030189.1, forward strand.
TATGTACTGGTTAACTGATTGCTTTATAATGGTTCTCCTTGCGTTGTTGGTGTTCTTGGATATTTTAAGTATGATATTTTACAAAAGAATTCAGGAGTAATGAGTCAATTGACACTTGAGTAATTTGAAGATGTCAAGCTAGGCAGATTTTCTCATCCGAGTTTCCTACGGCACTTCTGCAAATACTCCTAAAAGTCCTTAAGGGCCCCATCATTCAAGAAAAATACTGGAAGTAAAGAGTCCTTGCTTCTTTCCAACTTCTAAATCCATTTTAAAGTTCAACCCAAATGAAAAGCTCCTCCGTTCAAAATGAATTGACTGTCACCCCACATCCTACACTGAACAATCTGAGTCTCAACCACTGGGATCCATAAACACCCTTGTGTGCATTACATGTTGCTGTCATTATCGTCCTGTTCCTGTGTCCGACTATAATCAAGTAGCTGTAAACATGGCTTGTAACAGGAAGGGGTGCCAGGGCGAGGAGTGTGGGTCACCACAAAACCCGGGCCAGGGCCTAGGTCCAACGCTATTCCCTCGTAGCACCCATGACTCAGTCCCAGCGAAGGCATCCCAGGGCTGGGTCTGCTGGGATCTCCCAGGGTGTGGGCCGTGGGGGGAGACTGAGAAGAGGCCAGCGCCCACAGTGAACTCACACGTCACCCAGGCGGCTCCAAGCACAAGCGGCAAGCGAGCTCAGCTGGACTCCATGCATGGCAGAGAGGTGTGGAATTTGCAGAGCGGAGTCCCGAGTATTTGCTTAGCTTATCGGACTGAGGTGATTCTGACTGTGGGCTGTTTCGTTTGACTGGAAAGCCCCACCGTTTCCAAAACCTATCCAAAATATTATTGAGCTGCTTGGGGTTATTTGGCCGGGGTAAGGAGTCAATCTGGGAATATGAGTGTGCAGTGCGGGCCGTGATTTTTTAGCGAGCGTTTGTATGCAAACCCAAAGAAAACATTTTTCAATATTGCTCAATATTTTAAACGGTTGGACGGTTTGAGTGGGAATAGCAAGGTCCAATCCAAGCTGTCACTATGTTGATGTAGCAGAAATGCACCCCCCCCCCCACCACACACACACACACACACACACACACACACAGCCCACACCCCACTCCCAAGCACAGCTCTTCTGGCCTCATAAGTCAATATGGCAGCCAGGTTACGCCTTGTGTCACGAGCCCCCGTGTGAACCTTGAAAGTGTGGAGGAATCACCCGCGGCGGGCCCCACCAGGCCCCTAGGCTTAAGGACACAACAGTGCCGAGCTTCTGTTTGGGTGGCGACGCTCATTGAGGTTCGAAAAGAGTAACAGAGGCCAAGGAACAGGTCACGCAATCTCCTCCTCGGTGCATGGCACGGCATGACTCACTGCTGACAAAACTCAAACAATGTTCCAGTTTCGCTGCGCGGGGAGAGGCTGCGCCACCCCTCCCCTCCAGAGCGACATCGCTTATCCAGTGCTGTTGTCCTTGTAGGAGCAGCCGGCAAAAGAACAAAAGGTATTTTCATGAGGTGAAAGAGTCGTGTGTTCATTGAGGTGACTACATATTGCTGGCCTCGTGCCAACGACCAGAGGCCCGGTAGTATAGGTCCATTAGCAAGAACCAAAGGTGATAATTGAATGCCATGAGGTTAGCTGGCACAGCAGTATGTCAATGTTACAGTGGAATTCTCCACGCGCCAGCATCAGAGGCACTTTAACAATACAGAGGCTGTCATCCAACCAAACCCTAACCCTAACCCCTAACCCCTAACCCTAACCCTAGCGCCCAGCGTCCCTGCAAGGTCCAACCGGACAGAACCATCAACAGAAACAACCTGGCTCGCTTGAAACACCAATCCGTGCCCACTGGGATTCGTCAAGCCATTGAGCCTGGTGCTCATTTGTTCCCCACTTCCCTCCCGACCTGGCACTCTTCCAATGCAAAGAACAAACTCAAGCTTAATCTTGGGAAAGTTGATTCTTGTCTTTCTTGGTAACCGTGCGGCTTTCAAAGGGGATTTGGGTTGTATCATGTTATTTAATTATGTCGAGAAGAGAGATTTAGATTTGCTTCCAGTGTTTTGGGGGGAAAACTGGCTGGGGATTAAAAGAGATTTCCGACCGAGAAAGTTGCTGGGCTCAAGGCACCTTGAATCCAAAATGAAGGGAGAATAAAATCGCAGTCCGTTCAAGATTTAAATATTTTATAATCATTGATATCCATGGCAAAGTTTGCTGAGGCAGTTAACCTCCGTTTATAACCCTCACACACATTTCTTGTTCCATCAGGACCTTTTACGTTCTAGGAAAAAGCCGTACTCTCTCGAACAGTGGAGGAGTTCATTTTGGCGTTGAAGACTGCACTGTCATTTTGAGAACATCTCCTTAGCCTGTCACAGCGGCTTTGCAATGTCCTTCACTGGACTCCCTCAGTGTTGGTGCTCGGTATCTAAAAGACCGGTAATTATCTTGGAAATGTGCTGTAGAGAAATTCTGTGACAAACACTTTGGATGTCACGTAATGGAGTTCAGAATGTGTCAGCTCTAAGTTGGAACAATTAATTGAGTACATCAACATGAACATTGACCATGAAGGACACTGGGAGGTTAAGCCTATTGAACATGCCAGTTTTCATGTATGGAAATCTAATTATGCATTATCAGATAATGCTTTTGGTCTATTTTGCATACGGATGTATCCATGTGGCTGATTGTCCTATCAAATGTTCCTACTAGGATACACTAGAAATTTTATTCACTTATTTATTGGAATGGAGGCCAATTTTTGGCATACTGTTAATAGCCTCCTTTGCATTCCCAATGCAACGGCTAACAGATTCTTCTGATGGAAAACATTGGACGTGTCTGATGTGTTTTGCAAACAGAGGAGAGGCACTGACAGACAAAAGACAGTGGGTGTCGTGGCACTGAAGAAGGCTGGTTGGCAGGCGATGTGAGCATGTCGCAACTTTCAGCCCATCGGTTTCCCCTAATGTGATCAAAAGGCCCAGTCAAGGTTGTCGAAGGGCGACGAAGCTGTCCAGCTGGTCGGCTCAGTGGTCCGGCAGGCCCCCAGATGAAGACAGGACTCATCTCAGCTCGGGCGACTGGGGCTTTCACACGGCACCGCATTTTAACGGCAACGCGCGAAAAGCGGTCTCCAAACACATTTTGCGCTAAACTGTTGTTTCATCTCCATAAACAGGGCCTCGAGTTATTTAATTTGCCCCATTGAAAAGACCGTGACACCTCAACATAAGACAGCAGCAGACGTGACATGTCGTTGCCAGAGGGGTGAACACATGAATCAGAAGCGCGTTCCAAGTTCGCGGTGGGGATCCCAGAGCATTGACGAGCTGAGGAGCTTAGCTCTTTGATCCTTTTGTTGTTGCTTGACACGGGAGCATGGGCACGCTGGGTTCGCCTTAAAAAAAAAACACGTGTGGGATGTCAGAACAAATAAAGGTGACGTGCTTTTCTGAAACACGAACGCTTGTGTACTTCACTGAAGTCCTTGAATAACAGTGTTGTTGTTTTTTTTTTTTCAAACGTTCAGATCTTTAAAAAGCTGAGAGTTACCAGCTACAAACACAAAAATATATCCAAACGCGTCTGTTGACTTTCTGTCGGAAGGAATGATCTGAGGCCATGTAATTTGAAACCCGACCCGAAACAATGACTCCCCGCTTGAATATGAGAGTGACAGACTCACTTGTCGACGGCCTGTCCTCACCTCGCTGCCACCTTTTTAGCCCAACCGCCTATCTTCCCCTGGCAAATGACAGATGACACACAGTGCCACCCGAACGCTGAACTCACTGCACAATCTGTCACCACAGTCAGGCAGCCATGACATTCACAAGAGCCTCAGTGTCACAACCCATTTTAGGTATCGTTCTGGGAGCTTGGGAACCCATTTTTTTACATGCATGTGTGTTTTGACTGAATGCTTAGGTGGCAATCCGGTGACCAAATAATATGGTCAATATTGGCCACATTTTGATGATATCAGTTTATATATTGTATATCTAAAACACATGCCATAGTGTTTTCTTTATTTGACATCTCTATTCTCCATTATATCTCAATTATATCTAAATATCTTCTGTTCTGTTTTAGGTTATATTGTTAATCCTAATTTTGCGCACGGAAACATTCGGAAAGGGCTATGAAGACAGAGATGTTATTACACTTTACTGTATGTATAACAATATAATCGGGTCTCTTGTTTTCGTTCACAGGCAGCATACCTGCACTGACTCGTGACAGAAAGCTCTGTTTTACAGGAGCCTCGAATCAAGGTGACGTCTCTCCACTACTTGGACCCTGAGGCGGACCTGAAATGAGGGCCTAATGATGCATTTATGAAAGGTAATTTTTGAACGAGCAAGTAAAGTGAGTTAATTAGGTACAAGGGCAACAGCATTGGGGCCCCTGACCCAGCCTTCAGCCATCGACCCAGTGCCTTGCGTGCTAGCAGCTAGACACACACACACACACGCACGCACGCACGCACTCACGCACACACACACACACACACACACACACACACACACACACACACATACACGCGCACAAAAAAAAGAAGTTGAATAAATAAAACCAGCGAGCCGTTAATTGAAGGTTGATGCAACCTTTACATGTATAGGGTTGGTTAATCAGTCTTAATACAGGGAGGTCAATGCTACGTTAACCTACTCCAGTAAGATCACATTTAATAATTCTGCCCGCAACAATCTCGCTGCAGTGAAAAGAGCCAACTGTAAAGTAGGGAATGAGAAACCTAATTAAAAGTTGATCTCGAGTTTGCGAGATCACGAGGTCGGCAATCTGTCTTACTGTGCGCAGAGCCACATAAAATTAACCTCGTCAGTTGGGATTAGGGGCGCATTTTTGTGAGAACCTGGGATAAATTACTAAGAAATGGCCAGGTGAAATCGACGTGACTTTTTCGGTCTGTGGTAAAATCGTAACCCCTCACTAAGCTACCGCTGCCTGTAGCCCCTGCGCGGTCGGTTGATTGATGGCTCTATTTTTAGCGCATTTTCCCGCTTTGCCGTTTTATTTCTTTATTTACGTTTCTAATGGAGATGGCGGACGGCACGGCTGCAGACTGAAATACTTTGTCTGCAACTTGATTGCATTTACATGGTAGAGTGGCTCCAAAGCTGGAGCAAATTAAAGGCCTGCACCAAAGGCTCGGGAGGAACAACACTCGCTCTCTGAAAAACACCGTGTGGCAAGCCCTTCAAAAACACCTCCCCTCTCCGCCTTTCAGTTGACGCTCTTCTGTGACACAGGCCCTGCAAATAACACCCGTGAACTTGACGGTTTAGCTTCCGCTTTTTCCCCTCTGTGCTCTGTCCTTTAAGATGTACGGCCGACTTCAATGCAGTCTCTATCCTTATAATGGGGGCTGATCGGAATGGAGAGACAGATGGAGAGAGCG
>CM030189.1:13700355-13747855 GCA_017639675.1 Aplochiton taeniatus
TGCGTAAATGGGAGGAAAACGCCACCTCAACCAGATGATAACCTGCCGAGTATTCATGAAGCATTCAATGCAAATAGCTGTATTTTTCTATGTCTACACTCAAAAGAGATGGAGACAACACTGCCCGAGCAAAGCATGGAGGCCAATGGTAGGCAGGTTGAATGTGCTTGTTACGGCGGTGCCTTTAGGCCAATTAGGCAGCATCCAATAATTGGAGAAGGATCCTAATTTTGGCCTATCTCTACCAAAGCCTAACCCAAGTCTAAATATCTCATTATAATTTATTTTCTGTCACTGTAATTTAATTCAGCGCCGGCTTTAAGGCGTGCCGGGGTAAAGTACTTCCACCGAAGATACCATTCTTCAAATAACAGGCGAACGACGAAAAAAAGGAGCAGCATATTGAGGAAACTTCTAATGTCATTACCGCTGTGATTTCGGCGAGCCGAGTGTCACTCCAACACGGCCTTGGAAACCAAGCTCTGAGGTGGAAAGCCAGGGAGAAGGGGAGGAGAGACCGAGGCGTGCGGTTGGACGTCTTCGAACATCCCCGCAAACCAGCCGGCTGCATGCAGACGATCCCATGGTCCACTCCTAGATCAGACCGGGCCTAGTTTCACATAGCAGACACCCTGTCTCAGTACAGATCAATAGTGATGAGGGGGAAATGGATTTCAAGACACAGACATTTGAGATAGGGCCGGAATGCTCAGGCGGCCTAAGTGTGCGTATTATAATGTTAGGGGGAATGTATTGAACATATCCGAGGACTGACGGTGTTTTGGGAAAGTTAACTTTCTCGGGAGAGAAAGCCGCAGAGTTAAAGAGTGTCAGGGCTGGCTATAGTGGATCCATGCTAGCAATGGATTATTAGGAAAACCATGGCATCTGTTCTCTATGCGAATGTTTTGGAGGGAGATGGATATGTCATTGGACGCGGATTACCTTTCTATTCTTTCCAAATGAAATCCTTTTCTGCCATTTTCCCGCGATGAAGAGGAGAGCGATGTTGCTCTGTGGCTCTGAGGGACGGACAGATTGCCCTTGTGATGGATTACATCCCCAGACAAATGGTCTGTCCTCTTTTTGTGTGTTTTACACAACTTTTATTTCTCTAACAGTCCCCGAGCAGAGCCACACAATGTCTGAGTCCTTAGTATCATAAAAACACTCAATATCAAAGGGTAGCTTCATTAGATTATCTTGGGATGGAATCCAATTGGCTGGTTTCTGTGGAGTAACTTATCAAAGCTTGACCCATAGTGAGGATAACATTGTGTAAATCCTCTCCACTTTCACTTTGAAAACCTCAGAGAGCAACACCGCAGCCATTCATCATTTTCTCATTTGGCTTTGAGGGAGAAAGAGAAATAGAAACTTGTTTAAACACTTTCCCACAGTTCATGTCCTGTTGCTGGGCCTTGAGTCATAATAAGTGGTCCACCCCAACACTTTCAGACAGAAAGGCACTGATTAAATTCTGCCACGATAGATTGCTCGCACACTGAAAAGGAGCTAGTTCTAATAAAACCACTCCGTTGGTCACTAGCCATCAGAAGTAAATGTTCAACCCATCCATATCATTTACTTAAACACCACAATAATGTGCAGGGTAGTTTATTGAAGAAATGCTTGAATTAAATGCCTAAAAAAAAAGAGCCAGTGGAGGAATTCCGGATGGTCAACCAACGACAAGTTTTATGAAACCAAGTCAACCAATTCCTTGGAGCCGCACGCAAAGCCCAAATCGATAGCCGCACTCTGCCAGCGTCCCATCCGGGGCGGCACAGGCTCGGCTCTCCGAAGCCGCCCGCCCAAGTTGGCAACCGCGCGCCCCAAATCAGTCAATCAATAGCAGCGACGTCTCCGTGGCGCGCAGACACATGGCGTACAGCTGTGGCCTTCAGCTCAGGCCGAGACTCCTCAATTAGAGCCACGGCTGAGCCAAGACGGCGGGGGGGACCGCGGAGGGACATCTTCCCTTTGTTTGTCGACAGGGCTGGGGCGCTGAAGCTGCTCCGCTGACACGTCTTTTCATAAGGAATTACGATGACTGGTCTGGGCTGAATTGAGACGGTACAGTACCGAGCTCAATGTGCTAGGATCACTCCCCCCCCCCCCCCCCTCCCCCCTCCCTCCCATGTCTCTCTTTCTCTCTCTTCCATCAAGAAATCTGCCTCTTCCACACAATTATTGCTATGGCCTGGGGACCACTGAGAACCACCATAACACACATAACAAGCCAGGCTGCAGATTCAAAAGCCTCTGTAAATAATACAAATAAGTGGTTCTATAACATATGGGTGAGTAATGTTTGGGGGGAAATGCCGTGCCTGGTGCCTACTGTAAGCATTTGAAAGTCACCACGCCCGTACACTCCATTTGGATCCATTGTTTGCATGGGATAAAATATTGAGTGAGGCCATTTGATGGGTGAGAAGAATATTCGCAGCATCACCGTGCCCCAAATATAGCTTCTATTGAATCTATAACAACAGGAATTGATAATTGATTGGAGTGTGGCATGTGTGAAGCTGCGCTGCTGCAGTACAGGCTGACCCCCCCCCCCCCCCCCCCCCCCCCCCCCCCCCCCCCCCCCCCGCCGCTGCCACCGCCCGGTCCCGGCCGCCACGTGAGGTGACCGCGGTCCTCCTCGCTGATGGCTACTGCTGCGCGGAGTAATGGGTGGCACTTCAAGGGCTCCCCCCCAGCCGCCGGGCCTCGGACACCTGCACTAAGGAGAGTCAACAGCAGAGCTAGCATGGAGGGACCCCATGCATCTTGCCACTTCACAGCTGGCCTGGGACAGCGGCCCTGTCTCTAAACTTAGAACACACAGCTCTGGGAGTGCAGTTTTGCCACCGACATGGTGTATGTTTTTGTGCTATTCTTTGCATTGTCATTATCATTAATAGCAGTGGTCGTTTTTGATTAAATGCATCAATGCCATATGGGCACTGGTAACAGGCCAGGAAAAGGAAACCGCGCCTAATTCCCAAGAGTTTTTAGAAAAGAGTTTTGAAGAGGCTTTATGAAATTTGTAACATAGCATTGCCTGATTGAATGCGCCAAGTCTAATTGGATTGCCCCCTCGCATCCCTCCCTCCCCGGCGAGGAAAGATAACTGCACGAACGTTAATCAAAGAGAGGGAACGTTTTGATCCCACTCTCAATTAGATGAGATTACAAAAAAAAACGCACTTTGTACTCAATGTGATATTAATCGTCAACAGGTCGTTCAGCTTTATCTCAAAGTGTAACCCAATCTAGACAGCCGTGGAAAACAAAACTGTGCCGGATTTGAAATGTGAAACTTTTTTCTTTTTTTGAGCGAGAAATAGGTACGCATTTTGACTTGCCGTGTCTGCATGTTTTGAAGTGACCAAAGGCTAGGAATGCAATTCAACCAGAATTTCTTGTTGCTTTAATTACAATAAAATGACTAATTAGAACTTACTTTATTCGCAGCAAAAAACAATAACATGTTGCTAAACATATCTACAATCAGCTTTAAACTTTACCCACCCGACTAAATGATAAAAAAAATTATATCTGCATCATAATAACAAAAAACTAATTTAAAGGCAAGAGGGAAAGCGACAACCACCAATTAGCAGTACAACAATTTGCAACTCAACCTGCTCTCCGTGTGAGTACCCTTAACCCTGTTTAATTCTGTGGAAGAGCCAGCTGTATGAATAGAATCACAGGGGAATTGATCAGCAACTTTATACTGTAATCCTCTTCCTTATCCCTAACACTATATTTATAGGTGTTTGAGTTAGCCAAACGTTCACCATGTTTGCTTGTAGGTACTTCAGATTAGAGTCTCTGAAATTAGTTGTTACAGCATAGATGCAAACTATTTCTGTTTACGGCTGGTAAAAAGCCCTGCCTTCTGTTTTATGGCATGGTCTCTCTCCTCCACAGACAGTCAACAGCCCATTGAGTGAGCCCAACAGAGGTGGGAGTGTATGATTTAACCTCTGTCAGCTCTCATCTGGACAAGATTTCTAGAGCGTCCGCTCTTTGCCAAACGCAATGCAGCTGGCTCTCAGAATAGAAGAGAATTATTCATTACATGTTTAAAGTGAACATGAAAGCTGCTTTAGCGCGCTTATTCTAGACTTAAGTAGAGATGACTCGACAGAGTATCCAGAGTGTAGGTGCATGCCAATGAAAAAATAAAATAATAATAATAATACAAATAGTTTAGGCAGTAATTTGCAAATATTAAAAACTATTTTCATGATATTATTAAGTCATGAATAAGCTACTAATTATTTAATATAAGATCAAACCAAAAGCAAAGTAGATTAATCCTAATACTTGGTTATAAAAACAACTAATAGGCATCACCATATTGGATGATGACAAATAATACATTTCCATGTTTCATTTATGAATTCCTCAATCTGATTGTACTGGCTAGAGGCTAAAAATAGCAATAGGTTATCTTTCCAACTAGTTTTATGCCACTCCCTTTCAAAGTCAGCCAACAGCAAACAAATGGATTGCTCTGTTTAGGGCTATGACAAAAAATAAACTTAGTTGACACTGATTTTTATTCAACAATTCATCGTGTTTTGTTTGAATTTTAGGTCAATGTTTGAGTTTCGATGTCTAAAAACAACGCTGAAGTAATATCTTATTTAACGACATGAAATTGGCTACGCGACCAGTAGGGAGAGACACTGAGAGAGTGTGGTGGCCCGGTTTTTGTTTTCAACTGTATGGGAGGAAGCAGCAGCTTCAGTACCAGGCACTGCTCTCAGAACAGAGTGGAGAGTAGATAGGGGAGGCTGCTACATGCCGCCGTCGCCGTAGACTATATCGTAGAGGGAGCGTTGCAACCCCATCCAGACTGCCGCAGATATACGGATATTTATCACTGATTCCGAGGGGGAAATTAACATTTGTCGGCATATCATGTACTTACGCAAGGGCAAAGGTCTGCTTCTGCTTGCGTTTTTGGCCGGACTGCAGGTAATGCATTTTTGAAACGGTTTTCTCTTAGTTGCACAGGACACTTCCAAGTGGCTGTTTTCGGTGACGATGCTACTCCGACGGTTCTGCCCAATGCTTTGCCGTTTTCTATTTACTCAAAACACGATAGTGTTGCTTTATTTAACTACAGTGCATGAAAGGGTTAATGCCGTGTTATAAAACAGTATACTTCTATGCGATGATTGTACAACAGAATTGGGCTTGAGGTTTTTCATATTTTGAATCGCGACGAATTGTAGCCTACTCTCAATCGGCTAGAAACGATTACCTTCAGTCGGGTAGGCTTTATCAAAGGTCTATATTAATTGTATCATTATGTCCTTGCACGGGATGAAACACATGTTTAAATATACTGCTCTTTTTAATTAAGGATTTTAGTATATCTTTATATGAACTATTAGTCAGATGCTCATAGCTAACCCTCATAAAATGTTTCACGTTGAAGCAACGTTAGGTTTGTCTGAAGCTCTGAAGTTAGTGTATCCATGCGTGCCACACTGGCTAGATTTTCAAGCTTTAATGTTATGGTAACGTTAACATAATCAACAAAGTACATGTTTACAACCGCCTGGATTTTACTGATGGTGTTTCTCCTAGTGTTATTCAAACAACTCTTGAAGTCATTCAGATACCATAAGGGGTGGACAATTAAATATATCGTCTTGTCATAGATTCCACCAGCAGTCTTTGGCGTAGACTACTTAACGTGATTTTATTTATACACTTGTATAACTTAAATGTAGGCCTACAGTGAGGAGTTAATTTCCGATTCATTTGTGCGAGAAATGGCAAGACTAGGTCGCCAGTATTGTAGTTGCATTCCCAGACAAGTCCTTTATCATCCATATACTATTATTTTGGCAAGTTTTCGAATATAGTCTACTGCTCCTTTCATTGAAAGGTTTTTAGAATAACTCTACTGAATGTGCTGCACTTGCTGTGAAATGGGAAATAATAGAACAACATTTAATAGAACAACATTTAAAACCCCTTTCAAATTTGACCATATTCAAGCTATTAGACTTTGATGGTAATTAACAAGTGTTTTGCTCATTCAGTTATCACTTGTGTGCTCGAGAAGCGGCATCGCTCCTCCCCCTCCAAGAACATTCGATTTAAATTCTGCTGATTAAGATTGGCAAGTGGCATGGACACGCACAATGCTCTTTTTCTGTGGAACTTGGCTCCCCTTGTATTCCTTTAAAGGTGCTCTTAAATAAATGGGATTAGTGCTAGGCTGGATTTTAGATGGGGGATGGGGGGCTATTTCTGAAAGGATATGCACATATGCCTGTGCATAGTCAGTGATTTAACCTCCAAGTAGTTATGAATTGTCTTTGAATTCTCAACAAACATGTGTCTCTGTTGATATTCCTGAAAAGCACGTTCATGTGACATGACAAATACTATTATGTTGAAAATCACCAAAGGTTTCACATGCCGTTGATGTGTCAAACATTCATAAACCACAGACCTTTTATTATTAAGAACGAAGAGAGATGTCATTTTTATATGTGTGTGGCCAGACAGCGTTTCAAACCCTGACAAAGGCTTTCATCCACAATATTGGATTATTAGTGGTAGTTTGACTGTTGATGCTGTTCCTCCACTTCAAAGTGGCGTGTTAGTCCAGAGTAGTGCTCTGATCAGAGGGGCCGGCACTGTGCACTAGCCAGAAGCCTAGCCTGGCCATGGGGCCTTTGTGAATACAAATGGAGCTTGTTCTTGCCTAGCCATGCTTTTTGGCTAATGCTTAACCCTTTTGCCCTCATTATCCTAATTGCAGTGGCCGCTATAACAACAACAGATGCTTTTGTGCAACTGTGAGGTGCACAGAAAGTGAGCAAGAGGTTTTTTTGGGGAGAGGGGGGGGGTAGTCAAAGTGTGTTTCACCAGGGTGATTTATGAGTCCTTGGTCTCCCCCCAGATCGCAGCAGAGGGCAGGGGCACCCCCTCTTGTCGGCCTGGCTTTTCTGAAGAAGTATACAATGCAGTGGTTCCAGAGACCACAGAGAAAGGACAGCCCCTTTTCAACGGTACGTACTTGTTACATTCTGCTTGGGCCTTAACTCGCTACATGCTTGGTGTGTGTTGCTGCTTTTGCCGTTGCGGGGTGTTTATGTGTGTGTGTGTGTGTGTGTGTGTGTGTGTGTGTGTGTGTGTGTGTGTGTGTGTGTGTGTGTGTGTGTGTGTGTGTGTGTTTAAATCGTTAAGGGTGAAAACAAGCGGCTGACATATTTTAACAATTATCTGCGCTGTAATATGGGCTTGGAAGTCATGTAGCTTGGCTTGTTGAACCAATAAAACCAAGGTCTGGATCTATTCAGCTCTGCCTCTAATCATGCACACAACCACTACTTTTATCTCTTTTAAGACTTAACCGAGGCACATTTTTGCCTGTACACCATTCTATGAACAGTGGAACATTGTTGGGTATAGTATGTATATATTGGAACACATTTCGAGAGGGTGTCTTTCTTTCTAAATGCATACTTTTAACATTTCTTTTGAAGATCGCCGTGTGATAGTGACTATGATTAATAATAATAATGGATTGTTATATATGTCACACATAGATTTGCCCAGACTGTACAAGGGTTTCAATGTTTGTGCTACAGTTCTTTGTGGTGTACCATGGTGGGCTGCCATGCGGTTTTATTATGGCAAACCCTTTTTGTGGAGCTAATGCCCCCTCTCCGCCTCAGAAACCCAGGAGGCGTGTATCAGACAGTAGTCATTTTACAGAAAATACACTCAAGCAGTCTTTGAGAGGCGCTCCCAACCCGTTTCCAACGGAAACGAACAATGGCTGCTCTTTGGCAACCAGCGATTTTATGGCAGACCGCTGCCTATGTGCAATCGAACCGTCGCAAAGGGAGGACGAAGCTACGTGCACGCACTGAACACGAGGCCCAACGGGATAGCCGGAGTTAGCACCTCGAACACATCGCCGAGGCCTACAGACGGTAATATAACAGGAATATATCACCCCCGTGCTATGAGAGGGGCCGGAGCCTAGATGTCAGTTGGAGCAGAAAGCACTCCCACTTGGGTTGGATTTAACACTGTGTGCCTAGAAGTCACAGGCAGATGACGGTGTGAGTCACAGACGTGCAGGGAGAGGGGGGGATGACAAGAGAGGCAAAATTAAAGGGAGGAAAAAACGATATAGATACGTGAACGGGGGTGGGGGGGGGGGGGTAGACAATGGCTTTCACTGGGTATTACCTGCTGTACCAGGCTCCTGTTTGATGTGCTGGTGATGGATTCCCCTCTCTGTCGGCACGCGGATGAGCCGTGACCAGGGGTAATCGGGTTGCCTTTTGTCTGCACCCAGCCCCCCCCCCGTCCCAGCCCCCATCCCCCTGCGGGGGCCTCCCATCCCCCACTGCCGCCGCATGGAGGGTTCCTTGACAGGGAGCCTCTCTTGTGCCATTGTAATGCAAGAGGGGCTGAGCGGCGCGGGATGATGTTAATGAAACTCTGTTGGCGTATGAAAGGCTCCTGTGGGCCGGGGTCGGAAAGACAAAGCTCCCATCCCGTGAGGAGTAAGCCCCTCGGTTTTCTAATGCGCTCCTACCATGCTGCTCGGGAATATTGTTTTTGACCGGGTGCGGGACAAAAAAAAAGGGGCTACTAGCAGCATGGTGCGGGCTAAGTCCGCCATATTTTCTCCCCCCCCACCAGGAGATCCTGTCCTCGTTTCATTACGTTTCTTAATTGCACCCCGAGGCTTTCCATCATGAATAAACGGGGGATTGAACCAATCGTGTTGCCGTCGTTCCCCTCGCCCCTACCTGAGTGTGCACGCTCACTGTAACAGAAAATCCCTCCCTGTTATGTCAGGAAGAATCTAGCCGGCTCATTGTAATATGCATGAGTCTGTCCTCGTTTTGGAAGATATTAGCGAGCAGTTATGGCTCGCTCCCCCACGCTGGGCCGGCTGGTGGTGAGAAAAGAAAAGGCTCAGCGTGGGGTGTTGGTGCATTAATATCTGGATGCAGTATAACAGGGTCGTAATCTGACCTCAGTGCTCGCCCCTCTGCCGACCGCTAAGATAAAGAGGAAGAAGAAAGGGTGGGGTGGCGGGGGGAGGAGGGGGGAGGGGGGGGGGGATTGTATGACTCAGCCCACGTGCTTCCAGGTTCATCCCCTTAATGGATCAGCTCAGTACGCATGTTTAGACGATGTGCCAAAAACCAGGAAATAGCCGGCATTCAAATGCAAAACTGTGCAAATTGTGGGCTCGAACGCAGTAAGTTCAGCTCAGCAAGGCCATTAAGTGAGGATAATGCCAGCCACCACAGTCAGAATTAAACAAAGTCATTATTGGATGCTGAAAAGAAGGCTTTTGTCAGGTGATGCATATCCTGAGTTGAGCGATTTGGGCTGGGGCTGTGTGAGTGCCCCATTGATTTTCAATACAACCGTTCCGGTGAATTCCGACAAAGTTGGTTAGGGGAGCAGCGGAGAGGAAAGCGTCGGACGTCAATGTTTGGATGGCGCGGTCCGCTGCTCGCTGGCGCGGTGAAAGAGGAGGGTTTTAGCTCTTTGCTGGTCAATGCCCGAGCCACGTCAGGCTGAGGACGTTTCTCACCCTCTCAGGCACCAGACGACCTTGTCTTCCAGCTCGGGTTATTTGTTCCGGACTGATACCGTGGGGGGAGGGAAACGACCAAACATGGTCACCACTTCCCGCTCGGTGGCGCGTCACAGGAATGCCTTCGACCGTTGGAACAGTCATGCCAGCTTTTCTCAAGGCTGGTGGCCGCGGAAGTGAATCATTTGAAATCCCATTTGTTTCTGAGGTATAGGCCTGGATTTGAAAAAGGCTTTGTCGCTCCTGGAGCTAATGGAATACCGGTAGCTTTCAGAGGTGACACACATTTAGCAGTTTTTTTTCAGGTAAAGCTTTTATAATGCCAAGTGAGTCAGTCATTATTCAGAAGAGGCTTCCCTCTGTGAAACTGGGTTAATGAAAAGCCCAAAAGCCTAATTGAACTAAATACACACTCTTATTCAGACACCCTGTCGCCCCAACCCCCACCCATGTACCCTACTTTCATTTTTCTTTTCTCCGCCCCTCTGCCCCGCTGTTTCAGATGTTTTTCGCCAATTAAGCGTGCTCTGGCGATGAAAGAGAACTGTGTTTATAGATCTCTTCAACCTCGGTTCAAGTGTTTTCAGAGACGGCGCGTTGACCGTGGGCAGTCAGATGGTTCGCCTGCCAGGGTTCAAACTCAGGGACACAGTTGGCTGATTTCACAACATTGTTTAAACTAGCAATGTCAACATCAGGCAGTTAAGACAGAATGACTTAGTCGTTCGTTACTGGCTTTCTACACACATTTTGTTAGCACAGACTGAAAAGGCCTCTTGGCCTTTAAAAACCACAGCACGTCTCACTGTTCTGTCATTTGGTATAATTACCTACAATTGATTATGGCAGGCGTCTTAGAATAACAAAGATATGACCCCCTCGTTTGACAAGGAAAACAACAGGGGCAGCACAAAATCCTGCTTCTTATTTTCGACAGGGTCCGTTTGTGTGTTGTTGTTCTGGTTCTCGGCACCCTGTCCAGCCCCTGATGGGGGCCCGCTCCAGCTGGGGCCACTCTCCGCGGGGCCAGGGAGCCCTGCGTGTTTGGTCAAGACGTGACCCCGCTCGACCCTCTCCTGTAAATTGGGCCAGCGCTAAGCAACAGACTCCACTCCTCTTTACAGCTCCAGTTGTGTGAGGCTGCTAAGGAGAGGATAGTGAGGGGGGGGCGGGGAGGGGGGGTAATTCTCTGGCAAAGCTTTAGCTGAATGGAAGACCAGCCAAGGGGGTCGTGACCCACAGCAGGGAGGCCCCCAGATGCGTTGCTCCTCACCGTGCACATTGTCCCGGCCTAAGTAAATCAACATTCATCATTGGGAAAAAGCCAGGACTAGCCAACCAATCGAGCAACGTGAAATCTTTTTCTGGGGATAATATTTGCACGTAATGGTGATCCATTCGTGTTTGCTCTGCAGTTTAATCCAAAGACTCTGAAATAAATGAATACAATAAATAAAAAAAGAAGCGACTGCTTTGGCGTTTCTTTTTTTCTTTTCTTTTTTATTCACGGACTGATAGGAATTCTTTTTTCTTTTTTGGCAAGGACACAATAGATTAGATGTAGACTCTACAGTCAGGGTTTTCCCCACTGTTACATTCCATTCATAGCCACATAAAGCGGGAAATGGTGCAGGTGCTCTTTATTGTTATCGCTTTCACTAGGTGTCAACAAGAAATTGCCAGCACACCAAACAGTAAACAAATATGACTTATGCCTGCACAACTTTTTTTGTACAATGGCTTTTTATCATTCAGACGTTGTATTTTGCAGCACAAATATTGATTTGTAAGGCGAGGGAGTTTTCTTTTGATAGGGACTGGGATGTCTCCGAGGTATTGTGCTCTTGGTTCATAGCTGCAGTGTGAAGGGATTCACCAATCGTGAATAATTCAGTAGTCAAGGACTCGATCATCATGGTTAATATTCGAACCGCTGGCGATGAAGAGATCCATCGGTGTAGAGGAGGCTTTCAGAGAAAGAGGGCCGAGCAGTGAGGGACATCCAACACTTACTTTGAATCTTTTTTTTTTTTTTTTCCCTTCATCACAGCGACCGCTGTTTGTTCCCCCACGGCATCTCATCTCTGTTTCATAGTCGGACATCGAGTGCGACCTCACGGCCTCTTGATGGGCTTCTAAATCCCTCTCTTCCTCCCGTTTATTAAGCCGATGCTTCACATCTCCCAGGCGGAGGACCAGCCCATTGCTCTCCTTCTAACCGACCCCAACCCCCAACGCTTGCTTCTTTCCCCTTTTTTTTTTCCTTTTTTTTCCCCCAGGAAGTCGATCAATAAACCCAGAGTCTTTGTTTGGACTGATCAATACGTTGTAATGAAGGCTGTGCTCCAATTCCCAGCTAAAGCATGGCTGCCGGCGTCGCTCAGAGTCAGCTTTATTCTTTATTGTTATGAGGACCTATAAATTTCCATCGGGCCGTCACCATTGGGTTTTCCAGGGCTCGCCACTATGGCCTAGATAGCTTGCCACATATGGTGTCTCATGATTGGATCTCGGTGGTATATGGCTTCAATACGCCACCTTTGGATGCAATTTTACCAGGGCTGTAACACGGAGAGTGCGTCTGCCTAGCCCAGGGGGGTAGACCTGCTGTCAGCGCGATGTGTCACGTTGCCCGGGCTCTTAAGGTCGTATCATAACCATTAAATAAAAATGTAGTTAGCGTAATACATTAAAGCAAGTGCACCTGTCTGCAACTAATTTACAGGGGCGTGGTGGGGGTGGGGGTGGGGGCAGATACCTTTAGGGCCTACTCCTCGCTGGTGTGACAGCAGAGGACATATTTTATAGACGTCTGGCCTTTGTGACTGCCCACGCCTCCTTATCGAACCGGTAGTCCGCACAGCGTCACCACACGCTTTGGGTGCAGACTAGGGCTGGTGCGGCATGCCAGGGTGCAGATTCTTCCTGTGGCAGGGTTGGCGTTGGCTGCTTGTCTTCACACTGCTTCTGCTCCTATCGCTCTTATCACCCCCCCCCCCCCCAACCCCCTCATCTCTATTGGCGCCTGGAGTGTGTGTGACACTGACATTGTACAGCAGTTAAGGTGCTTCCTTTTTTGTGCTCGTAAGTGTGTGTGTGTGTGTGTGTGTGTGGGTGTTTGTCCTTGGCATATAATTAGCTTGTCCCACCCAGACAGCCCTCAGTGCCTGTGGCGGGGTTGTGGCGGGGTGGGTGGGGGTCATGGTGGTGGGGGTGGGGGTGGGGTGGGGAGGGGTGGGGGGGGATTCAGCCAGCGGAGGGATCCGCAAAGCACAGCTGTTGCTAAGGGCCATGCCTCTCAAACCAGCATTGTCCGCCGCCGCCCGATCAAATGCATCGGACGGGTTTAAACTCTGATGAGGTCGTGTCCGTCTCATAGTCTTACGAGGTGGTGCTCGCCACGATCATTTCATAGTCTGTGTTCCCAGGGGTAATGGAAGCAGAGACGGGGACCTGCCCTCCTGCTCTGAGCTGGGGGGGGGTGGGTGGGTTGGGGGGGGGGGGGGGTTCTCCCTGCAGTTGAATTACGGTTATGTGCTTTTATAGGTTATTTGGTTGGAGATCACACCTGGGCCCCCGTCAGCCTGGACGCAGGGCTTCAGCTCGGGCCTTGGAAGTGGATGTGTGTGCTTCAATCGAAAAGACGGTCGGTAAGGGAAGGATTCATTTATTTCTAAAACAATCCCTTCCTGGAAGTGCTCTGTCACGGTGTGGAGGGGCGGAAGCTGGAAGGGTTGCTGTGGTTTTGGTGTGTGTGTGCGTCTGTCTGTGTGTTTGTATGCTTGTGTGTGTGTGTGTGTGTTTGTATGTTTGTGTGTGTGTGTGTGTGTGTGTGTGTGTGTGTGTGTGTGTGTGTGTGTGTGTGTGTGTGTGTGTGTGTTGAAGTCTGTGGTTGTGTTCGCGTACACTCGCTTGCATATGTTCCCAGCACTCTGTTACTGAAGTGGGATTTTTTTGGTTTAACATGAAGAAGAATAAAGGGAAAAAAACCGTAGCATAACCTGACCTCCCTCCGTAATGAGGTCGCGTATAAATAGCGGTATTGACCCGTCGTTCCGCATATATTTCTCCGTATAAGTAGGCTAGTGGTATTTTTCTCCAGACACAAAGTAGGGAAAAGGCCAGCATCCACTTGGCAGACAATAGAACAACACTGCTGAGTGAAATGTTTGTTTTACTAAAGGGCCTTTGCCTTGCACATTTGGCATTATTTTTTTTCCTGAGGGCCTTACTTGTTTGGGCAGCATAGTGAACTTCATATCTGCTGTCTACATCCAAACTCTACAAAGAAAGCCCTGTTTACAGCTCTAGCCCAGCGGTCAATTGAGCAGTATTCCAACCCCTATTTTATTGTCCCATCCTTAAATTCGATCCCTCTCTGTCCTTGTTCTTGTTTTTCTCATTATGCTAAGCTAGCTGAGTGTGCAGAGGCCACGGCTGTCCCCTTTTCCGCTGCCTCTCTCTGTCTCGAGACTTTCGAGCAGGAAAGAGAAGGTAAAAAACAAATGGGAACTTCCCCCATCATTAGGATCTTCTGGTTGTGTTGGATTACATATGGGTCCTGACGTTTTTGTCTAGCGGGCTTTTGACTCGGCTGTGGCCGGTCCTGTAGCCCAGACTGTCACTCATAGCTGCGAACGAGAGCGTTCCACTGGTATCTCAACAGTTAAAAAAAGACAGAAAGAAGAGCCAGACTAGAGACCTCTCGTCTCCAGGGTCACCAAGTGAAATGAATACTCGACTGAATATATTAATGAGTCAGCTCATATGAGATCAGAATGTTTCGTGCGGCCCGGGTCAGGTCCCTGTCTGAGTGCTTGTGTTTTTTTTTTGCGTTCCTTTTGTCTTCACTAATGCTTTGGGTTTTTGACCCCGGACCTCGTCCTGGTCAGGAGAGACTCCAAGAATTGACACGACATTCTTCTGCTCACAAAGGAGACATTGGAGTCAGCGAGACATTAATTGACCCAGATACTGTAACCATGTTCACAATGGCCGATATCCTGACCGGCTCCCCAAGGGCCCACGTCGACTATTGTGTTCTGGCAGGAGCTTCTTCTATTTCAATGCACCAGCACTTTTTCGGACGTCCAGCTCGGATGGCTGGCCAGGCTTCATCCTGTGACATTCCTAACGCCCCCCCCCCCCCCCCCCCCCCCCTCTCTCTTCCATGCGTCCACCCTTCCCTCCGCTTCCAACCCTCCTCCTCACTGCGTGACGTGAACCGCCCGCGTCAGAAGGATGAGCTATCTAAGTCCCCGGGCGAAATGATAGTTGGCCCTTAAGTAAGTCATGCGTGGACAGTAGCGTTGGGCCGGACGTTATGCGCCAAAACAAGCAGGCCTGGCCTTTTCCGTGGGTGACCTTGGCCCGCTGCGGAGCCAGACCCCTGTTTATAGCACCACCGGAAGGGCCATGGTGGTGATAGATGGCCCGGAGTGGTTTTGTGGAGCTGGGTGTTTTCGATATTTCCCTGAGGCCGGGGTTTTCAGCTGAACAGGCCGCAATGCGCGCAGCAGCCTCGGGGGGTGGGGGGGGGGGGCGAGGTTAGGATATGACTAACGCATTCTGCCAGCCACTACTCACTGATCATATCGAGCCAGGCGCCTCCATGGGGACAGTTATTGATATTTGCCAACGGCGTCTCGGGCCCTGAGGCAGAGAGAGAACAAAACTCATTACCTTGATTGATATCAGTGTAATGTTCGTGGCGTGGCTGATCGGGACGGGGAAGGGCGTCCGCTGGCCGCCTCCTATCTCCCCGTCCGAACTGTTGCCTCGGGGGGGGGGGGCGCTTTTAATACCGTCCCTCTCGGCGTGCTCTACCGTCGCCGGGGGGCCGAGCTGACAACGCCGCCGCCGCCGCCACGCTGTGGACCTAACGGCCGCCCGGCAGCCGCTTCTGGCGACCGTTTAACGGCGGACGGGGGGGCGACGACATATCGCTTGGTGGCCTCCGTTAGCTGGGGTTCTATTATCTCTCTGCGTGTCGATATTTGCCCGGCCTTT
The DNA here is from genome assembly GCA_017639675.1 of Aplochiton taeniatus. Lineage (NCBI taxonomy): Eukaryota > Metazoa > Chordata > Actinopteri > Galaxiiformes > Galaxiidae > Aplochiton > Aplochiton taeniatus. Next base: position 13,715,972 of record CM030189.1, read on the forward strand.
AAAGAGCGTGAGGCGTGTCCCCACTTTATTTAGCGGCAACCTGCCACCTCAGCAGGACAGAGGGGAGGCTGGTCGTGGTGGTGGTGTGTGGGGGGGGGGTTATTGGTTATCCTGCTGAGTGTGTAGCCCCCACCTTATTCGATAGGTCTGCTCAGTGCAGCCGGAATGCTGGAATAATCGCAACGCGAACCCACTGTAGGGATGCAGGTTGACCGATGGCGGAATGTTCTCAGGATCCTGTCTGCGGACGCTGCTGTCGTTCCTGTATCTGAACAACGCACAGTGCCTTAGGACAAGCATAAGAAGTCACACAGTCTGGTTGGGCTTAACTTAACCCTATTACCCTGGGCTGAAGGTGTGAGATCAGTGTGTGGCTAAACCAATCAATTCAATTGATTGAGTCAATCAACTTAAGTGTTTTAATGCAAATCGGTTGAACAAAAGCTGCGTTGGGTGTTGTAGTCCGCTTTGTGCGCACACATACCCGGGTCATGGAATTCAGCAGGTGCACTGCTTCCACCTTCCATAGCCACAGCGCCCTGGGGAGCAATACGCTCAATCTTCTCTGAATTCTCGGCCAGTCCCTCACTCTCGAACCAAGTATTCTAAGTGCTGTGACCTTTGCCGAAGATAAGCTTCCTTCAGCCGACTTGAAGAGTTTGGGATAGCAGCGCGACGGCCATTAATTTATGGCATTGCTAACCATATGAGGGCTATGAGCCAAGGTTATTGACCTTTCATGCCTGTCACTAGTGATGGAGGGACTGGGGACTGGGAGCAAAATGAATTGGCCTTATTAAAGGCTGGGGCATTGAATCAAACCTCGGGGGCAACTTTATCCTCCAATTTTCCTTCTCGGTGAACATTTACATCATTGCTTTTTACACTGTTTGACCAATTGTCTTCTGCCAGAGTTGAAATTGATGGCACACTTTCAGCCGACGTCCCATCGAATCCCAGTGCCCTTCTCCTCTCGCGTCCGTGAGGGGCTGCGGGTGAAATATTTGAGGCAATCGACAGTTATCACTGGCGGCACACACGCGCTGATTACAGATGGCCGTCTCTCACTGAGGTCATCATTATCAGATGCCGAGGCAGGATTTGCAGGATTTTCCGAACCCTGTTCAAGGACTTTGGGCACAGGGGAATGGAGGGCGGCGGCGCTCCGGCACTGTCTTTTTTCAATCAGCATCCTCATATCTGCTCATCGTCTTAAGATGCACTTGATTCGAATCTGTTGATTCGCTGGAAAACACACACACACACACACACACACACACACACACACACACACACATATATATATATGTGTATGTATTTGACAGTGAGGCTGAGAGCGAGGGGGGTTTGTAGTTTAATAAACTATGGAAAGAATGCCGGCTGGACCAAGAGCTGTGGGCCTGGGCCCACTTCCCACATATTATTCTGTCCCACTCCTCCCCTAAGGCTCCAAGTATGAACCGCTCAGTGGGAGGCAAGGGCAACATGCACGCGATATTAGTTCTACGATGAGTGTGTCTCTCCAGCCCCCCCCCCCCCCCCTTTGTAATCGCAATCGGCCCCTGGAAGGGCCCTCCTAAAACCATTTATATTGACTCTGGAGGAGGCTTAAGTTGTTCGGATCTGTTGTTGGGAGTTCGCAAGCTGTACCTAGAACCACTATCTCTCGTCCCCATGGAAATGCATTTTAAAAAAAACACGATGGGAAAAAAAAGTCGAGCGGATGTGGCGCTGTGTCTGCGTGTGTCACAGTTTGTTATGAGAGGCCGTCCTTGGTGGGGCCCCACTGAACGTACATTTTTAATAATGCTGGTGAGGCTTATCAGCCTGGTCCTGTGGCTGGTGATTCATGTGTCTGCACTGAACACATTAGCGCAGGACTCTGCTAGCTAGCCTGGACCCAGAGGTGGGGGCTATGGGGTTGGGGGGTTGGGGGGGGGGGGGGGGGGGGGGGCAGTCAGAGAAACACTTATGCTGGCTCAGCTGCTGTGGCCTTCGTTGGGATTGGCTTGTTGAATTTTTCGAGTGTTTGTTTATTTGCTGTCGGATGACTGAAGCATGGCGTAAAAAGGCAAACGCCGTCGCACGTGACTAAGAGAGTGCCTGTTGGGAGTGGACTTGCGTTCTCCTAATGTATGGAGTCGGCGACCAGACACGGGCCGCCTGGAACGCGCTGTCAAAATACGTAGGCCGTAAAAAGAAGGGGGAAAAAAAACTCCACCGAGATATCCAGCCTGCTGCTCTGGGTTTATTTTAGGCATTCAGGCCTCTGTATCCCTGGCCTCCCACTCTTTGCGGGGGGCACGGACAAGTGGTTGCCGCTAGATGGGATAGCATAAACACAGATAAGTCTCTTATCCTGGCTCCTAAAGCCTGTGTACGTTTGGGGGAGAGTGCGCCAGGGAACATAAACCATTCCCTCTGACACCCAGGTTATTATTTCTGGCTTCACTGTTTGTATTAGGTAGGGGCCGTCAGGAGAGGGGGTCGGAGGGGGCTTCTCCTGTCCTTTAACGTAGGACCGTGGCTGCGGCTATTTGAATGTGAAAGGCTTGTTTTGCCGCTCTACGTCCAACAGAGAATGCGTTGTCTCGGAGCACTAAGGTCACAGTGGCACAAACCAGGCATTGTGTGGGGAAATGGCAGTGCATTCACCCGCAGTCTTCTGTGGCACGACCCCCCCCCCCCCAGCCATCACTGTCCATTGTCTGAGCATTTTTATATGTTCACTGAGCAATGTCCGTGTGGAAATGTGATGAATGCCTGGCTGCAACTGACGACTAGTTAAATATATTCCATTTGGACTAACAAGATAATTGATTTCCCCTTTCAATGCCTGTTAAAAAGAGAGATGTTAACTTTCAGCGCCTTCTTAACATTACATTCTTTTTTATTTGACACTCGAATAAATGCCTCCCTGTTGTCTGAGGGTGCGTGTAGTGGAGCGTGTAAGCTGCGGATTTGGAGCGAAGAGCGAAGAGCAAATACGAGATGGAAGACATCAAAAAGCCGTGCGTTTGATACGTTTCAGACAATGGCTCCAACCGCGGGCGTGCACACCGGGCACATCGTCACGCCCGCAGCTGTGCACACACTGCCCCATGATTCACCGCGCTGAGTCACCCAGGCTGCGGCTGCAACCCCCCACCCCCCCACCCCCCTGATTTCGCTGCATGTCCGCCCCACAAAGCAACCCTAAACGCTGGGGCCGGGCCGACGTTTGAGACGTGAGCACTCGGCTAGGTGTCCCACACCCACCTGTCACAGCACTCCGATCGCCACGGAAACGTCACGGCTAAACGGCGCGGGCCCCGGCGCGGCGCGGAGGCTTTCAAGCCGCAGATAAACGTGGAGGAGCTGTCGTCTACCGGTGGCCGCTGTTTCCCCTCACCGCCGCCCCGCCCCCCCCCCCCCCCCCTTTTTGGGGGGGGAGGCTTCCGTCCCCGGGGCTGTCGCGCGGTGTGGGGGTGTCAGGCGCTGGATGCCGTGTCAACAGCCGGGGCCGTGATTCCGTGTGACTTGGCCCCAACCGAGGCGACACCTGGCCCTGCCTCAGCCAATCCCGGGCCTGTGATTATCCCTGGCTCTTAATTAATGGTCTGTCGGCCCGCACGCTGGGGAAATGTGATTGGTGCACCATCGATTGGTGCCTGTTTGAAATAAGGTGGTCTAGACACTGGGCACACACTTAGCACTGAGTCCCCCCCCCCCCCCCCCTCTGTTACTCTCTCGTTGACTTTCCTCCTCGCTCTGTCTTGTGTGCCCCCCCCCCCCCCCCCCTCTCTCCCTGCGAATACGTCCGTGGCGTATCGTTCAGGAAGGCTGGGGTTTTCTTGAGCCGTTACCGTGCCTTGCCCTGCTGGGACCACCCAAGGCGCTGGGCACTGTGGCCGTGGGCAGCAGTGTGTGCCACTGTTAAACGGCATTCTGTGGAGGATAAGTGGGGATTGGCATGCCCTCTGCCCGTCAGAGTGGGTTTCATCTGGGACAAAGAAATGTGACAGCTGGGCAGAGCATTGGCCCACGCCAGCATCTCTCCTCTCGGCACTCCCTCTTTTCCCGATAGGAGAGGAAGAGCGGAGACTCCCAGTCTCTGGCAAACAGCAAAGCAAACGTTGGCATATGTGTGGCGCTTTAGCGCTGGAATAATTGTTTGGAGCGTTGTCCTAAAGCTTTCCAGCCGCGTCTCCACTTTGCGAGTTGTCAACACGAGGCAGGGGGACGGGCTGGAAGAACAGTCACTTATGTCGGAGGGAGGGGCTGGAGATGAGCCCTCCCCTGAGGACTACTGGGTCTCTGTGTTCCTCCTCACACAGGAAATAGGAAAAGGCCTTTGTTGGTAGAGGGGTTGCCTGTTGCCAGCTTATAACCACCCCTGTCTTAGCAACCCCGTAACTTCCAAATGTATTGCCTCCTCTATCTCTCATCCCTATAAATCTTTATGTTGGCCCCCTTTTTTTGAAGCCTGTGTTTTCCATTGAAACCGCTCACTTGTGATTCTGCGCTGCGACTGGTGTCGATGGAGCTTGGAGTAGCCAGTCGTTAGTATTCACTCTCACTCCTGGGGCAGAGGTTGGTGTGGCACACCAACAACAAACTCGGTGAAATAACAGCGTACGGAATGCAATTGGTTGCCTTATCTGTGGTGCCGTATTTCTGTCTGCTCAAACCTGTCTTTTCCACCCTTTCACCGAGCAGGCGTTTTTTTTTTCTCTTTTTTTTTCGTTTCCTATAGTCCATGTGTTGCCCTGTTGGACTGTGGCAAATGTATTTTTAGGCTTTCTATTGGTCTAGATGTTGAAGGCTAAGCATACCTCCCCAGGCTAGGCGAGATAAAGGATGGCCTATCAGGGAGGGGAAACGGTCGTTTGCCACTCCACAGCTGGTGTGTCTTTCATCTGGTCACGCCTCGGACTCCTCACACTTGGTAGCTCTGGACAGGAAGGTGAAAGGCTGCCGGAAGGTGTTAATTGTCGGACGTCACCTGTTTGGAAGGCTCTGGTTCAACAAAAGGCGTGAGAAAGGATCCAACTCCATTTTGGTTCCCCTTTTGATTTTGTGCCAAGCACTGTAGTGTTTATAACTGTAAGTGTTGTGCAACACTAAAAGGGCTAAATGTATTTTTTGATTTATTGATCTTATAAAAGAATAATGAAAACGTCTGATATCTTTGGCTTCTCCTGCCTTCCACTGGAATGTGGTCTGTGCTCAGTCCGCTAAGCGCTTCAATACAGTACGCAGATTAAGGTGTTTATACAAAATCCTCTTTTCAGCGGCTCTGGGCTTACCGCTACTACTCAAAAGAGTGTTATTCTGCCTCTCTCTACGTGGCCCAGGGTTCCTTTTCAAACAAGGGACCTCTCTCTCTCTCTCTCTCTCTCTCTCTCTCCCGTCTCTCTCTCTCTCTCTCTCTCTCTCTCTCTCGTCTCTCTCTCTCTCTCTCTCTCTCTCTCGCTCTATCAGACTAACCCAAGCTCCGTGTTTGAGCTAAAGCATCACCAAAGGCAAATCCAAATGTGTTAGCCTGAACCCGACGTGAGTTCTGGAAATGTTTTCAGGTTCATGGCAAAATGTCTTATGGTCCTCATATTACTGAGTTTTGTCTGAAGGTTTAGTTGTGTAGATGAGGGCTGGTGGAGTCTGAGGGTATGGCTCTTCTCTGGGTCCGCCCTGCAGCAGTTAGGATCCACAGTGAAGGCAGGGAATCTATTGCCTCCATATTGACTTCCCCCAGCCCAATCCAATGGATTTGACACGGATAACACTGTTGGTGTTTGTCATGGACGGGGGGAGGGGACCTCATAAAAGCAGGGGACCCCCTGCTGAAAAGGAACGGAGAAAAGAAAGTGAAGGAAATAAAGAAACTCAAATGAAGAGGGCTCAACTGAGTAAAAGCCAGGGGGTTGTCAGGGGCAACCAGCGTGGCTGTGTGTTACCGTGGCCCTGCTCTCTCCGCCCCCTCCTGCCAGAAGGTGTGACTGTTGGAGTGCATCCAGACTGAATACCAACCAAGCCTTTGAAACGCGACTGAAACCAAATACCGCAGGCACACTCGCCGTCGACGGACTCCAAACTGCATAAATGTTTTACAGTCCAGTTGGCCCTCACCCAAGCCGCTGTCCGGAGCTCGTATGGACTCTTTACTTTAGAGAGCTTCGTAGCTTTATGCTAGTTGTGTCTGGAGCTCGTATGGACTCTTTACTTTAGAGAGCTTCGTAGCTTTATGCTAGTTGTGTCTGGAGCTCGTATGGACTCTTTACTTTAGAGAGCTTCGTAGCTTTATGCTAGTTGTGTCTGGAGCTCGTATGGACTCTTTACTTTAGAGAGCTTCGTAGCTTTATGCTAGTTGTGTCTGGAGCTCGTATGAACTCTTTACTTTAGAGAGCTTCGTAGCTTCCCTTAATTGTACAAGCAAAGAGGTTATTCACTTGTTTCACTCACTGTGCTTTGGCTGGATGCTAGCATCAAGGGGGTGTGTAAGGGCCATCCTCCAGACAGGATAAGGCTGATTAGTTCTGATGGGGCTCCTGTCTTATAGAACCTAATGTGTCCGTGACTGAGGGAGCTTGGTTCTGGGGCGGGATACAGTGGAACTATAAATCGCAGAGCTTGTTCCCAGGTCCTCTTGCCGGTAATTGGCCATTAAGACCCATGTTTTGGAGATGGAGTAGCCAGATGTCCCTGATGTGGTCGGGAGTCTTGGAGTGGGCCTTGTGGAGAAAAAAGGAGGCTGTTAAATGAGGAACTGGAGCGGGGGTGGCGCTGGGGGAGGGGGGGATGGGGTGGACATTGTCCCTCATTAAAATGACCAGAGCTGGGCTAGCAGGGCCATAAAAGCCGCTTTAATGTTCAAACCAGAGCAGCTCCACAGCTTGCCCGCGGTTGTAAAGCAGACCCTGAATTCCCCGAGATTCCCTCCGCTGTCATAGCTCTCGGCACCAGCTGTCCATCCTCGTTTATACGTAACGCGTGGGCCTCCAGTCCCCACCCCCCCCCCCCCCATCCCGTCCGGAGGACGGCGTCCGAAGAGCTCGCCGGCCTGATTGAGGGGGACATATGCGAGGGCAACATTGAGTCTTCCAGTGTTTGGTGTCGCGTCATGCGGCCCCGCTCTGCCCCTGGCGATTTACGGCGCCGTGGGGGATTCTCGCGTTACCTCCTCCGTATGGCTTTCCACTCATTCTGGCCTCCCCGTGCCGCCACAGATGCCGTCCTCGGGTTTTGTTTCCCCGCGCCGTCGGCTGACCGGCCCGCTCTCTGAAATTAAAATTCCGTGGCGCCCGGGGGGGGGGGGGGGGGGGGGTCATGTAGGCATGGCAGCCCTCGTGTCGGAGGACGCCCTGCCTGCCGTGTGTGTTTGGGCATCAAAGTCCTGGCCCCAGTTGCTTCTCTGGGGGGGGGGGGGGGGGGGTTCGCTGGAGCAGTGCCCATCCCTTAATGGAGATTCCAGCGAGGCGGAAAGGCAAATGTTTGTGGTCCCTGGTCTTCTTGGTGTCCTGGCTCCAGGACAGCTGTTACCTTCTCTTCCTTCCTCCTCCCTGCTGCCCGCCCACCCCCCCCCCCCCCCCTCCCCCCCGGAACCCCAGAATGCAACACAATGTACGCTGGCATCCCAGCTGCAGACACTTCAAGATATCAGCTAATATTCTGACAGAAGCCTGCATGCTTAATCACTTAGGCTTCCGGCGACAACGGTCGTCTTTGAGGCTCGCAGAAGTCCCACCGGAAAACGAACAAACTGCGTATTCCGGGGAAGTGTCTGTTTTTCCATGCCTGGTAAATCCAACACCGGCTAACTGGTGCAAAATGAACTCGTTACGTTAACCACACAACACGTTGAGACACGTTTCTAATGATATCACGCTGGTGCGGGTAAAGTGGTCGAATGGTCAGATGGTGTTCCCTGCACTCGCGTTACCCTTGGCAACAACACTACTTCTCTTTCTTTTTTTTGGTGCTGACGTCGTTTGTTTTTTTGTTTGTCTCACTTTGGTGGAAGGTAATGGCCTTCTTTTGTCCAGCGGTCAGAATGGCCGCCAATGGAAGTGTTATTTACCCTAGCAGGTTAAAGAACTGTTGGCCAGTGGAGTGGAACGGCTGCGTCCCTTCGGACAGGCCAACAGAGATCACACCGTGGGCTCCTGACGGATGGCTCTTGTTAATGTAGGAGCTGAATGGACACCCCACGGCCTAGCCCTCCCACACCAGGACGTTGCAGAAAGAGGCTCACAACAGTATTCCGTTTTGTTCTTTTATGCCTTTTTTCTTCCACCGTCTTTGTTTCAAAATGGCATTTGGTCTTTCTCCCCAGATTCTTCTTCCCTCACTACCCGCCCCCCCCCCCCCCCCCCCCCCCCTCCACCACCTCCTCCCTCCTCTCGCTTGGCTGAAAACTGATATCCACCAGGCTGCTTCGGGTTACAGTACTGGCCCGGGGATTCTTTTCAAAAGGTGAACCTGGAGAATAATGTGCTGTGGAGAAGTGGTGGGTGGGTAGGGAGACCGGAGAGAGAGAGAGAGGCGAAGCAGGGCCTGGACTGCCTTTCCCCTGGCCGCCAGGCTATAGGCATTCGGCTACTGCCCATTGTGAGTCCTCAATCAAAGGGATTCGTTTGTGATGGGGACGACCTTTGACCCCCCCAACGCCCACACTATGTAAATTAGTGCACAAAAGGATTGAGCGATATTTTTCTCTTTTTTGTCGTGGACAGACAAACACACACAGACACCCACCTATACCCACTGTTTGTGCTTATGTTTTGGGCCCTACAGACTACATAAACACACACACACACACACCGATACCCTCCCTGTGTATTTGTGTAGTCTGCGTTTGAACATGTTTGTGTTCCCTGTGTGTGTGTGTGTGTGTGTGTGTGTGTGTGTGTGCGTGGACGTGCACATTAACAACTGGAAGCCCTCAGGCAGCTTTGGCCGCACTGGTGAGAAAAGCACCAAGATGAACATGCTGTCACTGGAAGGTAGCCTCCTCATCGCCGTTGTCCTTTTGGCCCCCCAGGTAGAGCTAGTAAATAGAGCTCACTCAGTCGTTCCCAAAAGCCCCCCCCCACCTCCTCCTCTCCCTCCTGCTATTGTCTGCACCACATAAAGGAGGGGCGGGGGGGGATGTAACAGAAGATGGGCCAACGTGTTGAGGTTCTTGGACTACGCCCTTTCCCAGAGCAGATCCGCGACTGACCATTACCGGTCGGAGGGCTTTAACCCCCCCAGGGGAAACTCGATAGCCCTGAACTGCCCCCACCCCACCGCTGGCCCCATAAAACCAAGTTAACATTCACTTACAGGTTTTTTATTTTTTTTATTTTTTCATTTTTTTAGCACTCCACTTTAGCCGAAGGCCGAAAACGTGTGTTCACCTTCCCTTTGTGTGTAGATGCAGAGAGAATGAGAGTGCTCTGTTTGACACCTGGGTAATGGAAGGCACACAGGTGGACTTAATGGCCTCCGCATTCAGAGGGATCTTTTGTTTGCTGGTTCTTTTCTTTCATGTTTGCTCTGCTTAGCACAGATCAACACATTTTAGTGGGTTGAAAAGGAAGGGACAATAGTTTTAACTTCAAAGTAGGTGACTTATTGGAGTATTTCACTTCTATTTAGTTGGTTTTGGTATGAACATGAATAAAGATGTTTGTTGTTTCTAAATTCGGCTATAGTTTCCTCAAAATGACTACAGGCGACCGCAGGAAATACCTGTCACTCAGTATACATAACGCAAAACCCACTCTCACGCCCTCTTGATTCGAAAAGCTAAAGGGCTTCCATTTCATGATTGCCCTGTATGGATCCAAGGCTCTGCTTCGACATGCACACGGCTCTGCAGTGGTCAAAAGGCCTCACCTCCAAATGTCCTCTTGACATCTGTTGAAATGCAAAAGTACATTTAAAATGCACCAGCTGATGGATTACTCAGCTCCCTGCATGTTGGAGTCACATTTTTCTGTTACCACATACATCAATAACTAGGTCAATAACTGCGTACTTTCAGACGCATGACTCGATGTTATTAAACTTATGAAATAGGACGCTTTGGATCTCGCTGGAATACACGGCGGCTTTTCTCATCAACGGAACGCAGCGAGACTTGTCCATGATTGGAACCATCTGTTCAAAGGGCTTTAAAGGATAGAGCCGCACCGCCACACCACCGAGCACGCCCTGCGTCCCATGACCTCACGTCACCCGGCAGGCATTATGCAAATTAACTAGACAAATTCTGCGGGCCCCCCCCTCCCCTCCCCCCCCCTCCCCCCCCCGTCCGCAGAGTCCCATGCCGACGCCTGACCTCCCATCCTAACCCCTGTCGTTGCTTTCTGGGGGGGGGAGTGGTGTCGGAGGAGGAGGAGGCGGGCCGATCGGACAGCAGCTCGGCTCATTGTTCGGGCAGGCACAATGCTGACGTCATGGAATCGGTGAGCCCGTGAGAGTGTCCGACTCTACGGGTTGTTTACGGCCGCGCGGGCCTGTGTGCTGGGGAGCCCACCTCGGCGAAATAGACCGGCGGGCCGCAAGGCGGCCGTGAACCGTGAGTTACGCCCCCCCCCCCCGCCAAACCTCTGCGGCAAAGATTAGCGGCTCCCACACACTGGATATTAAAGTCTGCTTTACTACGCCCGTCAACAACCATACAGGGCCGTGGCCTGGTGTTATTGAATTCATATAATGAGAGTTATTAGGCTGTACATCTCCCACCATCCAAGGATATTGCTTGATCTATCCGAGGAGGTCCTAGAGGGAAAAAGAGTCCACATAGGAGATCACATCCCTTTCTATGCAGTGGTCTCGTTTTCTGGGTACGTAACATATGTTAAAGACGAAAGCTACCTAAAGTAAGTGACTGTTTGACGTTCAAACACGGATGAATCACGTGGCAGCCTGCGAACAAGCGCTCGGTGTGGTCCCAACAATCAGGGTTTAAATTGACCACATCATAAATGATTGCTTTTAGCACAGCGGGCTCGTTCTGGTCCTGGGAAAGCGCTGAGCTGGCGGCTAGGGAAAGGGTTCCAAGCGGATGTACCTGTGGCGTAAAGCGGAGCCGTGCGGAGTCCTGGAGGGGGGAACTCGATGCTAGCAGGCCACCCGAGTTACAAGACGGTGGCTCTGGTCAAGGGCCCAGCTTCAGCTGCTCCTGGGGGGTCTAGTCACAGGTCGGGGGGGGGGGGGGGGGGGGGGCAAGACAAAGCTTCACAATCGCTATTCTTGTACTCACAGGCCTAGCAGGGGCCTCAAGTTGAAAAATGGGACGCCACCTGGCACAATTTAATCCTCCCAACTATTTCCAAGCCCGGAGCGTTGGTGCTGCGTCCTGTGTGTACATTAGGGCTGCCCCCGGCCCAGACGGTGCCACGTTTAGACGCCCCACTGCCCACAGCCTTACCCAGCAGAACGGAAACAAAGCAGCTTCGGTTCAAACCTTCCAAGTTGTAAGGACGCTCATTTGAGGGTATTCTCTTTTTCATTATCATGCAATGTTTTTCATTTATGCCTCGCTGTCTTCAAAATATCCGACCACGTATCCAGGAAATGAAACGAATCAGTAGCGTATCAATCATTCTATCCCGGGGAAGAACAAAAAATTGTCTACCCCAGGGTTTGTCAGATATTACATTCTACTGTGCTTTTGTCAGCAGCTCGCTGTATGTGGGGGACCTGTCTCATGGGGAGAGGAGCAAACAGCCCTGCAAAGGGAGATCCAGCCCGCCAGGACGTAGCGTAGTGGATTAGCGTAGCACAGCGTGGCCTGATGTTTAATCACTCGTCGTGTGGGCACTGTTCAAAGCGGCGAGCAAGCCGTTCGGTAAACACCCAGGAAGCCTCCATCGCTGGAGCACGGTCCCAGCCCCACCTCTCGGTTTGCGCGGGCTCTGTGCCGTGGCAAGGCGGGCCCAGTCCTCCTTCATTCTTCATCGTTTCGTTCCTACTTTCTTTCGTCCGTGCTTTTTTTCTGTCTTTTTAAAAATGTATTTTGTTCTTTAATGCCTTCTTTCTCTCTCTCGCTCTCTCTCTCTCTTTCTCTCTTTGTCTCTTTCTCGCTTTGTCTCCCTCAGAGTCTATCTCTGCAGTGACTCAGGTGCAGACATCATGCCTGCCTGCAGCCCTGTAGCTTGAAGGCAGACTAAACAGCTGCTTAAATGCGCTGTCAGGCTGGCTTTTAAAAGCATTGTCTAATTGCACAACAATTATCCCCTTTAATGATACTTAATCGTCAGATTGGTGACTTTCTTCCCCAAAGCGGATGTAAGCAACATGATTTATCCGCCGGCAATCAGCCTGTCGTTTTCCTCCCATCCAGGGGTCAGGGTTCACGTTCCCAGAGGCAGAGCCGATATCCTCTGCGGGACCGAGTGAGTGACTGTGGCTGTTGGAAGCCATCCGCACACACTACATCATCGGCTGATTAGGGCGAATTCTCCGGCTTGTTTTGTACCACCACACTGGATGTTCCCCTGACCCCCCCCCCCAGCCCCCCACCCCCCGTCTCCTCTGCAGTGCCCCTGAGGCATTGGGCCCGTCCAGCAAACCCTCTGTGATACAAAAAACGACGAGGTCTCACTACATTTCCCCCGTGTGTTGTCAGAGTGGAGACAGATTTGTACACGGCCACGCTTGCGGTTTTGGTGCCGCAGCCCAAGACAAACTGAGGACAGATGTGCTTGGAGTCGTTTACATGCGTCCCCCCCCGCCCCCCCCCCCACCCCCTCCACACACACACACCTCCCTCCTCTTTCCTCCTACACACCCCACCAAGCTCCCCCTCCTTCATCTGGGACTCGTTGTGTCTGTAACAAAGCACAGCTGCACCGATCCTTTGGTGAACCCACTGGGCTGAAAGGAGCTGGCTGGGAGGCCGGGGCCCCGGCCCCTGGCCCCTGGCAGCCAGGCCCCTGAGCGGCGCATCCCGCACGCAGCAAGCGGCAATGGCAGTCAGGACAGGAAGGAGAAAACACGCTCGGCCACTTCAAGATCACGGACCACAGCGCACACGCTCTGTTTGAATCTTTGCATTTCGGCTCCAAGCCGAGAGTGATTTGAGGCTTATCTTTTTTTGGGGAGACTCTCAAACTGCAGGCGTCAGGAGAAAGAGCAACGATGAAGCACCGCTTTTCTGGGCCCGGTCGGAAGCCACGACCAACCAACCACCCGTCCGTCCTCGTCCTGCGCGTCGCCACTGGCCGACGCCCGGTCACGCGCCGCCGGCTGACGGCCTCGCCCCCGCAGAGCAGTGTGTCAGTGTGTCAGTGTGTCAGTGTGTCAGTGTGTCAGTGTGTCAGGGTGTCAGTGTGTCAGTGTTTCGGTGCCTCGGATCGTGTCCAATGAGGAAGCCATGCATATCAGAGGGAGCGGGCTTAATGGACAGGGCGGGCCACGTGGTCGGCCCAAATTGATGGCACGCGAGGGGCTTCCGAGGAACGTGTGTGTGTGTGTGTGGGTGCATGGGGGTGTGTGTGTGTGTGTGTGCGCGTGCGCGTTCAGTGGCCTGTTGTCTTAGCCTCCACTCCAGGTCACCCGGGGCGTGGCTTTTAGATCCGTCCACCTCTTGTTTGCACCATCAGCACAATTACAACCCAAGGCCGGGCTATTCGTTTAGAAAAGACCCACACAGCCTGAAGATACAGACATTAACTGCTTGCACAGATGGATGATCCCACTACAAATCCTGACCCCCCCCTCCCACCTCTAATCCCCCCCCCCCCCACACACACACCTCCCCCCGACATACCTTAACCATCCAGCCGCCCCCACCCCCCTTCAGCTCGTGCTTCAGATCTTCTGTGAGCGCCAACTTGCAGGGGGGGGGGGGCGGGGAAACCAGCAGGTTCAAAGCAGGTTAGTGGGAAGGATGCGTGTATTTTGGCTGCACTGTTGATATCCTCGGGATAACCACACTGTACACACGGATGACTTCTCTTGACACACACTCGGGGAAAAACATAAAAACAGTCATCCAGATGCGCTTTCCCTCTGCCTTTTTGCCTTGTTCGTCTGGCTCTGCACATAACAAGCTGTCATGTGCCTGGAAAGCTCGCCGTGACTGGAATCAGGGGCGTTTTGAGAGGAACCCAACCCCCTTTCTGCCTTTAATCTAGCTTGTGTGTGTATTTTCCCTTCTTTTTCGGTTAGCACCAATCTAATTGTGTTTCAAGCAGAATTTGACACGTATTGATTCAAATGTGTGGAGGAGAAAGAACATCGTATTGGCTTCTGCCCTAATCCGTCTCTTTGAAGCCCCCTCCCCCCCTCCTCCCCCCTCCGGCTTCATTGTTTTGAGGAATGTTTTCACTCTTTCTCTCTGCCTCACTCTCACTCATTAACTAAGCAGCGTCTTTTTTTTAAATGGCGGGTCCCCAGAAGCCCCTAAGTTTATTGTCCTGTCGTTTTGCCTAGAAGGCGGGTTCCAACTTCCTGTTGGGAGGGGCCCAGGGAAGGGGACTAGAGAGATGAGGCCAGTGGCTGTTTCAGGAGTGTTGATGAGATGTTTCAGCTCCTGCCAATTCCTGGCAATGTGGCTCTACCTAACAAACACTGTGCTGCCCACCCTCACATGCTGTGTAGTAGCACGGCGCAGAGTACAGTATGCATGTCCCTAAAAAGAATATTGCATACAGTGTATGCATGTTTTCTTTTTAGTATTTCTCCAGCTGGCGTTCAGGCGTGATACAAAGTTTGGCCCTGAACCAAATTTCCTTTAAATGTCCGCCTGTAAAAGACATTTCAAGAAGACTGGGAAATAAATAAGCAACCAATCAAACCTGGGGACTAATAACTTTGCACACCCCTGCTAGGTTGCGTGTTTTCTGTGTGTGTGTGTGTGTGTGTGTGTGTGTGTGTGTGTGTGTGTGCGTGCGTGTGTGCGTGTGCGCGCGCGTGCGTGCGTGTGTGATAAGCTGTCTCATGGTGTGGGCGGATGGTGCAGGTCTGAGCGGTGTTGCTGTGGGCCTGAGAGGCGTAGCCAGCCTCTGTGTGTGTGTGTGTGTATGTGTGTGTGTGTGTGTGTGTGTGTGTGTGTGTGTGTGTGTGTAGCCAGCCTCTGGGGTGCAGCGTTATGGTCTTCTTCTCCTCCTTCCTTTGTCTCTCGCTTCATTTCCCAGCCAAAGAGGACTCAGGAGCAGCCCTGTCCATTCCCCGCTCCACACCTTCCCCAAGAAAAAAGCAGGGCCACGGGAATTCCATTATTCCATTCGCTTTTTCCCAACGAACCTCGAGAGTTTGGACACGGCCACACAAACACGTACAGACCAAGGCTGTGCGTACGCCTGGATATAATGGCCATACTTTAAAGTCCCGTCGCTTAAAAAAGCCTTATTTCAGACATCGTTTTTCTTTGCTGAGATGATATCACCCAAACCCTAAACACATCTTTTGGACTACTGACAATTCTACCACCAGTTAGAGAACTAGGACGAGTGGTGTTTATTTGTATTTCTGCTGTTTTTTTTTTCTTGTTGTGCTCTTCTCTGGGTTAGTTTATCTTATTAGCATCTCTGGGAGAGAAAAGGAACCCATTGTGTGTGTGTGTGTGCGTGTGCGTGTGCGTGTGTGTGTGTGTGTGTGTTGGTAAGGGGACGGGCGCATGCACGTGTTAAGTGTTTCGCGAGTGCCCACACAAGGTAGACAGGAGACAGAGGAAGAGAGATTTATGAGCGCATGTTTGGGTGTGTGGTTAGTTCTGTAATTGGATGCAGTGGAGCATGTCAGTCTTTACCTGAGCCAGGCATTTGCATTCGTTTGATCGACAGCGACCCAATGCAAAAACAGGCACAAGTGTCATTTCAAGTAAAGATTGAACGACTGCACCGACCCTGCCCTCTTCATTAGCCATTTATTGCCGGTAAATTAGATGGGCGTTTTAACTCCGGTAGATTCTTGGAACGTAAAGATCAAGACGAGGAATGCATGGCTGTCTTTGAAAAGGCTCGGGTTCAAATGGCAAAAGGTACGACGCTCACAATCCCATCTCCGGGGATCAAAATGCATCACACGGGTTCCTCTCTCCGCGGTCGGGATGGGTCTTTGATTGTTATTCCGAAGCCCCGGCTATTTAGAGCCAGCCCACTCTCCTCTGCAGACTGTTGGCTCTCGACGCTCCCGCCTCCTAACGACTCCGCAAACAGTTAGCAGGAAGTAGTGCGTGTAATGTGGACCAATCAGCTGATTCTGCCACAGCGCCGTGCCATGTGCGCTCCTCTGTCGCCGGCGTCTGCTCTTCCCCGGGCACCGAGGGTTGGATGAGTGGCCGAAGGTCCTGTCTCTATTTCGGAGGGGTTCAGGCGCTCGTCACGTTTGCCCGTCCGACGGAAAGCGATTGAGCGGCCGCCAGTCAGTCCTGTGGCGTCGGGGGGCGCGGGCGGGGGCGTGCGTGACGACGCCCGCACGATCGCCCAGCCCCGTGCCTCCGTCTTGCGCGATGGCTATTGCTTGCGGTGGCTAAAGCTGCCCTCCGTTTAATGAACTGGGTGTCGAGCGGCAGCGTGGGAGGCTAGACAATTTGTCAGGATTTAATCAAGCCCCACCGCACAGGCGAGCTCATTTGATCAGAATTGATAACAAACAGATCGCTTCAGCGCCGGTCGAGCTCCCGGGAAGACGTCTTTGTATTCCCGCTTTTGTACGCCGACCGGTTTTTCCCTCCTCCCAAATTAACCGTCCAACCGCCTGCAGACTTTGAATGTCTGATCAAAATGTCTTGGCCTCTAGATCTGATATGGGAATACACAATGGCTAGCTGGTTCATTGATCGCCATTATTGGATTTGAATGTGTTTCTCTTTCTTTCAATCCGCTTTGTGTGTGCTGAATAACTGGCTAATGCTCTTCTTTGTAGCTCTATAAACAAAGCTAGGTTTAGTCGTTTTTTTAGGCCTGCATGCTATGCATGAGTTCAGCCTGCATAGTGGTTTGAAATCCTACTTCAAGCCCTCCTAGGAGGGATGAGATGTCCAATCGGACTTAATAGTCCCCCCTCACCATGTCACAGCAAAGGGGAATTCACAAATGGTTAATCGCTCTGCACCATCTCCATAGCAATTTCATTATGGTTCACCCATGACAGAAAGCTGAGAGCGCCTCGGCCCTGAACTCAGCCCAGACAGCTTTACCACTTGGGTTGTTTTTTGGTGACAAACAAGTGAACAGGCTCATTTTTATAATGCACACAGCCACTGAAGTGAGACACAGAATGCCGTACCAACGCACCCACAGAAGATCCCCCCCCCCCCCCCAAAGCTGCTGCTTAGAGGCCATTTGAATTGGGTGGCAATACAAATCATGTCTGCTTGAGCTCGCAGATTATTTAACCCTCTGTTTCCGACCTCCATTAAATTTGGTTCTGTTTGGCCGTGGAAATCGGGTTATTTCTACACATTTTAGGGGTCTAATTCTTGGCAACATTTCCACGTAGCCATACATTTTATGGCCTATTGATCAAACTGTCAAGTACATGTCAATTGGGATGTTGGTTCCTCTCCTTGAACAGACCCTTATTTGACCCCAAACGGAGGAATTCTCACTGGAATGTGATTGTAAAAGTTTGCTGAACTTTTATAAGTGGTTTGATGGGGACTGTGTTTACCGGACTAAGAGACACTTAGGTCTCTTTCGACACACACAGCGGTTCTGACCCGGTCATCGTAGTTGCAAGACTAGCTGCAATGGCTGCTGGTGTCAACGTTTTTTTTTTCCGGCCCTTCAACCCTGGGAGAAAGACCCAGCCTGGTCCCTTTGGGGTGGACAGCACAGCCGCGACGCGGCACCAAGACCTCTGGCTCTGCTTCCCTCGAACTCTTTTTGACATGAACTGGAGACTGGCCAGGCCTGCTGCATGGAACCACCAGGCGACAGAAGCCTTTCATTGCCGGACTGATAAAGAGAAGGAGAAAAAAAAAAAAAAAACGTCTCCCCAAGCGCCCAGAAACACACCCTCAGAGGATACAGTACCTCACCAATCATTCTCCCCCTCCTGTCGCCCTCTGCTTCTTTTTTTTTTAGGATGCCGTTCTGACAGGAATGATCAAGGGGTTGAGATGAACAGCTTTGAAGGCTTGCTTGGGAGATCAAAAGGAGCAGCTAATACTCAGTTACAGGTTGCACTCAGGCAGTTTAGTGGCCAGCCCTCGTGATCCTGCCACCAGCCCAAAAAACACATGCTCCACTTGGCACAATCCACCCCCAACCCCCCCACCCCCACCCCCCACCCGGCCTGATGCTGGAAATGATCAGGTGATGACTGCGAGGTTAATTGCTGGATTTTCCGTGATGGTTTTCTTTGTGGAATGCCGTTGAGGAGTAATGTGAGGCTGTGGTCTGGATACTGTTGATAAAAGGCTATTAAATGTAGATTTATGGTGCTTTTCTCTATGTTACTGTTGGAGCTGCTTTTATGTTGAGTGCTCGTTTCTAGGGTGATGTCAGCTATTATAGTGCTTGAAAAGGAGCAGCTGAATATGACTTTATGCTCTAATTAGTTTCAGTTAGTGGCTCCAGAGTGAATCTGTGGGAAATGTTTTAATTTAGCCCATGCAGGGGGATTTGTGTGGGAGAGTTTTTGGTTAGCTTTAATTTGATTGCAATTATTAACTTTAGGTTAATAATCTTGCCAAGTAATCAAAAGTGAAATTCTTATTTATTAGTTTGGTTCAATTTTTTTACCTTCAGAGTATATTACTGGTTGTTTGTTGCTGTGTATTTCCAAGGTGGACTGGCCATGTGTTCCAATCTTGATGTTCTTGGTAGATAATAGCATTTGAACAGTGCCTGGGTTGAGCACTGATTAAATACAGTGTAAGCGAGGCTTCGATGGGTTTCTGCGGCACTCCGTGGCCTTTGGAAAATGGCCTCTGTACCGCACAGTATAATAAGGAGCCATGAATGTGGACACACAGGGAACAAATGGCTTGTCATTCACAATCAGATTTTGATAAGGTGCCCTTAGCAACCGGCCCCGCCTTTCTTCTTTCAGCCCCCCCCCCCCCTCCTTTTTTGCTCCACTACCCACTGTTCGTTCCCTCCCACCTCCGTCCCGAGAGGAGGAAGCCCTCCTTCAGACTGGACAGAGTGAGCAATGCGGCCCGTTAAAAAAAGGGGAATGAGGAGAGCCGAAGCAATTAAAAACCCCTCCGACCTTCACGAGAGGGCCGAGCGGGGGGGGGGGGGGGGGGGGGGTTAAAGGACGGCTCTTACAGACGTGGAGATCAACGGCTCGTTTCTAATAACGTTGATTTAGGTGGGGGGGTGGTATGCCATGACGCTACCCGATAGAGCCCGGGTCCTGGCAGGAGGAGGAGGAGGAGAGATGGAGGAGGAGGAGGAGGAGAGGCTACAGTAAATTGGTTTTAGACGGAGACTATCTGACCTCTCAGTTAGCCCCTTCAAAGTTCCACACTCGATAACGACCACGCCTGCCTGCTGAAGGGAGCCATGAATCCATTATCTTCCACTGGGAGAGGCTTGGATGTTCAGTTCCGTGGCCGTCTCCTTCGCTCTTCATCGTAAAGCTGTCAGAGACGGGGCCGTGGCGATGGCCAGTGTGGCGACGGCACGCTCATTGTAAGCCTCACCTGTACGCTGACATTAGCCGGGGGAGGGTCAGTGGCGCTAGCAGAAAGGCGTCTTAAAGACTTCGAGAGTATTTGACACTGTGGTAATGTGGTCAGCCTAATACCCTGTTAAAGCCTCAGTATCATGGGCGCCGTCCTGATAGCTTGGCAGAACCAAATCCCAGTTGCTGTGTGCTGATAAGTGTCGAAGGATGTAGCTTAGCCTTATCAGCCCTTGGCTCCAATGACACAGTAATCCAGACGACGCAAAAGGCTGTCATTGCACTATGAAACACAGACACACACACACACACACACACACACACACACACACACACACACACTTATTTAATTTGCCCAACAAAGACACAGTGGTTGAGTTACAGCTTCCTTTGCTACTCCCAACAGTTTGAACTCGGCGAAGGAGTCTAATCCCCCGAGGCTAAGAATTAGCCGCAAGAAAACAGCTACTATCACCCTTTCACCCTCGAACCGACTGAGCGTTTGGTCTGCCATCGCAGAAGGCCCGCGCAACAGCGGGATGGTTAACAAGACCTGGCTACCCCCAATAGCTGTGGGCTAGCCGGCCGCTAGCTTAGTTACAACGCAGCAGGAAGTAGCTAAATGCCTTCGAGTCCATGAAGCAACAAAGCGCTTCGAGCCTCTAGAGGCTGGCCTTGCGGGATAACCCGGAGGAACACGGGGCTAAGGCTAATTTCGACTGGTGGTAAGCCCGGGCTCAGTCAGAACACAGGGCCTTTGTGCGCAAATGGGAGAAAGCCTGGGCTCTGTGAAAGGAAATGGAGGTGAATCGGCGGGCTTGGCACAGAGTCGATCTTTTTACCTTGTTATTGTCCTCCGAACGCTGGGACTGTCAGACAGGCCAGCAGCCCCCGGGGGGAGCAAATGGCCGTCTGCTGATGTGAGAGAAATTCTTAATGTAAGAAAGAAAGACAGTTTGAAGAGAAAAGCAGACCATAGTTCTTGTAGTGGAATTTTTTCCACCCCTCGCGGGTAAAGTTAGCATATCAAAGGCATTGATAAGGTTTAGCTATCTGAGACTGAATTGTCTGGGATTTTGCTAGTGAAATACATAATATAAATAGTATATATAGTATAAAGAACGATATGCATATTTTCCTTTCATTTTGTTTGCGTCTGTTAATTCGTCATAATTGAAGCAGCAGTTGTAGGGGGTGGAAACGGCAACAACATTATCCATAGTCTCTCACATGCTACGTGCTGAGGCAGTCGGCCATCGCCATTAAGCTCAGCAATCAGGCCAGCTGCCAGTTAATCATGTCTACGCGGCTCTGATCGAACTTCCTATTTAACTCTCCTAATTGCCGAAGAACTACAAATACTGTGTGTTTCTTTCATGCAAATCCCTTACATATTTTCTGGATCCCCGGCATGAATCCGATGCTCTTCTGAGTTGTTTGAAGTGTTGTGCATTAGCCGAACGCCTTCAAGGGTCCGCTGTGCCTCGTCAGCCCCACATCCAACACTGCACTGTAAACAGTTTACTCTCTCAAAAGAACCCCTTTCACACTAAAGACAAGGATATTAAGCCTCACAAGGGGCAGAAAGGCGGACTAGCTTTAAGACACCGCGGAAAAGAGATGGTTTCGAAATAAGGATCAACCAGAAGAATGGCATTTGCTTCCTGGGTTTCCCGTGCGTCCGTAAATGTATTCCAACTAAAGGCTTAAGTACCACCTACAGGGGGAAGGGAATACATGTGCATAATTACGGCTAGTCTCCAGCTAAGATACACGCATTACCACTGAATGATGGGATTCCTTGCCTTGTATGTAATAATTGGGCAATTACTAAATATAATATATTATGAAGGTTATTGGTTGTTCAGGGAAAAGCACGCTGTACTGAGAAGAAGAAAACCATCCTTATTTCACTAGAAATATGAAAAAGGGCCAATGTTGTGACTCCACTCCTCCCTGCCAAATAAGAAGCCTAATCCGTGGCACGTTATGCCCCCTTCATTTGGTCGTCTCATCCCCGTCGTACAGCGTGAACCAGATCAGCTAAGCAGCCCCTCTGAATAATGGAGTTAGTCAGGGGCGCCTCGCCATTAGCCCGAGGGGACTGCCTCCAGGGCATTGGCTGTGGTCGGCGTTTCCCCCCCCCCCCGGGGGGGGGGGGTTCACGAGTATTTCTCGGCTGTCGGGTGACATCACTTCCCGGAGATCAATGGCGGTAATATGGGGACGGTGTCACTTACCGCACACCGGGTGGGTGGGTGGGGGGGGGGGGGGGCTCTCGGCTCTGGCTAACTTTCCCGTTTCTGGAACGTCGCCCCAGCTACCTCCCTTTCCGTGATCCCACTGCTGGACGGAATGTGTGTTCTTTCTTTCTCTCCCCTCCTCCCAAAAAACGTCGCTGTTCTTTGTGTTCTAGTTTCAATAACCCAGCCCTTTTTTTTCCCCCTCTCATGTCTCACGCACACACTCTCTCTCTGGCACATACACACACACGCACACACACACACACACACACACACACACACACACACACACACACACTCCTTTTCTCTTTCTGTTTGTGGCTGAGGTAGAGGCATCACGTGCTGGAGCAGACAATGGAGGGGCACTTTGGGGAGGTTTGCTGGGGAGGTTAGCTTTTTGTGTTGTTAGCCCGGCACAGAGGAGGGGGTGTTAAGCTGTGAATGGGAGCGTTGAGTCGGAGGTAATTTTGTGCCCGGGTGTGGGGCATTAGGTGGACCGGCCTTTCTGCTGACGGGGCCTGACTAAACCCACCCCTCCCCCCGACCCATCCGGGCCCCCCCCCCCCACCTCCCACCCCCTGCTGCATCGGCGTTTCTGTCCGATAGAAGGCCTTTCTCTCCGGCTCCAATGACAACATGTCGGATTGGGTGTGGCTGATGAGGTACCTCTGAGCTGTCGTCCATTTTACCTTAGGAAGCCAAAGCATCTACATGGAGGGGAGCTGCTCAGAGAAGACCAGTCTCTCTCTCTCTCTGTGTTGTGTGTGTGTGTATTTTTAGGTGTGTGTGTGTGTGTGTGTGTGTGTGTGTGTGTAAGTGTGTAAGTGTCTGTGTGTGTTTAAGTGTGTGTGTGAAATAAATGACCGGAGCTGCGCTAGACGTCCCTATTCATTATCATGGGGAGCGCCGTTGCCTGCTTGGGCCTGTCCTCTGACCTCTGGTCACACCAGCTGACTTCTGGGTGGGGGGGTTCCCTGAAGTGGCGTGGCAGCTCCATCTCCCGGCAGCAGTAAAGAGCCGGGCCCCCCCCCCCCCCCCCCCCCCCCCCCCCGAGACTCACCGCCACAGACTGCACCCATGCTATTGCACACCCAACCTTAGGCACAGATCAGTGCAGTACCGTGGACACTCAAATGTTGCACATTTGCATACTTGTGAAAGCGGTTTCACACTTCACAGATCTCTCTCTCTCGCACACACTCAAACACACACACACACACATGCAGACACACATTGTAATTAACCTTCACTTGAAAGCAGTTGCGTGACCGAGCTGACCCAGGGCCAGGCACCCAGATCGACACCTCTGCAGCCCCACGGGCGGGCGATGACGCTCACGCCTGTCGTGTCACTTCCTGGCCTGGCAGCCCCGTCCAACCTCAGACCGACCTTTGTGTCTCTGTCCCGGTCTCTCACTGCCACATGGGTGCCCCTCTCTCTCTCTCTCTCTCTCTCTCTCTCTCTCTCTCTCTCTCTCTCTCTCTCTCTCTCTCCCTCTCTCTGGGGCTCCCACCTGATATCGTCTCCCTGTCTTCCAGTCCGTCAGTCCGCTGCCTACTGAGATCTGAGGACGCGTCGTCACTCTGTATTCCGCCCGTTGTCTCGGCAACCGGTGGACGCGGGGCCCGGCTGGGTGATTGCCTGAAGGCTGCGAGTTTACAGAAGGCTGCCTTGAAGGGAACACCTTGAGCCGGCCAAGGTCAGGCGTCTCTCTAAAGCCGGCTGTGCCCCGGTTCAAAAAGACAAAGCGGGGGTGTGGGGGGGGGGGGGGGGGGTAAACAAAATAATTGGACGGGGTTGCTCAAACAAAAGTGCAGGCGTGCGCCCAGTCGATATGGAGTGCGTTCTAGCGCACGCCAGCCCGGCCGATAGATCCCCCCCCTTTACATGGCGTACATCTTCATTACGGGCCGCGCTTGTTCTCTCTCCATGTCCAATGCCTCTCGTCAGGCCTCGGCTGGTCTTTTCCGTCGATATTCAGACGGACGGCCGTTCCCCCGGGCGACACGGACCGCCGGGCCACGCTGCTTTGTGTTTGTCAATCCTACGCCTAGCAGCGTCTGATGGGATGCAACCTGAGCGCAAGACAAAAAGAATGTCTGGTCCTCTCTCCTCCGTGGGCAATGGAGGAAACACCAGTTTAAGTTGAACATGTTGAGAGATATTTGCACTTTTTTTTGTCTTGTATTATAATATAGTATATATATATATATATATATATATTTCGTTTTCTTGGTGTTATCTGGATGTATTTCCTGGTTGTCGCCTCTCCTTCACCCTCTCTCTGCATCTGGATGCTTCTCTCCCCAAACGTTCGGGAGTCCTTTGTTCTCGGCCATCCTCTCGTCGGCCCAATCGTTTTCTCTCCGGGGGGGGAAATCGGTGCCGCTCCCCTGGCACGGCTTTTAGTCGGACAATTACACCCCGATGCAAAAAAAAACAAAACCCCCGGCTACATTTGTGCCCGTGAAAGCAGAGCGCAGCCCAACGTAAAAAGCGCCCCCCCCCCCCCCCCCCCCCTGCCGCTAAAATAACTAGACGACGGTAATTCCGTTTGATAGGGGTAACCTTTTAGTAAGTTCCGAGCACTGTTGTGTACGTACGTACACACACACACACACACACACGCGTGTGTGTGATTGCGTGTAAGTGGGGGGGGGGTGTGTGTGCATATTCAAGCGCGTCTCGCCAGCCCATTTCGGCCTGCGATTTTTTTTTTGCCCACTTCGCACATCCTTGCTCAGCACTCGGTAAATTGGGCCCGGGGGTTAAGCCTTTGAGTTCCTCCTGAGATCGAGGCCCCGACAGCCGCCCCCCCCCCCCCCCCCCCCCCCCACGCTCCCCAGTGGAGCTCCCATCCGTGGAGCTCTGAAGTCCCTGCTCTGTCCTCCAGGTAGCGGGGAAGGAGACGTCCTCCATCAAGGCTTTTGTTCAGTCATTTCGCATTGGAGTTTAATAATTCAAATTGTCAGGGGGGCAAAGAAGAAAGAAAAAAAAAACAGTCCATCTATCTGGAGGTCTGATCTGGGCGGTTGGGAGGAGCATCCACAAGCCCTGTGTCTGTGTGTTGCTTGGCGTTGTCTTTTTTGTTTGTAGCGCCATAAACATTAGATAGCCTGAGGATGTCAGAGGGATGGATCCATGAAGGGAAGAAGGAGTCCTGAGGGTTGTGTGCTGGTGTGTGTGTGTGTGTGTGTGTGTGTGTGTGTTTGTGTGTGTGTGTGCGTGCGCGCGCACTTGTGTGTGTGCCCACTTGTGAGTTTGTGTATTTGTGTGTGCGGCTGTCTTTGTGTCCACTCACCTGTAACACAAACCAATGTTGTACCACAGCCTCTGCGTTGCTCGGTAAGTGTGTGCGTTAGACCCTCTAAGCCACCTGCCGTGCGTGCGTGCGCGCGTGTGTGTGTGTGTGTGTGTGTGTCGGAGGGTGAGCATCGCCGCGCCATGTGTGTGTGCGTGCGCTGATGAAATAAACATCACAGATGTCTGGCTCCAGGGGAGGCGAGGATCGCTAGCCATCCACGGAGAGAATTTGTGTTTGTCATCGGGGACAAAGCAAGCATGCAGCAGCTTACGCCAGAAGAAAGCTGGGAAAGAATATGGATTCCATTTGAATAATGCGCTGTTGTTTACGCTTGTATTTGCCCAGATACAAGCGTGCATTTAGCCACTTCCTAATTGGCATGTCGGTTTTTCAAGCGCAAGGTTTCGGTATTTTAGGTTTCTTAGTTAGTGATGCAGCATAGCACCCTCAGGTTGGGCCTACCTCCCCTGTGTTTCTGAACTCTTTTTTTGTGTTCTTTTTTTTTTTTGTTCTTTGTTTTTTTTTTGTTCTCTCCTCGCTCTCCCGCACCTGTTTGTAGGAATACCTTTGGGGGGTGGTTTGAGCTGAATAATAGATGAGTTAAGGAGGAATCGGCAAAACCTGGGTGGACGGGGCCACACACTCAGAGAGGGGTGTGGGGGGGAGAGACCCCCCTGTCTGTCTGTCTGTCTGTCTGTCTGTCTGTCTGTCTGTCTGTCTGTCTGTCTGTCTGTCTGTCTGTCTGTCTGTCTGTCTGTCTGTCTGTCTGTCTGTCGGTCCCCCATAAGCCCACTCAGGGAGGGGTGTGGGGGGGAGAGACCCCCCTGTCTGTCTGTCTGTCTGTCTGTCGGTCCCCCATAAGCCCACTCGGGGAGGGGTGTGGGGGGGAGAGACCCCCCTGTCTGTCTGTCTGTCTGTCTGTCGGTCCCCCATAAGCCCACTCGGGGAGGGGTGTGGGGGGGAGAGACCCCCCTGTCCCTATGTCAGTCCGTCGGTCTGTCTTTCCCTCTGTCTGTCTGTCTGTCTGTCTGTCTGTCTGTCTGTCTGTCTGTCTGTCTGTCTGTCTGTCTGTCTGTCTGTCTGTCCCTATGCCTGTCTGTCTGTCTGTCTGTCTGTCTGTCTGTCTGTCTGTCTGTCTGTCTGTCTGTCTGTCCCTATGCCTGTCTGTCTGTCTGTCTGTCTGTCTGTCTGTCTGTCTGTCCCTATGCCTGTCTGTCTGTTGGTTTGTCGGTCCGTAAGCCCACTGTGTCCTAACGTCCCCCTCCCTCCGTCTCCCCCACAGTGCGGTTCCTGGACTGCGGCCGGAACGTGCCGGTGCGCCTGGAGAGCAGCGACCCGTCCGACTTCCGGATCGAGGCGGACGGGGTGGTCTACGCCGCTCGCAGCCTCCGCCTCCCCGCCCGGCGCCCCCTGGTGATCACGGCCAGCGACGCCGCCACCCAGCAGCGATGGGAGACCCAAGTGAGGCTGACGCCCCCCTCCGGCCACAGTCAGCAGGTGGGGCCCCCCTTTTACGATCAACCCCCCCCCCACACACACACACACACACACACCCCTCCGCCACCCCCTACACCCCTTCCAATTAGCTGGTCGACAGTCAGAATCGCCGGGCGCTCCATTCGGCGAGCCCCCATCAAACATCCTTTGCTTATTAGCCGCGCGGCACATTCACAGATGACTTGCTCCCTAAATTGTAGCAGGTGTTCCAGGAGACTGGATGGATGCTCGCTAATTAAAACTTAATGTGTCAATTTATGGCGCGCACAAACATATACTCAACGCGGTCAGTGGGTAGCAGGGGGGGGGGGGGGGGGGGGGGGGGGGGGGGGGGGGGGGGGGGGGGAGGGGGGGGAGCAGATGCTGAGTGGCTCCTCGTAAAAGCGCTCCCAATCAGGCGGCCCGCGGCGCTCTCTGATTGCCGCCCTTTTGCCGTTGGATGGGTGTAGCCCCCCTAGTGGCGCTTCGGAGGAGGTGAAGCATCTGTTGGCTGCCGTCGGGGAGTCCCACTTGAGGAGAGGAGTTGGACATGCTGCACAATCATCCGACGTGGTTAAGGGGGCCGTGTGCTCATCTGCCCCCACGGTGATTGGCCGCAGATGAGAAAGGAGCGTGTTAATTGGCCATTGAACCAGGAAGTGAGAAGCATTTACCACGGCGGTGTTTTTTTTTTTATTGGCCTGTTTTTAGGGCAGACAGACGGTGGATAATGCCTTGTTTAGTTTGGGCTGTGATGTCTTTACACAATCTATCTTGATGCTAATCGCCTAGCCTGTTATTAACTAATTAACATAGAGGCCTATTCATTTCGCTCTCTCTCTCGCTCGCTCTCTCTCTCTCTCTCTCTCTCTCTCTCTGAAACACAAACTCTCTCTCTGCCTCTCTGTCTCTCTCTCAATCTACCTCTCTCTCCCCCGCTCTCCCCCTTTCATCTCTGTTGGCGTGGTCGTTTGAGAGGGGGCCTTCATTGGCGCCGCCGTGCGCAGGAATCAGCGTTCTGTGATCTAAGATGGCACCATGCTCTCACGTGATAATGAACATCTCTTACAATAACGATGTTTTCTCTTTTTGCTTTTTTTTTTCTCTCTCACAAAGAGCCCGGCACTTTGCCTTTCATCCCCAGTCACATATTTTTCCAATTAACAGCACAAGTGCAATGTTTCAACCGCCCCCCCCCCCCCCCCCCCACACACACACACACACACACACACACCTGCAACGGGTCATTAAAGGAGCACGGCGTATCTGATGCTGGCGCAAATGAAAAGGTAAAGCCAGACAGCGTTGTCTCCTTGCTTTCCTGGCTGCCTGGCTGCCAGGGCCCAGGGAATGAAACTCACGGCGGGGGCGATTTAGCACGGGGCCCAGGATCTTTTCGCTTTAATCGGAGGCTCATTGACCGTAGGGGCCCCGGCAGGCATGGGACCCCAACGACGGCATTCGTCAGTGTGGTCCGCTCCTTCAAAGAGACATCAGCTTTGGTCCGGGAAACGTTGTCACCTGGTAGCTTTTGAAGTCCCAGGCGGCTCGCGAGGTTTCCATAGCGACAAAGCCAACGTCGCACGTCAATCACACTGAAAAGTTTTGTTTGGATGCGTTTGTAATTAAATTTACAATCGCTATCATCATACGCATTTATCTGTTCCCACTCAATTTTCCAAAATCATGCGTGCTCGAAACACTTCAGCGTTGAGATTCTTTATTGGAGCTGCAACGTTATTGGCCCATGAAGGATTTGAACCAAAGGCAACCATGTAGTCTCGCATTAAGGAGGTCGTGACCGCCGCCATCATCAGCCCCCCCCCCCCCCCCAAGGGACGGGTGTCAGATCTCGACAGCGCGACAGAGCCTTCTCCGCAACGTCCCGGGTAACACTCGCACACACGGTAACACTCGCACACACGGTAACACTCGCACATGCTGTGAAAATAAACGTTCCCTGTCTTCCTCTTTCAAGCGCACACGCTCCCCACAGCGACACTCTTCTGCAGCGGCCACAGACACGTTCGCTCACTCTGACCCACTCGCGCACACTTTCTCGCAGACTATCTCTAACTACACAACCTCTCAGAAACGCTGGCGCTCTCTCTCTCTCTCTCTCTCTCTCTCTGCTCTCTCTCTGTGTGTCTCTTTCTGTCTCTCTCTTTCTCTGTCTCTCTCTCTCTCTGTGTCTCTCTCTCTCTGTCTCTCTCTCTCTGTGTCTCCCTCTCTCTCTCTCTCTCTCTCTCTCTTTGTGTTTCTCTCTCTCTCTGTGTGTCTCTCTCTCTCTCTCTCTCTCTCTCTCTCTCTCTCTCTCTCTCTCTCTCTCTCTCTGTGTCTCTGTGTCTCTCTCTCTCTCTCTCTCCCTCTCTCTCTCTCTCTCCGGCCCGGGAAGTGGATGCGGTGCTGTGGGGTCTGAAGGCTCTAGATGGGCGCCCAGACCTCCAGCGTGCTGCCCAGATGGATGTGTGTAAGGCGGAGCGGGCGCGCTGCGCCATTCATCATTCCAGGCACACAGGTCGCAAATAATTACCGCTCGCTCTCTCCCGCCCATTCTAACGGAGGTAATAGATATTTCTGAAGCCGCGCACAAGTCGCTATCTGTCCGGGAGCCTCTCTGCATTTCAAACGTGTGGAAGCGGCATAATCAGATTTCAAACACGATTAGTGGACGTGCGGTGACCGTCCCCCCCCCCCCCCTCCATCTTTCTGGAGACGGGCCCGTATCATGAGGGGGTGGCCCGGTAATTCCTGGCTCCTGTTCGCTCGCACAACTTCGGGCTAGTCCGACCACTCGGAGGATGTGTAGCCGATCCGAAATCCGCAATTACCGGGAGCCAGCTGGCATTCCCCAGGCGTGACTATTACTCGCATCCTCTGACTTTGACGACAATTCTGCAGCCCCCCCCCCCTCCCTTCCCAATCTGGCAGTTCCTTTTCCCCCCGCTCGGTTCATTTTTCCGATTGTTGTTTCAAGGTTAGCGGGATGTTTCTGGCGTCCCTTCAGATAGAACAGTGGAGGTAATTTGAGCCATCTGGGCATTCAGTGTCTGGCTAGCAGGTAGCCATCCTCTTTTGTCTCCCATCACATTCATTACAGCCAAGGGAGGATGGCAGAGAGAGAGTGTGTGTGTGTGTGTGTGTGTGTGTGTGTGTGTGTGTGTGTGTGTGTGTGTGTGTGTGTGTGTGTGTGTGTGTGTGTGTGTGTATGTGTGTGTGTGTGTGTGTGTGTTGTGTTGGTGTGTGAGAGTATGTGTGTGTGTGTC
The DNA here is from genome assembly GCA_017639675.1 of Aplochiton taeniatus. Classification (NCBI taxonomy): domain Eukaryota; kingdom Metazoa; phylum Chordata; class Actinopteri; order Galaxiiformes; family Galaxiidae; genus Aplochiton; species Aplochiton taeniatus. The sequence goes on from CM030189.1 coordinate 13,745,815, forward strand.
TGTTTGGGCGCCTTTTTTTGTACCCGGACATGAGAAGAGGCTGTGCCATTTAAAACAGGCTGGGAGGGTTGGGAGGAGGGAGGGAGGGAGGGAGGGAGGCAGCAGCCTCATCTTCCCCACTAACCAGCATATCATTACACTCATTAACAGAGATATTTCAAGCTCCAAAAAGAGACCCATATGGTGCCCAAGCGAGTATGAATGACAAATAATGTTGAGTTGCAGAATCGTAGCGAAAGGGCAAAGTTGCCATTTAGAGTGGTGTGTTATGTAAAACCGGCAATCGAGATAATACATGTGTGCCACTGTCAACCTTGTTATTTATTCACATCAGAAGGCAACCATAATGATTCAAGTTCAAGAGTTTATTGGCCATGTGCAACAAGTACCAGTAACTTGGAATTCTTACTCCCGCTCTGGCTGAAACACTGTATAATTCATATAAACAATTTACTTTTAAACAAAAACAAGTGAAAGTGCAAGCATTTGGTGATGACAACGTAAGTGGCGTGAAGGATTGCTCATTACCGTATTGTCCGTGATAATCATAAAGGGACTTCCAGGGGTGTAATGGTGCGCTTAACGTCGTGTTGTTTCCTCCCTGCAGGAGACCCAGGAAGTGGTGGCCCCTCCGGCCGTGTCCCGGGGCATCCGGGAGATTGTGTTCCCGTGGCGCCACATCGACAGCCAGCTCAAGCGCACGAAGAGAGACTGGGTCATCCCCCCAATCAACGTTCCTGAGAACTCGCGTGGCCCCTTCCCACTGGAGCTCGTCAGGGTGGGCTATCGCTCTCTCTCACACACACACACACACACACACACACACACACAGCCGTGCGAAAGCACTTACAGTGCGTGCTGGCGCACACACATGCCATTCGCAACCTCAAAGGAAAGGTTGCTCTGAGCGATAGGACAACCTTGCAGCTCTCTAAGGCCGCCGGGCGCTCTCTCCTATAGACGCCGTCTACAGACCGCTCTCTTCACCACCCCGTTTAGAAAACTCAAAACTCTTCTCTTTTTCCCCCCCTGCGCGGTTGTTTGTTATCTACGACCAGTCCGTGGCGGCGAAACTTGGCATTATTTAGAGGCCGAGAGAAAATCTAGAGAGCTCTCCAGCAGGTCCTCAACTCCCCTCCCTAGTAAGGTATTATCCTCCTTTTATCTCAGGGCTCAAGGACGCCCTCAACCCCATCCATTTTGTCTAGTCTCTGGCCACGCTGGCTGGGAGGGGCGGGTGGGTGGCAACGGTTCTCTCGTCAGCCAAAGATCCTTTCTCAGGCATAAGCCGACTTCCTGACTGAGTGCTAAATCCCATCTGTACCATCTGTATGTATTATATTTAATCCAGACGCATTAGGTTTTGATGCATGACACCCGGGCGAGATAATATAGTCGGACTGGTCAGGCCTAGCCTGGACGCTAAAACATATCGATGTGCTTCGAATAGATAAAAACGAATTAGCGCTACATTTATTGTTACATTTTTCCCTTTTATACAGCTCAGTCACAACCCGCTGTTTAATCTCTTCCATTCAAGGTTTTGTGAATATTTACATCATTATCAGATCCTATCAAATAAATTGTATTTGTAAAGCACATTTCATACTGTCACACAAAGGCTATTCAATGTGCTCTACACAAGACAAAGAAATGAATACAAACAACTATAACCAAGAAAAAAAAGGCTCAAAACATACAATTCAGCAATTTGTGTATGTTTATTTATTTATTTATTTTTTCGACGATAAGCATGCATCTTCTCTTTCAGATCCGGTCGGACCATGACAAGAACCGCTCTCTCAGGTACAGCGTGACGGGTCCCGGGGCCGACCAACCCCCCACCGGTATCTTCATCATCAACCCCATCTCCGGGGAGCTGTCGGTCAACAAGCCCCTGGACAGGGAGCACATCTCCAACTTCCATGTGAGTGGTCTCCTGGGTGGAGGGGCTCTCCTGAACACAGCTCTTCCTACATTCTGGGACCGCGAAGACATCGAAAACGATCCCCCGGGGGGAAAAAAACAACCTGCTTTTCAA
>CM030189.1:13752855-13825355 GCA_017639675.1 Aplochiton taeniatus
CCCACCTCCCAAAACACACACACACACACACACACACACACACACACACACACACACCTTCCCCACACACTGAGCCCCCTCAAGATCTGTGAAGAACCCCCACCTCCCAAAACACACACGCACACACACCTTCCCCACACACCTTCCTCTCTGTGAAAAAAACCCACCTCCCAAAACACACACACACACACACACACACACACACACACACACACTTTCCCCACACACCGAGCCGCCTCAAGCTCTTTGAAAAAACCCCACCTCCCAAAACACACACACACACACACACACACACACCTCCCCACACACCTTCCTCTCTGTGAAGAACTCCCTCCTCCCCAAACGCTGTCTGTACTGTATGTACTCAGGCCACACCGACACCGTCCTGTCCGCTGGGCCCAGCATGTCAGGCGGCACGCCGATTATTCCCCGTCCCGCGGGGACCGTTATCCACCGGCTGTCCAAATGTTGACACATGCAAAAGGACTACATTAAAGTCTGCAGTGTTTATACGTGGGGCTATCGCCGTGTGGGAGCAGAGCCCGAAGAAGGCCAGCGACGACATGATAGACATCTGTTTTCCCGGGATAGGTCCTTGTAGATTTCCCTTCCCCGGGAAGAGCGCCGTTTTTTTTTTGGTTGGGGGGGGGGGGGGGTTATTTCTGCTGCCGCGGCACTTTCCCTGACCGCCTGGGTTCATGTTTTATGCATGCAGTTCTTCGGGGAGGTGCCGGAGAACCGGGTGAACGTGATCGTGACCAACCTGACGGTGACGGACAAGGACCAGCCGCACACCATCGCTTGGGCCGGCGTGTACCGGATCACCGGGGGCGACCCCACCGGCAGGTTCTCTGTGCCCACGGATCCCGACTCTAATGAGGGCCTGGTCACCGTCGTCAAGGTGAGGCCCGCCCCCCCACGGGAGACACTTACCCTCGGTGCATTTTGCTCTTGCCCTGGGGGATGAATAGTTTATGCGAGGAAATGTGTAGTTAGGTGGGGGCCCGTTTGTGTAAACACTTTTTTGAAAGTCTGAGTACCGTACTTCAACTATTTACATGAAGTAATCATTAAGGCAGTTGTTATATATAACAACATTTGTAGATAATTGTTAGCTATAAATAGGACGAAAGTTTTTTTTCCCTTCAAATGAGTTAATATATGATTTAGCTGTTATTGTGAGCGTTCTATGCTTGACCCACGTTCCCTCCGCCTTTGCCCAGCCCGTGGACTACGAGATCGGCCGTTCCTACGTGCTGACGGTGGTGGCTGTGAATGAGGTGCCCCTGGCCCGGGGCATCCACTCCCCCCTCCAGTCCACGGCCACCGTGTCCATCCGGGTCATCGACGTCAACGAGAGCCCCTACTTTGAGCCCAACCCCAAGCTGATCAAGCTGGAAGAAGGCATGCTGTCAGGGTCCACCCTGACCACCTTCACAGCCCAGGACCCCGATCGCTTCATGCTGCAAAGCATTAGGTCGGTTAAAAAAAAAAAAACGAGCCACTAATACATTCAAATCCATCAGGACACTATTCATCCTGCCTAGTATTTCAATTCATCGTTGTTTGATGAGGATTCATTCGCTACGAAAGGGCGAAACCACAGAAGGACGTGAGCCGTGTTTGAGTCGGGGACTCTCTCCTGTGTTCTCTCAGGTACACCAAGCTCTCCGACCCGGCGGGCTGGCTCAGGATCGAACCCAACACCGGCCGCATCACCACCATCGCCGTTCTCGACCGAGAGTCGCCCTACGTCAGGAACAACATGTACAACGTCACGTTCCTGGCGTCCGACAGCGGTACGTTGCCATGACAACCACTGCCAATCCGACTTTTGCCTACACCCCCCGCCCCCCCCCCCCCCCCCCCCCGTCCATCCCTTACACACCGCAACACCCCCCGTGTATCTACAGGCAGACAGACGGACAGACAGCTGGACTTATTTCAGGGCAACCTCATTCCTCGCGCCTCTTACAGCTGACACACCAACATCTTATTGATCCGGCCCTAATACGGCTACCTTGCACCCAGCTGTACCCTTAGGCACCCTTTATGGAAGGTCAGATGTGCCCTTGGCCCTCAAACTGCGTTCCCTGGAGGTCAGCACAGTACCACGCACTGGTAAACCCATTCCATCTCGCTCTCTCTCTCTCTCTTGTTCTCTCTCTCGTTCTCTCTCTCTCTCTCTCTCTCTCTCTCTCTCTCTCTCTCTCTCTCTCCCTGCTAGTACAAAAGCAGCCAGGTTTTCTCTGTAGGGGTAAATTGCACCCCGCGCGTCAGCTGGCCACCTTGTCGAGGGGTTAATGTGCCGCCGCTCCCAGAACTAGCGGGCGCGTGGATGCGTTCACCCCTCCTGTTCCCCGCGACGCCAGGGTCGCCCGGGGTTGGCCGCGTTTCGCGGAACACAGCTCGGGGGCCAATAGGCTTAAAGCTCCAGCGACGAAGGGGTTTCTGGAGCTTTAATAGGTCAGGATTGGATGACTGGCTGCTTTGAGCGTGCGCTGAATGGCAACAAAGCCTCTTAGGGGCGATGAATGCAGAGAGGGGAGCCGGGAGGATCGGCAGTGCTCGCCGTCTCTTCCCTCTCTTAGTATTCGCCCGGCGTGGTCTTCATCAAGATGGTGAACCCCCCCACCCCACCCCCCCAAAGACGGAACCTTAAGCTTTTAGAACCTTAAGCTTTTAGAACCTGAAGCTTTTAGAACCTTAAGCTTTTAGAACCTGACGCTTTTAGAACCTTAAGCTTTTAGAACCTGATGCTTTTAGAACCTTAAGCTTTTAGAACCTGACGCTTTTAGAACCTTAAGCTTTTAGAACCTGAAGCTTGACACGCCCTCGGACACGCTAACACGGCTCGCTACCGACCGGGAATCTGTCCTACGCCTTCTCCCTTCCTCTGTCCCTCCCAAACGCACACACACACACACCCCTCCCTCCCGTCACTCCAGTTCTCTGGTGTCTCTCTCCGTCCCTTTGGAGGTGAGCGCCTGGGATCAGTATGCGATGGGGGTGGAGGTGGGTGGGTGGGGGGGGATGGGGGGGGCCTCCTCCCCCCTCTCTCCCTGCTTAGACAGGGCCTCTATCTCTCCACCGTCTGAATAGGGAGTCCACACACCGCTTGCATTTCAATACACACTGGCTTTGAAACGAAGGAGATGGATGGTCATATCCCTATCCAAATGTAAATGCATCGGGTAAAAAATCCATATTGCCATAATTAAGTCTTTGTGTGTGTGTGTGTGTGTGTGTGTGTGTGTGTGTGTGTGTGTGTGTGTGTGTGTGTGTGTGTGTGTGTGACACAGGCGTCCCCCCGGCGAGCGGCACGGGCACGCTCCAGATCTTCCTGTTGGACATCAACGACAACGCGCCCCACGTCTTCCCCCAGGAGGCCGAGGTGTGCGAGAAGCCCGACCCCAACGCCATCAACATCACGGCCATCGACGGCGACCTCAACCCCAACGCCGGGCCCTTCGCCTTCGAGCTGGCCAACCGGCCCCTGGACGTCAAGCGGAACTGGACCATCACCCGGCTCAGCGGTAAGGCCCCCCCCCCCCTCCTCTACCCTCTCTCTCTCCTCTGTCTCTGGGGGAGAAGGCAAGCTGGAATGGGCCCGCTCTGCTTCCCGTTCCTATCAGCCAGCATTCAGACTTGGTTGGGGGGGGGGGGGGGGGGGGGGCTAAAGGGGAAAAACTCCAATCGGGGACATTCTCAGGCTCGGTAGCATGGAGAAGAGGAGGGGGACATTGAGGGCCGTTCTGTGGGAACCCGGATCATTTCGTTTGGGTCACAGCACCGCCTCCGTGGTAGGAAGGTTCGAGTAGCCCTTCCCATAAGATCAAGTGCGACCGCGCATTCCCTCTCCGTAAATACTGGTTTATTAGGACAGAGTATAAATGAGATTAACGACGGCCCTTTGCTTCAGTAAGCAGCCTCTAATTGATTATGCTAATTAAAAAAAACACCAAAACATGACGCAATGACTCATTTGTTGTGCGCTGCCGATTCAGTGTTGCGAGCCTAAACGCACTGAACAAATATCTTAATAGGATAACAGGCCTATGGATTATGGAAGCTGGGAATGTTGCCTAAGCAGCATTATCAAAAGGTCTCCTGTCGGTTTATGAGCTCAAAGCCATAAACCCCTACCATATTTTGGATTAGATATGCTCTGGCAAGTTCCAGGTAGTGGTTTTGTCTTGTATTATATCTCCCTATTGGTAATAATGCCCTAATCGTATTTATATATATACGGCGTGCAGATGGCAAATTACCTCCTAATCTTCCCCATTCCCTGAAAATGCTGCGCTCTGGTCGGTTCTCAAAGAGAAAGGGGTGGATGTGGGAGGAGGCATATTATTATTATATATATATATATATATATATATATATATATTATATAATGAACCCGCTCTTCATGATCTTCACTCCTCTCCCCTTCCTCTCCGTCTCTCTCTCTCTCTCGTTCTTTTAACCACCCCCTCCTCCCCCCTTCCGTACCAGGTGACCACGCCCAGCTGAGCTTAAAGATGAGCTTCCTGGAGAACGGGATCTACGACATCCCCATCATCATCACCGACTCGGGCAACCTGCCCATGTCCAACACCTCCTACCTGCGGGTCAAGGTGTGCCAGTGCGACGTGCACGGCGACTGCACTGACCAGCAGCAGATCATGGCCGCCGGTCTGAGCACGGCCGGCATCATCGCCATCCTCCTCTGCATCATCATCCTCCTGGGTGAGTTGCTCGTGCCCCCCCCCACCCCGCCACGGACCCCCCCCCCCACCCCACCCCCACCAGCACCAGGGATTATACAGGAAGATGAACGTCCGAGGAGAGGCAACCCGATTATACATGGATTATTCTGAAGTTAGCCCCGATCAGGCCCACACCAAGCCCTCCAAACCCTGGATTGGATTACATGTGTTTGAAAATATGTATCATTTTTCTGGGGGGAGTAATATGGTGTGTAATATAGGATTTGTCTCTCTCTCCCCCTCTCACTCTTTCTCTCTCTCTCTCTCTCTCTCTCTCTCTCCTTCCCCCGCGCCCAATCTCTCTCCGTCTCCCCCTCCCTCCGTATTTCTCTCTCTCTCTCTCCCCCTCCCTCTCCCCTCCCTCTCTCCCTCTCTTTCTCCCTCCCTCCCTCTCTCCCTGCCTGCAGTCCTGGTGCTGCTGATAGTGGTGTGGATGAAGAGGAGAGACAAGGAGCGGCAGGCCAAGCAGCTGCTCATCGACCCCGAGGACGACGTCCGGGACAACATCCTGAAGTACGACGAGGAGGGCGGCGGAGAGGAGGACCAGGTACGCACACACACACGCACACGCACACGCACAGATGTGTGCATATGAAGACAAGGGGCTGGGGTGGGGAGGACTGCAATGGGCCGGGGGAAATGAGAGGAGAGAGGGTTAGGCAGATCCCAGGCCAGTTCTGAATGAGCCTGCTGATTGGCGGGCTAATGTATTTGAGAGGAAGCTATCCTTCTCACGAAACCCCATCCACAGTCACGATATGGCCAAGAAGCCATTGCACATCTGCCAGTGATTGGGCAGGAAAGGTATGTGTTTGAGGAACACTACCACACACACACACACGCACACACACACAAGCACACACACATTCACTGAAGCAATCTGTAGTTAGGAAACTGTTGCGATAGGAGGAACAGTGTGATATATCAGCCCTACAAGGCAAAGGGAAAGAGCTGTATTGGAGGACAACAAGCTTCCATTTTGCGTTGGGACAGAGCCAGAAGGAAACGGTCTTGTCTGCCCCCCTCGTGGGGTCTGTGTTTGGGTTTCAAAAACGGACCCCACCAGGCCGTCCGACGCGGACTTTACGACCTCTGTCTCCCCCGAAGTGTCAGACCGTTGGTCGCTCCTCGCGCGGCTGATTCGACCGGCGGTTGCCGCGGTGTTTATTGGACTACATGGCTCTCATTTTGCCCCGATCCGACATCTGATCAGGCGCTCCACGGAGAACGACCGTATAGACAGGACATGATATCGGGGGGGGGGGGCAATGGCAGAGATCGTTTTATGGCTCGGCGTCTCCGTAGCAACGACTCCTGATAAGCACTGTGCTCTGTCTTCCGAATCGCTCCCCAAATTAAAGTACGGAAACATAGAAAAACCTGCCGCCGCTTGCGATCATAGATAAATCGGTTTCACACACCCTTTACTTTTTTTCATGAGAAGCAGTGGCGCCAGTAAGGAGTTGACTATCAAATAACAATCATCATCCGCTGCTTTGTTTTGACCAAAGAGAACGGGTTCACGCTGTGTAGCCACAGGACAATTTTCTGAAAGCTGTCAATACGAATGCACCCAACGCACAACGTTGTATTAGATGTTTCTGAGGCAAGCTCCAAAACAGGTTTGTTTGCACAGCAGGGAAGCCACACTCCAGTGAAATATTTACCCCTGGATACTCCCTCCCTCCTATAGTTCGTTGTTGTTCATGAACCTCTTGTGTTCGGAGACATAGCCTCCGCCTTCCATCGGAAAGGCCCACGCCCGGTGAGGGAATAGGGGCGGGCTGAGAACCGGAAGCGGTCGAGGGAGCCGCTCCCGTTTCGAACCCGGGTGGTGGAATCGTTGGCTCCGGTGCCCGGCTTGTTGTCGCCTGCCAAACCCCCCTGGCTCTGAAAAGCTGTGGTGCCATTTCTGCCACTAACTCCTGACCCTTGGAGTGCACCGAGGGCAAATGGGTCAGCTGGAGTCTGACAGAAGAGGACCAGACTGGGGCTGTACGCCCCCCCCCCCCCCCCCCCCCCCACACACACACACACACACACACACACACACCCGTCTCTGCCATTCACCAGGGCGCTCGACCAATTATTACGGTGTTTGTTTTGGATTCCGTAGTCATTTGTGTGAAATGAAGTAGCTTGGGTGTTGTTGATTGCATCTTCTCGAGACCGGCGTTTGGATTTTGTAGCGGGCGGGCCGTCTCGCCATCTCGCAGCGTCCGTGTGTACTCTTGTGTGCAAGCGAGCAGAGACAATTTTTGAAGGGGGACATTAGAGATGGATGGATTACTGAAAGTCTCCTAAAGAGGGACAATCCATCATGCACGCTTATTAAGTACACACACACACACACACACACACACACACCTCCTGTGATGGCCTTTCCTCCCTAATATCCATTCTGCCACGTTGTCACTATCCAGTCCGGCTCTGCACCTATCAGCAGCCCCCCACAGAAGCCCCCCCTCCGTCGTCTGCATTCTGATGGTTCACTCTCGCTCCTCCTCTCTCCCTCCTTCTTTCTTCGTTCTCTCGTCCCTCATTCTTTCCTCCCCCTCCTCTCTCCCATACCGTACAAACTGCACGGCCAGTCAGGTTGCCCCGGCGATGTTAATAGGATTAGCAATGGGCTTATGCATATTCGCCATACCGTGTCTGGGGCCTGATTAGAGTCCGGTAGTCGCCTCAGCAGCCTTTCCCTCAGCACACCTCGTCTGGCAGCGTCTGATGGGGTCCTTAGCTTCCTGGACCCACTCACTGCTGCTTTAAATTGTCCTTGGGTTTGGTGCCTGACAAACACAAACAGATTAAGGCCTCCCCCTCATCCTCCTCTGCCGTGCTCACTGAAACTATTGTGCGTTCTAACTTTAGAGCTACCTTTACCGCCGTAACTAAGCTGCTTCTTTGGAATAATGTTTGGGGGGGGGGGGGGGGCTGACTGGCTCCCAAAAAATGCAGAATTCACGTTTTTGGTTGGGTTTGTGTCTGGGGTTCTTCTGTGTGCGTGCCAGGTCCAGATCCCAGGTATGCCTGGGGTGCCTGCAGCACCTTGCTGACTCCCATCCTGTCTCTCTCTGCCCCCCCCCCTCCCCCAGGACTACGACCTGAGCCAGCTCCAGCAGCCCGACACAATAGAGCCCGACGCCATCAAGCCTGTGGGGATCCGGCGCATGGACGAGAGGCCCATCCACCCCGAACCCCAGTACCCCATGAGGTCGGCGGCCCTCCACCCTGGGGACATTGGAGACTTCATCAACGAGGTAAACACCGGGGCTCCAATAAGGGGTGCTTCTTCAAATATGTTTCCGAGTCGTTGGTATGTTTTCAATGAGAAACAGTGTTGACGTGGGGCCTAGTTGTCATGCGGCTGGGTTTCACATCTGGCCTCTGACGTTCAAGGCTTCATCATTTTCATCAAGCATGCCCTGTCAATTAAATCTACCTAAGAGTTTGTAGGCGTGAAGAGAAATGGAATATATTTGGTTGAATTTACAAAAAGAGCGAAAAATCGTTCTGAGAAATAAATACCAATAGTTTCAACACGAGTGTTTTTGCAGTAAATATGTTCTCAATTTAAAAAAAAAGTCTCATACTTTACATCTTTTGTGCAGACCATTGACAAAAAAAAATAAAATCCAACGTATGACCTTTACTGCACAAAATGGTGATATATCTCTCCCAATGTCACGGCTATCCCTAAAGCTAAAGTTATTTGGAAAAACAACAATTTTGTAAAAACATTCTTGACGTCTGTTTTTCATACATATACTGTATGTCCTATACATAACTCTTTGATTGTATTTGGGAGGTAATCGCCATTACACAGTGCAGGGTAAACGTGTCCTCTCATCCTCTGTTTTGTCATGAGCCTGTGAGAGGAGGTGAGCCTCCAAGGGCGGGGCTGCTAGATACACACACTGGGCTGGAGAGAGGGAGACGCAGAGCCCTAACATTACATTCTACCTGCACGTCTGGGCACTATTCGGGTTGGCAGGGAGACACAAATCTGGTGCTCGTCTGGCACCACGGAGCTACGTGAGACGGAAACGAGACCGTCATAATATTTTGTGACTGAACCAATATAAATACAGATACGGACATCTGCGCACACTGTGTTAGCGCAATATATATTTATACATTAACACACACACACAGTGTTATTGTTCGAACACTTTTTTCCTCCCCTAAGTGGAGAGTTATTAGATGCATCGCGGAGAAAATGGGAGTGTCATTGGGCGAGCCAAGGACGCCAGCTTGAAGCAAGAGTGTGGAATGAAAAGAACCGTCGTGTGTTTTTCAGCAGCTCCAACCGACTCGAGTTTCACAGCATTACAAATGGACTCTTCGCCCGGAATGTTTGGACCGGCTCCCATGTTTTTAGATTAGGACTCGCCCTTTCTGCTTGGCTTCCCTGCCCCCGCCCCCCCCCTATTTGTCAGCCTTTGCCACTCTCGCTGTTTCTCTCGCGGAGAGTCCTGAATACATTTAAGGCAGTTGCTGTCTCCGTTTAGATTGAGCCAGACTGACTGATCTTTAAAAAATTGTTGCGAAAATTATTGCACAGTATAGCCGGCTGCTTTATGTCAGCATATGTCTTACTTCGCAAGATCTGCAGCCGTTTTTTCCGATTGTAACCCCTGGACCCAGACATTCCCTTTTCCTGCCAACCCTGTCTTGTCAGCCTGTTTTCGATCCCTGATTTGAGTCTTGCTTAAGCTCGGCCATGGTAGATCTGCCTGAGACAGACTTTACCAAAGCAATAACGTCTGCCAGGAGAGCGAGTTGGGTGGAGGGGGGGGGGTTGGCTGGAGGGCGCACAGATCCCCCCCTCACGCCCACAGAGCCTTTGACACTTAATTAACAGGGAGGGGAGGCAAATTGAAGCACAGCGCTCAAATCCGCCCAGGAATTTCACCTCTCCGACAATCGCTTGTTGTCCGGCAGCGGTCCGTGAGGGGGAACGTCGTCTGGTGAACCTGACTCACCTGCCGCCACCTCGGCCCGCCCACAGGTGCAGGGACGCGGCGACGGACCGCAGCGGCTTTACCGGGAACGATTTCAACCGGTTTTCCAGTTTTCGTCGGGAAGCTGCAGGCTTGCGTTTCAAGATGCACCGAGATAACTGCCGTCAGACGCTCCGACCAAGGAGCACCACTCGTACCGTGAGGACGGAGAGGGATGCCGAGGGTTTGAAGAAGGAACGGTGCCCATTTGGTTTGTTCCCCCCGAGAAAGGTTATCGCCTCCTTCCTCCGTGGCTGGCTCGGTTTTAATAGAACTAGGAGGGCGAGCTCCGTGATTGGCCAATCGCCTGACTCCGTCGACGTGGGCCGCGGCGAATGGGGCTTCCAACCAGCGGAGCACTGATGGCTGTAATTGTAATGAACGATCCATCTGTCATCTTGCTCCCCCACCAAATGATCGGCGCCACCGCCCTGAGCTAACATTTAACGATGTCTAACAAGTGGAAAATAATCGCTAAGCAGCCAGCCACTTTGTTTCCATCCATCTCGGCCGCGACACAAAAGCCCAATGAATTTCTGAAGCCCTTTCAGTGAGCTTTTGCCAGCGCTCTGCCTCCTCCTCTTTTGGCCTATTCTTCTACCGCTATCATTCACCAGTTATCCGGTGGGTGTCCTCCGCGGGGGGCGATAAGGAGGGGACCCAGTCTGTAGTACGACCTGGTGAAGGGCCCGGGAACAGCTCCAGAGCCGCATGGGCAATCCATCACGTCTCCCGAGTCCAGTTAGGGACGGGAGCCCACGAATCAATAGCAATCCATAAAGACCTCTCAGCAGGCCACTATGAGGGCTACCGGGAATGTTAAGCGCAATCTTCCGAGTGGGAAAGCTTCCACCTTTTGGGGCAAAGTGACACACGCAAGCACAGACACACACACACACACACACACACACACACACACACACACACACACACACAGCCTCAAACGCACAAACACACACACACACAGACACACAAACACACTTGCAAACACAGCCACAAACACACATACACACACACACTGCCACACACACACACACACAGGCGCAAACGCACACACACTGACACACACACACACACGCACACACACACACAATGATGCAAACTGACGTATGCTCCTCTTAGCTTTTCTTCACCCTTGTTTGTTTTTTGTTAGTCCCACAGAGTGTGACAGGCAGTGGGAACGAATATGAAATGTTGGTAAGACGATGGCACTGTTAGTGGTGTGGTTGTTCCATTCTGTGCGAGCCCTAATGCTATCATTGGACTGGAAAGATGGTGGTAGTTTAGGAAGGGGGGGTTGGTTGTCAGGAGAGGAAGGCTTGTATGTACATAAATGCTTAGTTATCCGTGCCGGAATTCCGGCTTAGGGAAGTTTTAGATTCGAAAATCAATAATTAGGCCCATGTCTGGAAAATAATCTTGCGTTTTTTATTTGTACTGTTGCATAGCATGATTATGGCTGTACCGGTATGTGTAAAGCCATGAGGAACCCTATATTATTTTATTAATAAAGTTGATTATTATTCAAAAAAAACTTTGTTTGCACTACGGCTCAGTGAAGTGTTAGCTCAATGCATAATGTATTGATATTGAGTGATATTCTCAGGTTTATGCTGAAAACAACCAATTAATATTGAGTCCGAATCCACACAATAATCAAAGAACAATTGTATTAACGACTACTTGAGTGCTGGTCTGTACACAGAAGTTACTACGGTGACTTCACAGTAAGTTCTGATTGGTTGACAATGTGGAAACGGGTATACCGGTCTAAACAAAACAAATCATTCCATTGGTCAAGGGAGACGTGTGCCAACTCGTACTGTGATGGTTACAAAAAGACAACACTAGCCTTCAGTGTCTCAGAGAGGCTACATGTTATCTCTTTGGTGATCTGGCCTTCACTCTGACCCTTCCCTCACATCTGAACAGCAGCTCAGACTTGAACATCCGTTAGGATACCGAAATTTGGCCCTTCCACTGGCCACGCTGAAAAAGCACACCATAGAATAGGCAGAGGCTACATGTTTTGCTTTCATATCCTCGTCGCAATCTTTTGGACTCACTTGGCAATCGTTTAAGAACAGTATTGTGTCGTGTACGCTTAGAGACCAATCCAGAAAGAAGGAACAAGCGTTAAATAGTTTGAAAGATAGGCCTATTGAATAATCTTTATGCTTTTGAAAATTGCGCTCTTGGAAACGATTACCTTACTCCGGTTTCCGACTGAAGGAAAGGAAACTAGATAATAAGGCATTGTTCCCGCCATTTGGATCTTTCAGGTTAACGTGAGGATTCACATTTAGAAACTATTCAATTTGGTGTTCTTCTCTTTATTGGAACTGCCCGCTGCCTAGAGACTACGCAGCAGAGCCTCTTGGTAGTTTATGTGAGAGCATGTGCTGTTAGGAAGGGGGGGGGGGGGGCTTCTAAATATCGGAGCCCGTTGTTCATGCTCAATCTGAAGCTTTTGTTCAAGAAGGAGGGGGTGGGGGGATAATCCTGCATCCCGGAAACATGGAAAGGAACCCGCCCCTGGCCGACCCAAACACTGTGGACCCAAACACTGTGGACCCAAACACAGGACCGCGCCAGACTAATCCTCAACGTGAACCTAGATTTCCTCAGCATGCGTCCTGGGAAAGGAAGGACTCACCAGAACACTGTGTATATATTAACTGGTCTGGCTTGGAGAGTGTTGTTGGTAGTGGTGATGGGGTGTGTGTGTGTGTCTGGGGGGGGGGGGGGCTACTTGCGTGCTGATATGAATCTCATCTTGTAGCAAGCAGGGTTAGTCGACAGACTGGCCTTAATCTTCTCTGCTAACTGAGACATGTTTTCTTGTTTTTCTTCCTTCTGATTCAGGGACTTAAAGCAGCAGACAACGACCCCACGGCTCCCCCTTACGACTCCCTGCTGGTGTTCGACTACGAAGGCAGTGGCTCCACCGCCGGCTCCCTGAGCTCCCTCAACTCCTCCAGCAGCGGGGGGGACCAGGACTACGATTACCTCAACGACTGGGGCCCGCGCTTCAGGAAACTGGCAGACATGTACGGCGGGAGTGACGACTAAGACACAAAAAAAGGAGGAGAGGAAGGAAGGCGGGAAAAAAAGAAGGAAAGATGAGAATCTTTTTTTTTTTTCTCCTGTTGATGGATGTGGACAGCTTCTGATTAACCGATATTCCCTGAGAAAGCGTAACGGGACAATGACAGAAAAGTACAAAAAATAAACATAAATCTGAAAAAAAAGAAAGAAATATTCTCCAAAAAACAACCAACCTAGGCTTATTGTTGTAGTCTACGCATACATATGCTTGTTGAAGGCTTTGGCATAAAGGCAACGCTGAAGGTGGGGAGGGAACATTGGTGAACTGTCACTGTTTGGATCGTTGGTTGAGCGCGCTCAGTTACACTTGAATTTCACAGTACAGAAGCACTGGGATATAACGTGCCTTTTTGTACATTTTTTTGGGATCGGAATGATTAGTTTTATGTTCAAGGCTTTAATGGTACTGACTTTTGGAGTGATTTTAAACATATGAAAGTATGTTACATTATGGTATGCTTCTACATGCTTTTTTTCTTTGGTTACACAAAACTGCTGTTTGTTGAATATGATTATTTAAATAAACAACAAGATGGAGAAGATGAAGGAACCTTTGTTAGCTTTGAATGGAAAGAAACAGTTAAAAAAAATAGCACTGTACAGTACGCTAGACTTTTAGACTTTTTCACTAAAAAATTAAACTTATGCAGCTGGTTGAAAATAAAGGGAGTCATGAATCATAACTTTTGTAGCGGAATAAGTTTTTTTTTATTTTCCTTTCTGAAGTGGTGTAGTATTTTACCAAGATCACAACTGTATTTTGTTCTAATCCATGTACACTTCATTGGCCTTAGTCAGCATCTGGTGTTTTAAACTTTTACTTCACTGTAAAAAGACGTGTGTACATAATGTTTTTATTTCATTTTTTAATTTTCTTTTGATGTAGTCTATGGATAAGTGCAAAAAGTTCCAAACTTGTAAATGTATAATTTGGACGACAAATTCAAGGTTTTGCATGTTTTTATCTTTTCACGACGACAAAAAAAAAAAAATGTTATTTCCAAAATGTATTTACAAAGCGAAAATACATTAATTAATCTGGGCAACAATAAATGTTTAGAGGTAATGAGAATCTTTTGTATAAAACGAGGAAAACCGATGCAACAAAAAATAGAGAAAAAAAATATACATCTAGCCATCTTGTCAGCACAACTGTTTGAATTTGTACCAAAAAGGGGGGGTAGGGTGTAATGGCACCATACGCACTAAGTACTGAATCAGCTTTAAGACTGGGAAAAGGTTTTTGTCTGAAACCTTGTTGATAATCGTATGTACTGGAATACAAATTATACATCTCTGACCCCGACCATCCGAATAAAATGCTAATTTTGGAGCTAACCATTGTCTCTATTTATTTTTTTGAATTCCTCGAACTCAGCACTGTTCCACCTTAATTGGATTATGAATTGCATAACCTAATGCGTTGGACAACAGCCATAGAACATAATGTGAGAACCACCTTTTGTCCAGAGGAGGAAATAAATCAGTTACGCCTAATTTTCCATTTATGATTTGGAGAGATTGTAAACATGAACGATGCATCCGGTTATTATTTTTTGCTGTCCACAGACATAATTCAAAGTCAAAAGGGTCATGAATACCAAGTTCATGCATTATTGGGCCGGATGCATCTTGCCAGGTCTTTACAATGTAATGTGTGGTGCAACAGCGAAAGATGGGGAAGGCCACACAGACAGCCTTAGGGATGAACTCTGTCACACACACAAGGGCCAGAAAACTGATGAAGTCTCCTCCTGCATTGTCTAATTCTTTCCCTACTCAAATTGCGTTGTGAAATAAAGAAACAACCAGAAATAAAAGTTGGCATTGCTGAAACCTTGGGTTTAATCTGGACAAGCTGGCTGCCTTGCCTTTCTCATGGGGAGTTGAACTTTGGTTTCCTCGTGGGTTTCAGCCGACACAATTATCAGATCTGTGTTCGCCCATTTCAAGACCTTTCTCAAGGAGGACGTCTTATTCTGGGTGAGACACTGTTCTCAAGCTTAACCCCTACCGACATCCCTTATGCCCTGGTATATATCACATACTTCAGAGTATGTGTGTGTGTGTGTGTGCTCTCCACTTTCCCAGAAGAGGAACGTAATGCCTCAGCTCTCAGCTTGAAAGTAATGTTAAACAAGCACCCTGACAGTGGAGGCGGTTTTGCTGCAGCTGAGTCACGTTCAGTTTACCAAAGGTCATTTCCTCCAAACACGGAGGTTTTCCAGTCAGTCTCCAGCTTCTCATGTGCTTCCTTTTTGTTAACACAAGGCTTTCACCTCCAAAGTATGCTGCTCGCTCTGGGAACTCTCTTTGAGAGTCTGCCCTGGCACCAGCCGGTACGGATGTGGCTGGCGGTGACTCTACACCCCCCCCCCCCCCCCCCCCCCCCCGAAAAAAGCTCTTTCATGACCCGAGTTCAGGCGAACAAAGGAGAAGGAAAAGTAAGACACTTTTTCGCGCTTCCCTTCACTTGGTTGGTGCCGACCATAAGTGTCTCACCCTTTTTGGAGTGCACGCAAAAGCAAGGAGTAACCTGTAGGCCGCCGTTCCGTTTAAAAGGTGCGTTGAGCTGTGCAGCGTGCTAACTTCTCACCAAAGCTCTGTAGCACCAGTATACTCCATTTCCGGGTGTACACCCCACAGGCCCTCTCACTGGCCTGTCCCCGTGATGTTCCGATCTCCCCAGTGGATGGGTTCGTATCAGTCGAGGACACCTAAGTCCCGTTTTATTTTGTAACCGCGGGGTGGGATTGGTATTCTGGTGCCGAACTTCAATTTCACAACATGGATTATCCCCCGAAGGAATGCCGTCAGTCTGGGAGAGTTAAAAGACATGAGCTAAGGCTCGCTCGCTCGCTCACTCACTCCAATGCCTTGAACTGGCACGGCTAGAAGCTGAGGTGATTCAGCAAATGTAACAAGAACGCATTTTTATAGTGTGTTGTAGTGAGCAAGGTTATCTATGAATGTTATTGATATATATTTTTTATAACTTTATTGTGGATTTTTTTTTGCGTTATGATTGGCAGGGGTGTAATTGGACAGCTTTTCTTGTGAGTGCCTTGTTTTCCTCATTTGCTGTCCCCATATGCTCACAAAATGGCGCGGAAGATAATTAATTGCACAAAACGCTATCTCATTTCCACGTTATGTGATATTGCGTGGGTAAAAATACCTATACTGTGAGATTTACATAACCCGATAATTACTTCACAACTAATTCAGTTGGATGACAATGACAGCTGTTTGGCTGCCCATAAGACGGAAGCTTGAACTATAGATATAATGTTGACAACACATGAAAAAGACTAACATGTGAGGAAAACAGAAATATGAAACTCCCAGTAGGTGTATGATTATTTTTGGACTAACATTGTTTTCTTTGTTGTCAGTTGCTGAATGAAATATGGCCTAATTTGATGGTGTTATTTGCGGGAAACTATTGGAATAGTTTCTGCTTGGACTACAGTATTGTCTGTGCCCATTAGCTACAGTAGCACAACATGCGTCGAGGGAATAGGACTGCAGTTTGTTAATTGGGCCAAATATTATCTCCAACTGTGGGAAAATTAACTTTACTCTCATCCCGGTACTCTCCCAAGACCATTGGGTGTATCACCATCTACCAAGCCTCAGGGCCCCTTCTAAAGTCTGTAAAACATTTATTTCTTTTCTAACACCCACTCACCATTCCAACGGTACTGGGGAGTTAAGGGGGCTCAGTGCTTGCATGGCTGAATGAGTGCTATAGCCATGGCTACAGAGCTTGGGGAGCACAGCGGGTGGACTGTCACGCAGCCTGCACAATACACAGGGAATCAGATGCAAACCAGCTGCTAAGCTATGCAGTGCCTGACCTTTAGTGGACTCTGCCAAGATGGATGCTACCAATTCTATCGACATAAAACTCGAGCCTGCGGCGGACAGCGAGACCATTTGTTTATTTATTTTTGGGGGTCGACCCAGCCCACGCCTGCTGCCACCGACGAATGAAGAAAGAGGGCATGCTGGGTGGAGAGCAAAGTCGGAGGGCAGATTCTTCCTTTAATGCTACTCCCCATGTGGACAAGAAATGTATTCATGTAAACAGATTCGTCATGAACATAGGTTTACGGGGATTATCCGGGGGTTGACAGGCCTGTCATGTGCGTAGGTTGGGAGCAAAAATGAAATGTCTAATGGTGAGTTTAGAACACGCTACACAAATAATAATTATAGATGGTCAGACTCGCATTCATGAAAAACAAAATATTTCAAGGAAAGAATCCATAATCTTATCAGACTTGTGTAAAACTTATTT
Organism: Aplochiton taeniatus; assembly: GCA_017639675.1. NCBI lineage: Eukaryota > Metazoa > Chordata > Actinopteri > Galaxiiformes > Galaxiidae > Aplochiton > Aplochiton taeniatus. Next base: position 13,770,024 of record CM030189.1, read on the forward strand.
GACCGGGGCCTTTGAATGCGGCAATTTCATTTAGCCGGTGTCACAATCAAAGCCCCGAGCACAGCGAAATTGTTTACTAGCAGTGGTAGCAGGAAAAACAGCTGAGGGTGCGCCGCTGTAGCAGTGCAACACAGGGACCTTTTCTATTAGAATCAGAGGCTGGTGCAGTGATCACAGCAACACCCACCCTTGATCTACTGCCTCTTCTCTTGCTACTGTCTTCGAGCAGCTATCTCCGCACCGCCTGGTGTTGCCCTCTTTTCCAGCAGGATTGTTCTTTCTCCCCGTAGCCATGCTGATTTATCTCCCCTCATTTATCAAGGCCCCATCCCGGCGTTATTCTCATTCCGCGCGCAGCCGTGTGACACCGCGGTCACGGAACCGGGAGTGCACCCAGATGAAAATGATGAACGATATTTTGTTCATAAGATGCATATCAGCTGAGCATGTGATTTTGGGGCTTGCGTGCGAACATCCAATGTCACTCTCGCCCGTCTGCACTGGGACACTGGTGTGCAGCGAGAACTATTTCTCAGCCAGATGTGGATAGTTCTGCGCGAGAAGGCATGTCTTGAAATGGACATTTAGTCACTGACCCGTGCACACACACTCCCAGCAACACACATGCATGGCACACACTCATGCCTTTATAGTTCAATGATACGAACACCCTCTTTTTTTGTTGGCTATGAAAAAGATCATTTTACCATTTAGGGCTGTATTGCACTCTACATTTAGTGATTTCTTCCGTTATGTGCTGTAAAACGAATGTGCAATGTAGACAACCAGAACAGGAGCAGTAGGAAATTGTAAAGCTTCTCTTGAGTGCCTTTTGATTTATATATCCTATTAAAGTGGTAAAAACTTGACATTCCATCAACATCACGCCATTAAGGCTTTATTTCCCTCTGGCCAAATCCCCACAATAGCTGAAAATTCTCCGTACAAAACAACTTTTTTTTTATCCTCCTCTGTCTGTTCAAATTTTCCTTTTGCCGGGTGCTGTCAAGTGTGAGCTTGCGCTCGGGGGCTAATAAATGTGCTAGACTGCCATGGATCAATGTGTTGCTGATTATACAACGGGGCACTTGTATTATTGTCTATATGGAGAGAAAGAGGCCACTGGGTCGTCTTTCCTGTCTGCTGGCTCTATTGTAGTCAGCCATTCATACAGGCCGCTTTGGGCCAGAGGACAAAACTCTGTCCGACATTCTATGGAACACGGCAGTTTTCATTGAAACGTGGTTGCAGGATGGTAAATGCAAGGCAAGGACCTACAATTGAAAGTTTTGTTTTTTTAAACTGCATATCACAACTGTGCTTTTAATGTGTTATTTGTCACTCGACGTATGCGTGGGCTCTAGTTTCTTTACTTGTTTATCTGAGTTTGTTGACATCATGTGTTCATGATTCCTCAGTACTTCATTAAAGGTTCATAGAATCACATTCCTAGATATCCCGAGGAAAGATATGTGTATATCATGTACCATAGCCAGCAAACATGACCCACCCTCTCTCCCTCTCAATAAATTCAATTGACAAAAAGATTCCCTTATTTAATAAGCCACTAAAACTGGTATTTCATGCTGATCCGATGTTGGCCAGGCCATCATCAGAGGTGTGAAACAGATTTCCACGGTGACGGGATGATGTTAAATGAGTTTTCACCCTCGGCTGACTAATCTCTCTCTAGGCCATCCTTTTCACACGCGCCTTTTTCCCTGGCTTTGACCCCGTAGCCCCAATTCTAAGTGGAGAGCAGCTTCAAAAGCACTGTGGCTCATTGCGAATGTCGACACAGTCTGTGTGGCTGAAACTTTACCAGCCGTGTCCTTTTGAAGTCTAAAGTTGTGTGAATAAAAATCGTCACACACTTTCTCCGGGGGCATTTCAGAAGTGGTTCACCGCAGCTTGTGGCTGCGTCGATGTCCTCGGCTCATTTGCATGTGTTCCTCTGGTGAGGCAAAGAGGACCAAGATAAAAAGGACTGTCTGTCACTATGGCTTTAATTGAATTTTCTTAAGGGGTTGCGACAACACTGGCACATTTTATGCGTGTACCATTGAATAAAGTTATATTGCTATCACTGTGTCTATTAAGGTAACGTTTTTAGTCACGTCATGAATCTTGCTACTCTCGACAATGACAAGTTAAAAGTGCATTATATTGATAGGATGACGCACAACGCAGTAACGCAAAAAAAAAAATATATATATATATATATATTTTCTCCAATCGTAGTTCCTTTCAGCGATCCACTGTCAGTATCGCGCTTTGATGGAACATGATCTGAGCATGCAATCAAGCCACGCAGGATTGTGCTTTTCAACTTCAATACAGCGGGATGGTCAAATTGTATTAATTGTTTTTAGTGCTTCTGTAGTGTGTGCATGTCGGTGCGTGAAAACAGTGGTGCTTTACGAGCCTATAGAAAATATGTCAATAACCGAGCAGCGAGGGACGGATACATCAATTGCACAGGACGCCAGGGATCAATAATTAATTTGATATAACGCGCCGCAGCTTGAGTTCTATTACAGGCCATTAGCGTTCTGATCAGACATATACAGCCATCAGTGTTGGCCTGTGAACCACACACAACACTCGATGCCTTACCTTAGAAATTATCAAGGCATTTGGTCCACGACCTTTCACAAAGAGTCAATATGTTTAGTTTCTACTTTCCCATGCTGTCACTTCATGATTTTGCTTCGAACTGGAGAAGTTTCTACCTTGGCGGGGGGGGGGGGGGGGGGACTAGTGTAATCCTAGCAAGCGAAACGGACTAGCGGATGGTAAAAAAAGTGACATGGAGAAAGTATAACCCCAGTGTTTCCAAGCCTGTACCCGCGCGCCAAGGACCGGGCCTCATTATCCTGGTGTTTCCAACCCTAAGTTACCGTCAGAGGCACGGTGTTGTGATCAATCTCCCCGTGCGATGAGAGATGAGAAGCAGCCTCCCCTCGCGCCTTCTCCTCTGCTTCCCCTCTCCATCTCCTTTCTCTGGGCCAGCGTTCCCTTCCTGACACCCTTGCTTGATTAGTTTCAAACCTGCCGCGGTTGGGTGCAAGGCGACGGAGGCTGGCACTCGGTTTCCCACGTTATAATGCCGTTAGTTCGTTACGGTGAGGCCTTAGGCATGGTGTGGATTTTCCCCGGATATGGGAGTCACATCTGCCAGCTGCAAGGTCGATCAGCTCTGCACAGCATGGGGGGAGGGTAGAGGGGGGGTGATAATGTTACACTTGTCGTACGACGACAAATTCTGCATTGAATGAAATGGATTAGCTGGCAATATGGTTCCTGTAGTGTAGTGAAAAATAACCACTGAATCATCGAATTAGTCCTTTGTGAATGTTCCGTCTATCTTTGCGTTTGTCTGGGTTACCTCCACCAACATAGAAACAAGCGCAACGTACCAAGGAACTTTACTTCAAGCCTCAGACCCGGTAGTTTTGGCAAAAGGCAATTACTAGGTAAAACATATTAGGGTTTTCAGTGTGATTAAAGTGGAAACAACAGCAACAAACAAGACCACAGGTCACCTTATTATCATCTGCAAATGAGTACACAGAAGCATTTAGAGGAAAATCTACATTAGGTGCAGATTCGTATTTACACGCATGGATAATTCAGTCCAATACTAACACAGTTGAGGTCATCAAAGATCATTAGACATAATTAACGTGAGTAATGGCCTTGTCTTTTTTTCCGAGCGCAAGGCCCCACCCAGCTCATAGGAAGACAGCCAATGTGTTGAATATATTGGTCTGTTTGTCCTCATTTTGTTGCGAGAGAGAGAACTGACTGGGCCATGGCGTGATTGTAATAGCCGGCAGGATTCAATACAGTTCGACGTTCAACGTTCTACCCACGATGAATAATGACATCGTGGGTAGGCACTTAGCACGCACCTCTACGCTGTGTCTTTGATGTCGTCCATGTTTACATGTTTGACCCCTGGCTGTAGTCTGTCTGAATACCGTAAAGAAATCCACTCGGAGAAGCGTCGCATACTTTGTTACTGATTACAAAGCGTGTTACACGCAGATGAGTGCCAAGGACACGTTTTTATGAATCTCAAGTCATTATGTATAACGAGTCCAAGGCAACCCGAGGTCGATTTCAAAAGACATTGGCGTATTATCTTTTCATGGTGGGAAGGATAGAAACATCAACAAAGGGAATCGAAATAAAGCCTTACCGTGTCATGAATTTGTGTGTCGCTTAAGAAAAAGCTCTTCGACCCCCGAAGTCGCACTTTCCCACCACCGTACACCGGTCCTGTGTTGAAATGAACGGAAACTTAGAACTATGGCTGCGGAAATTGTAAACGCAACCTAGAACTATACAGAGAAGTTAAGTTTTGAAACAGGTATCAAACAACGAACTCTTTTTTTATCAGTTCTCCACGTTCTTAATGGTGCATGGATGTTTGGAAAAAAACAAAAACGTTTTCATCAGGGAGGGCTCCCATTCATCCATTGCTACCCAGTGTTTGGCAGGCAAGCTGCATCCACTGGGCACTTCACTGCTCGTCCTCTACGGACTCATCAACCGTATGGAAGAAGGGATGCTTGGAAACCCACCCTTGCTGTTTTTGGCCCGGGTTGTGTGAATCCTACCACTCAGGCCTCTACCGGCACCAAGAGACATGAGTCTGGCTGGATCCATGCTTTTGTAGGTGTGACGGCTGCCAGAATTAGCAGGACTCCATTGGTTGAAAGGAGACCCCAAAGGACGTGATTGGCACTTCGGCTCTTAAATGTAGCATGTAGCAGTTGCATCTGCTTTTGCATTTGCATTTGATACACTCCTAATTTTGGCTTTCAATGAAGCTCTTGAATTTCTCACAGCCGACGATTAGGTTAGTGATGCACTTGATTTGTATCCTGGCAGTTATTGTGGCACCTGCATTGCTCTTATCTAGGCAATTGGGTTAATGTCACTTATTTATCTACCTGATTTATGTCATATATATGTGTGTGTGTGTATATATATATATATATATATATATATATATATATAGAGAGAGAGAGAGAGAGAGAGAGAGAGAGAGAGATACTGTGTGTGTATATATATATATATATATATATATATATATATATATATATATATATACAGTGGGGCCAAAAAGTATTTAGTCAGCCACTGATTGTGCAAGTTCTCCTACTTAGAAAGATGAGAGAGGTCTGTAATTTTCATCATGGGTGCACTTCAACTATGAGAGACAAAAATGAGAAAAAAAAATCCAGGAAATCACATTGTAGGATTTTAAGAATTTATTTGTAAATGATGGTGGAAAATAAGTATTTGGTCAATAACAAAAGTTCAACTTAATACTTTGTAACATAACCTTTGTTGGCAATGACAGAGGTCAAACGTTTCCTGTAAGTCTTCACCAGGTTTGCACACACTGTAGCCTGGTATTTTGGCCCATTCCTCCATGCAGATCTCCTCTAGAGCAGTCATGTTTTGGGGCTGTCGCTGGGCAACACGGACTTTTCACTCCCTCCACAAATTTTCTATGGGGTTGAGGTCTGGAGACTGGCTAGGCCACTCCAGGACCTTGAAATGCTTTTTACGGAGACACTCCTTCGTTGCCCGAGCGGTGTGTTTGGGATCATTGTCATGCTGGAAGACCCAGCCACGTTCCATCTTCAATGCTCTCACTGATGGAAGGAGGTTTTGGCTTAAAATCTCACGATACATGGCCCCGTTCATTCTTCCCTTAACACGGATCAGTCGTCCTGTCCCCTTTGCAGTAAAACAGCCCCAAAGCATGATGTTTCCACCCCAATGCTTCACAGTAGGTATGGTGTTCTTGGGATGCAACTCAGCATTCTTCTTCCTCCAAACACGACGAGTTGAGTTTTTACCAAAAAGTTCTATTTTGGTTTCATCTGACCACATGATATTCTCCCAATCCTCTTCTGGATCACCCATATGCTCTCTGGCAAACTTTAGACGGGCCTGGACATGTACTGGCTTAAGCAGGGGGACACGCCTGGCACTGCAGGATTTGAGTCCCTCTCGGCGTAGTGTGTTACTGATGGTAGCCTTTGTTACTTTGGTCCCAGCTCTCTGCAGGTCATTCATCAGGTCCCTCCGTGTAGTTCTGGGATTTTTGCTCACCGTTCTCATGATCATTTTGACCCCACGGGATGAGATCTTGCGTGGGGCCCCAGATCGAGGGAGATTATCAATGGTCTTGTATGTCTTCCATTTTCTTACAATTGCTCCCACAGTTGATCTATTCACACCAACCTGGTTGCCTATTGCAGATTCACTCTTCCCAGCCTGGTGCAGGTCTACAATTCTCTTCCTGGTGTCCTTCGACAGCTCTTTGGTCTTGGCCATGGTTGAGTTTGGAGTCTGACTGTTTGAGGCTGTGGACAAGTGTCTTTTATACAGATGACGAGGTCAAACAGGTTCCATTAATACAGGTAACGAGTGGAGGACAGAAGAGCTTCTTAAAGAAGAAGTTACAGGTCTGTGAGAGCCAGAAATCTTGCTTGTTTGTGGGTGACCAAATACTTATTTTCCACCATAAATCTACAAATAAATTCTTTAAAAATCCTACAATGTGATTTCCTGGATTTTTTTTCTCATTTTTGTCTTTCATAGTTGAAGTGTACCTATGATGAAAATGACAGACCTCTCTCATCTTTCTAAGTAGGAGAACTTGCACAATCAGTGGCTGACTAAATACTTTTTGGCCCCACTGTATATATATATATATATATATATATATATATATATATATATATATATATATATATATATATATATATACATAAACATACTGTATACATCTTCTAATGCTGAAAGCACTATCTGTCAGTCACCTTGGATAATGTAATGTAATATAATGTATTGACTAGGTGACAGTGTGGGGAGCCACTAAGAGCTGAACCCTTCCATATGTGAGAGGAGTCTACTGGGAACGGCTGATGTAAGTGAGCTGGCCGTGATTCTGAATCAGAAGACAAGAGGGCAGAAGAGGAACGGGAAAAAAAATAAAAAGACTGCTAGGCTGAAACCGTGTGGAATAATTGGCCTGTATTAGTCATTCTGTGCATAGCTTACGCACTAATTCAGGCCATGTTGCTGTTCTTCGGGCAATCGGCCAGCTATGTGGCCCCGCAGGCACATTAGCGGGACACCTGTACCTGCATCACAATGCTGCAGGCCATGCTCACTAGCTTAGCAAGCGCAGGGCTCCAAGATTACATCAAGATGCACACAACAGTGAGTCCAGGACACAACTGTTATAACAACGAAGAAGAGAAAGAAAAATATTTATTCAAGGTTTATTTTCGAAGTCTCTAAATCCGTTTTTTTTCTGTTTATTTTCATTTGTGTGCATTTATTTTGTATGTGTGTGTACCATAATACCTCATCCACGTGCAAATATTGCCTAAAATAATATCAAGGGGTTAAAACGCATTCCCTGTGGTTTTTCCTGTATCGCAAATAATGGCCGAGCATTACTATCTCCAGGGATCATTATAAATAGTGTCAGCTATGTGTATTATTCGTCTGTTTGTGTGTGTATCCGTCTGTCTGTAGAGACTCATTAAAATGTGTTTAGGGTGTGTCTACAGGCTTCCTGCATGCCGTAAACCCCAGCTACAATCGTACAGAAACCAATTACCACCCCCCCCCCCCCCCCCCCCCCCCCCCTGGAAATGAATCGGAAGCTTCCAGTACAGTAACGACTATTACGACATAAACCTGTATTTATGACGGGAATTTACTGCAAAGAAGTCCATCGCCACTTTATGGCGGCATTATATTAGTGGTCTCCGTGCAATTACTAAACCTACAGCCGTTATCCGTCGAGACGAGGAGAGGGTGTTGAGGTTCTGCTTCATTTCAACGACAGGGAGCGGCGAGATCTCTCCTAATGCTCATCGAGGCGGCCTGACCATCCCTCAAGCGCGGCATATATTTTATTCATAGAGAGATTATCGCTGTGCTAGAAGGGGAGATGTGGACATAGATTAATATAAATATCTTGACAAAGGAAGTGTCTCTAAAATGGTGGGCCAATTTGTGCTCGTCTGAAACGCTTTGGAGGAAAAGACAAAAGCCCCGAGTGATTAGTGTGGCCTCATTGGTCTCCAGGCTTGGAAACAAATGAGTAATGTTCTCCGCCAAACCCCCCCATACCACCCACGAAGTGGTACGAGCGATTAGAGCGCCATTAGCCGAGCACAAGGGAGGCTCAGTGTTGGCCTCCACCAGATTTATGATGGGAGGGGGTTCCATGCACCAGTGACCCTCTTTATGCTGGCCCTTTGTGAGCTTGCACCATAGATACAGTTAATGGACGTGCACAGTGAGCCTCCATGGCCCTGCGATGATGGATCTGGGACATTGTGAAAAGCTCTTCAGACCAACCAGCTATTTTAGACGCCTGTCACCCTAACTCTAATATAGATATGGGGGTCTCAGTAGAGATCGGAAGGGGGCTGGATGATGCTATGCGGAGGGAATACAATGAAGGAAACTTTGCTGACCTGCTATAGTTGTTACACATTCTTTCCTGAGCGGTCTGGTGAACTGAGGAGATTTGCTTCTGTTCTGACCGAAGGGATGACCGAACCGTGTGTCCACTGAATACCGTCAACGCCATATTGTTCAATAGCTAAGAAACCCACACCTACATATGGGGACTTAAACAACCCAAGCCATCACGGTGCAGAACGCAGCCATTTGAGAACACGACTTGACAGTGTGTTCTGAGGTGTAGTGGCGACGTTGATGGGATTCAAGGCACCGATTCAGGGGGAAACCGGGTGTTATGCAATTATCTAAATTGGAACCGAACACAGTGCAATCAAATCACTTAGATGTGAAAAGGGGGAATGTCAGCCGAAGCTAAATTAATACTAAGCTTTTCCCTTTTTACTCGTATAGCCTTGACATTCTCCAGTATGTTTTAAATACTCATGGCTTTCTGAGCTGGGTCCGTTTAATTAACACCCTCACACCCATCCGCCCCATCCTTCACCATACACACCAGGCCCCCTCACCATCCCTATTAAAAACCATTAGGTTCCCCCCTACGGCAGTGATCTCCTGAACTTTGCCTGCGCTCTGTGTCTTAATGACAGGGCTGGGTAAGAGAGGCTGTAGCAGATATTTCCTCTCTCTCCGCCCCCTCCTGTCCTCCAGCCGCGCGCGGCTCCCACTATTAACTTAGACTGGGCAGGGTGGGAATGTCATGTGGTAATTATGGAAGTAGCCGGATTGGCCCCGGGAATATGATATAGCGAAGAGGTTGTTAAACTTGTCAAGTTGATTATAGCGAGGGGCTGTCGGTCCAACACCTGACGTTTCAGCACATTGTGATGACATGCATTGGAAGCGATTCCTGATCTCTGTCTAAGCACAGATTCATTTTTGATGCTTAACCCCCCCATAAAAATACAAAATAAATAAAAACCATAATAATTAAGTTGGCTCACGACGCATTTGTACCTATTTCTTTATCTTCTCTCTTACATGATCCGTTAAAGCTCTGAGGACTCTATGATGTCCGAAGCACTAAACCATTCCCGGGCAAACAGCACTGCTCGATTGGGGACGCTTAGCCAAATGTCTGACTTAGACATCATCCGCCACAATGCCGGGGGAGACACTCGGTTAACTGTACCTGGGCCCACCTCGCGTGTAGAGGGTTATTTTCACCCCTGCCAGCTTTAATCGTGATGAGTTTGTTTTGCCGTGCCTGTCTGTCCTCATTTAATTCATTCCTTCACTTAAGTGGAGACAATTGTCATGTTCGGAAGTCCGCTGCCACAGGGAGAGGAGCAACTAACTAACCCACCTACATATTTTCCGGGAAATCAATAACTCGCCGCGTGGTGACTCATTAAAAAGCGAGCGGACATCAGAGCTTTTCCCTTTGATCCATTTCATCCGCTTGATGAAGGACCCGCACACCTCGGTTAGTGGCCTGTTGGCCGAGGATGTCAACGCTACCGCGCTACAATCTAATTTTAGATATGCTTGTTTACGCCGGGACTTTTCTGCAAGGTTAAAGCCACATAAGAGATAGGTTTGCATCATCCAGACAACATTTACTTTCACAGCCTTGGTGGCTCGGAGGATTTCTCAAACAGACTGCGTAAACAGGAGTTGGCAATTCGCTCCACCTTGGAAGCGTCCTGCTTTATATATATATTTTTTTATTCCAGTCGGAGAGCACCCAGTCAAATAAACACATTCCTATCGAGTTAATCGCTGTTGGTCCTCCTTGAGGCGCAGCAGCCCGGTAGCTGCAAGGTTCTCCGACCGCCCTTTCCCTCGGAGTTCACGGTCACCCAAGGCGACTCACGCTATCAGGGGAAAAAAAACCCGAGCGGGGCCTGGAGAGTGATCGAAAGGGGTCACATTCGGTCCCTCAGCTAATCTCTTCCCTCTCCAGTCAAGAGGCTATGATAATGGAGAAATGAGGTCCTTCAAAACACATTAGCTCCCTAAATAAATGTGGACGCCATGGTAACCCGGTTGCAAAACAAGCCTCCGTAACGTCCTATTGGGTACTATCTCTCCGTTGATGAGATTGACGACTTTATTGCCGGCGGTGACGAGAGGGAGGCCTCTCACTTCAGCTCAAGTTCAAGCGATCTGGCACGGGAGTGGACGGGTCAGCGGTGTTCCTTCATGTGTCACTGGTCTCAAGCCGTCTGTCAATCATAGCCCAACGTCTGTCATGGAGCTATCAGGTAAATATGATCCTGCGTGACCCAAGCCTAAACAAACATAGGTCATGCACAGTCCGTGCAGCTCTATGTGCCACATAGGGAAGGAAAGGTATAGATTATATAGGTACCGATTTACGTATATGTGTATATATATATATACACGACTTGACAGTATATATATATATATATATATATATATATATATATATATATATATATATATATATATATATATATATATATATATATCACCAAATCATTGTCTCAAGCCCCTAGTTCCTCTTGTGTACAATATTCCATTTCACTTAACAGTTCTTGTTACATGAAAATAAATCGTGTTCGGAAGGCTTTGAATATGTGTGTTGTAAATTCTCATTAAAAAGATAATTGTGCCAGTCATTTCAAGGTTGAAAAATAAGAACAAATATGAACGTGTCTGTGTGTGCGCAGGAGCGTGCGTGGGTATGGCTCTAAAATAAAATGTGCTTGACAACAAAAACAGGTACACAGCACATGGCTAGCTTGGTTCTGGTCTCAAGGTTGAACAATAACATGAATGTTTTGTGAATGTGTGTGTTACTAAAATTGTGTGTAACCACAGAAACCGACACATAACATATGGTTGGTTACTTGGCTAGTTTCTCTTTTGCAGTTTGTTCGTTCTAACACAAAAAATAAGACCAGCGAAAGAAACTAGGGAGAGACCACATGGCTGCCACCTGATACTGTTTGTCTATCTTGATTCGGTTCCATTTTGTTTAGCTAAGCTGCTTACGTTTGGTTCTGTGTGTGGCGAGTGTTGTGAGCCGTGCAAGCTGCGAACCCATCCATCCATCTCTGTCTCCGACCGTGCTGCAGAGCCGCGGCCTCGCTCTGGCGGGTGTACGGCACACAACCAAACAGCCCTCCTCCTCCAACTGGCTGGAGCCTCGCCCAAATCAGACAGCTAATGTGAGAAGGGTAGTCTATGGGTTTCCTACCCGACGGGGATCCAGAGGTACTCTCCCTGCGAGCTCGAGCTCCCATCAAATGTCTCCGTCCTCCCCTGCCAGAGCTATTGCAATGCGGTGATTGATTTCGTTGCCGAATAGACAAGGCCACTGGCCTGCTTCTGGCCTTTGTCCCTCCTGCACCCAATTTTCCCCTGTACGAGTGGATGTGTGTGTGTGTGTGTGTGTGTGTGTGCGTGCGTGCGTGCGTGCGTGCGTATCCTAGTCAGTGTCTCTGACGTGCAGTTCACAATCTATGTGTGCACGTGTTTTGTCCTCTGTGGTTTTTACACTCTGTAGGAACCAAGGAGTAAGGAGGGTTTCTTTTTTTTCCCGCACGACATCTCCCGGGCCCCAAGAGGCTGCGCATTAGCATACCACTGCAGCACCCGCCGCGGACAACAGGGAACCACCAGCGGCATCGCGCAAGCCGAACATGCATACAGATCATATTACACCCACTACAGCCCTGCCGCTGTGAAGCCAGTTGCCAATAAGTATGATCAATGCTCCCAGTACGGTGGCCTTGCCAATCGTACCGTGTGCTGTGTGCACGTTTGATTTCTCTATTAATAATACATTTCATGGAGCATCTCTCCAAGTGTGCGGCATGAATAATTCATGGGGAGGGGGAGATTCATAATATGTCCAAACGATGGCAAAACTTCCATATGAAAAACACACACAAACAGCACACCCCACACCTACACACACTCGACGACGTAGGAGTGGAGTCGGTGTGTGAATGCAGGGGTTGATCAGTGGATGGTGAGGATGGCGATGAGGGGGGATCTAACGCAATAATGTAGTAATAACAGTGGATGCCAGGAGATCAGAGAGCAAGCAAAGGGAGAAGCCCCGCCGATCCTTCACCGGGGCTGACTTTAGGGGTGTGTGCTCGGCGGAACACGACGGCAGTAAAGGAATCCACACAACAACGTGTTGGTTCTATGTGATGCAGTGAGACTGTGGGTGCCTGTGTGTGCACTGCAACGTATAGTGTGTGTGTGTGTGTGTGTGGGGGGGGGGGGCCTAAGGCAAGTGCCGTGGAAGTGAGTCAGTGAGTGTGTGAGCAATGAAGCTGCGCTGTGTGCGTGCCCCGTGGCAGCGTCGCAATAAAGTGCACAGGTACACACACCGCCGAGGTGTGTGCACGAGGGCACCGCACACTGATGCTCTCTCCCCTCTCACCCACGCCCTGCTCCACCTCTTAGTCTCTCTCTCTCTCTCTCCCTCTCTCTGTGATCGACTGCTCAGTGGAGATCAGTGGAGCGCCGCGAGGGAAATAAACAGCCCCGCTCAGCAGGATGGGTCTAATTAAACCCAGGGCCTCCTCTCCTCCACAGCTCGCACTAGCGGTGCTCGGGCCACCGAGGAGACCGGTCTGGGTCGGGTCTCGGCGAGACGCCGCGCAGGCCCCTCTGTTGCCGCGGCGACCCGGCCGACGCCTCCGCCGCGGAATTTCCGGGAAAAAGCTAGCTCACTGGATGGAACAGCGGTAAACGTTAGCTCCCTGGCACGGAGGCTAAATATAGAGCAGTAATTAGGAGGTGTTGAACAAAATGGAGTGCACCTCAGTGCTTTTAAATTCTCCCAAAGCACAGGAGTGTGATCTAAGGCGGGATAATAATAAATGTAAAGGCTGATGGAGCTGTCATTCGGCTCAGCCAACTCGTTTGAAGTTCAGCCGAGACGCTGTGAGTAGCTAACGTGGAATTAACACTTTTAAGATTTAATGTCTCGTGAAATTGTCAGATCTTTTCTTCTGCGCTATAATTATTTCAGAGCTATGGTGTAACTAATATTCTTTTTCAGATTCTTTGACGTCCCGTGTTTGTTCTGTGGGCACCATTATTTCCAACAATGATCTACGTAACTAACTGGAGTTTCAAATGAAAAGACAGTTTCCAAAGGAACAAATACAAAAACAATAGGGATGGATTTGGAGGTCATTTCATTCTGCTAAAAGAACAATAAAGGCTCTGAACAAATGAGCAAGTGAAACGCCGTACCACTGTAGGCCTGCAAGGCCTGCCCCCAGCCAGCGCTGTTTCCGAAATGGTGTTCAGCTCTCCTAGGAAATCAAGAGAAGCTTGTTTGAGTGTTCGTGTTTAGGTGTCGATGAGGTGGTTGAGCACGGACTTGCAGCCTTGTTCCATTTTGTGCGATATTGTTTATCAAAGTCATCTCATCTTCGGTATACAGTGTGCAAGCCGCACCGGATTTACGGTACCGATAAATTGTTTGGACACGCATGGGTTCCTGTGCTTTTAACCCTGCATTGTATATTTGCTCTAACTCTTTGACCCGATACTTAAAATAACCATTTCCATGTCTTTCTGGTGGGCTATTCTTAAAACCTCTCACTTAGCCCATTACTCCAAACACAGCCAACCAGCCAGATAAAGAGAGGAAGCCCACTCCATACCCCAGTCAGATTCTTATCAGACATTTTCCACTTGGCCGAGACTCAGATGACTGGGGCTTGAGTGGATCGTTCCGGCTGGGGCTCTCCTCTCTCCCAGTAGTAGCCTTGGCTGTTAGGGAGGCTGGGCCTCTCATTTGAGATCCCAAACCAGGCTTCTGACTCCCCCAGGAGCCGATAATGACAGTAGTTCCAACGAGGATTATTTGGAGATCTTTCATACGTGACCTCTTTATCATCTGTGTGTGTGTGTGTGTGTGTGTGTGAGTATGTGCATCTGTTTGTGTAAGTATGCATGCTTATACGTGTGTTTATGTGTCTGTATTTACAATCCTGTGCCTTCCTGCCTAATCCAGCCCCCTATTGGCACAATATTTTGTCTCAATTAATAATTCATAGCGTCAAATCATTTCTCGCCCCAAAAGTCCCTGCCTCGGCATCCAGACTGTGATTATAATGCAGGGTATCGCCACTGGGGAGCTCATCGCCATCTTGCAAACCATGCACTACTATGGAGTCCGGTATACTGTGTGGAGACGAGATTCTCCTTGTATGGAGGGTGAGGCTCACTCACAGCTTGGAAGCAGTCGAGATCGCGGCATTAACTCTGGCGCACTGATTGGATCTACAGCCTTCCAGCAGCCATGCCAGTGAACGACCGCAGCTGCGATCCTTGCCCGGAACAATCCTCCACCCTGTGATTTGTGCTGATGGAAGATGGTAGCCTGAAATGGAGTGCCACTGTAGCCATACCATGAATGCTAGCAGGTGAGCGTTTTCACATGGTAAGAGACTACGCTGCTCTATCAGTCCTGGATAAAACAACGTTGTCCATTTGAATACTGTTACCTTAGAGATACTAAGACATTACGCTCTCAGCTCACGATAAGAATGTGAAGGATGGGTGCTGGATCCCAAATATACATAATGATAAAAACAAGCCAGAACAGCCCTCCAAATATCATTTTTAATATTGCCACATAGACATTTCGAGCAAGATGCCCTTCTTCAACGTGTGTATTGGAATTGACAGAATACATGTCGAAGAAGGGCATCTTACTGAAACGTTGATGTGGCAATATTGAATACCGACACCTTCAAATGAAAATCAAAACCATTAATGGATTCATAAAATACCCCCAAAAATCCTGGTGCCGGCAGTTTTTAGATGAATGGAGTAAGAATGCATGATTCAGAGGAACATCACCTGAGTTGGCTGGAACTGCTGTTTGCTTGTTACCGACCAGGTGCAGTCCCCTGGAACAGCAGGTGCGTACGTTCTACCCCTCCACATTCTTGACAGATGGTCCATGGTGGGAGATGGATTAACAAACATATCATGTCTCGTCTATCCTCCACTTTGTTGAATATGTATTCTGAGCAGGACAGTAGACGAGTGCATTTTATAGCTCCCCTCAAAACTTAAAAAAAGAACAAGTCTTTACATACAGAAACAGAGTTGTTTGTGATTTTGGGGTGCTGCACATTCTATATGGTGGCAACCCAACATCCTCATGACCAAATAAGAAAGTCCTGAAGTAGAATAGGGAGAGATCATTTCCCCTAGTGGGTTATTTCCTGTTGGTGCCAAGTGACCTGGTTCATTGGGTTTCGTAATCACACACACACACACACGTCCTAATCACCACCGCATGCGTCCCGGGAGTCAGGGAAAGAGTCTGGCCGGTCGCCGTGACGACAGCACAATCGCTGACTGACTTCGTTTTGGTAAGCACTTCGCTTCACCTCGGTTCGCTTTGCCGTCGCTCTCCCCGCAGCCCTGCCACCTGATGTCTCTGTTCGTGTGCCACTGCACTGAGAGCGTGGGAACGACGGTGATAGGCCTACTCTCGCCCTCCCCACTTGGTGCGAGCGGACATCCACGGCTCTACTGGGTAACACACCGTTCCAATGTGTAATGATGGTATGGTGAATGATAATGATTTATCCATCCCGTAGAGTTGATGGGGGCACGTTAAAAACCCATGTTTAATTCAATTGGAAAGTCAAGGGAATCACAGAGGTCATTAAACTGTTCTGTCTACCAAAACCTTGGACAATGATTGGTGGTGTTTTTCGGTTTGACTCCCGTTGACAATGGCAATGAAGAGGCAACGCTGTCGGAGCACCATCCAGGTCATAAAGAGAGACAGAAGTCGGACCTGTGAGTCAATGAAATAACGTTGACATTTGAGAATGAATAACCCTATTTACAAGTGTAGTATGGTCCTTCAGCAAGTGGCAAAGATCATTTGTTTCGTTTAACTTCGTTCAAGACTCTGTGTGGGTGGAGAAAGGTCTTCGGTGAGACAAATGTTGTTGAATCGCATTTCGCAAATGGCTACATGGTTGAAGGCTATTTTAACCAAACATTTTGAGCTTGATGTCAATGAAATGTATTGAACAAATTGCTTTTCATCGCCTTAAACCAACTGCGAGGAAATCAGGAAATATGCTCAAACTGATATTCACAGGTGATAGCCGTTTTCTCCCTGTCTCTATCCCAATCTCTCTCTCTCTCTCTCTCTCTCTCTCTCTCTCTCTCTCTAACACCCTTGTTTGTCTCTCTTACGTTATTGCGATATTCCCCGAGGCTGCAATGTTTTCTCAATACCTTTTCCTCGCATGCCCAGGCTGATATCCCATGACAAGGCGGACTGTTTGTTGTACTTGTACTTGCAAAAAATAAATGATGTTTCTATGAGGTTGCAAACATTCTGCTGGGCCTGACAGTTTTACTGTTCACTGAGTAATTTCATTATTTCCCTCTGAATGAATGGTAACATTTCTCAAACTTCAGCCACAATCTTAAAACCCATACAGAGGTTAACCATGCAATAAAATGTTGTTATTCATACAGTGTAAACACTTTAACCAACAGAAGAACTCATATTTAACTGATTTCCAAATAAAATCTGCATCTCTTTCTAAATGTACCTTTAACAGATGAGCACTGGTTAACAGTATGTACTAAAACATTTTTAATAGCCTTTTTGCTTTCCCTCATAAACAACATAATTTTTCTATTAATTTGTTTATTTGTGTCATTTAACAAATTCTTAAAAATCTGGACTATATTTCTGGCTGAGCTGTTTTGACCTAGTGAGGTATTTGTGTGTTTGTTGCAAAAAACAACGGTGGTTTTAAAAACATATCACCTGCTGCTTAACACCCTTAGTGCTGACTCATTTCCCATTCATTACATGGAAATTCGATTCATTTTTCTACCATCTGCTACTGTTGATCTCCTTTTTGGAACGATGTCTCTCATTCTTTTGATGTGATGTCTGGTTTTGGGGGTTAAGATATGTTAGTAAACCGTCTCAGGTCCGATTTTTTTATTTTTTAAGTCAGTGGTTTTAAAACAACCTACTGAAATATTCAATCTACTGTCGGTCAATAACAACCTCATAACAACCAGAAATGACTTATGAATTTCACGCTCCGGGCAGAGGAGAGACCTAGGTCATAGACTGTGCTTCAGCAATGTGACACTAAGCCATGTGAGTGATATTCCCCAGTTGTTCACATCTCCCTGAGCCCATTATGAGCCCATGGACAAAGTCGTGTGTGTGTCTGCCAACCTCCCGAAGATGGCGAAACGTTGTTTGAGTTATGATACAGCGTGGTCCCGCTTTGTTCCCTCTTCTTGTCTGATCTGGTTTGTTAGCTGTTTGTTTGGGAGGAAATTATGTGATATGATCAAAACCAGCGCGCCCCCGGGGCCAGCCTCTGTACACGCAGCCCTAATCAGAGAGGTAGGGGGGTGTTTGTTTGTGTTGCCTACATGTCCATGCTGCCCTGCTACCCCAGGGCGGGGCCCGCCTGGCCATCTACAAGCAGTCAGCGACAGTCAGAGGCTTAATGAGGATGTCAAGTCCTCGGACACCCTCCATCACGAAGACACCGCTTGGATTTGAGCCGCGGCACACAATAATGACAGTGACGCGGGTTCCAATTTTCACCAAGCTTTCATGGTGATGCCTCCCCACACTTCCAGCAGGCTAGTCGCTGCTCAGAGTTTGACATTAGTGAGCCGGAGGTTTACATTCAGCCCTGTAATGAGTGTCACCATCCATAAAATACTTCAACTACAAAATAAGGGGGGAGGGGCGCAGGCTAAGCATACTTTCTCCCAGGAACAGTGTTATGATCCAAATGGATTTTTTGTGTTTCTTGCGGATGATACATACAGGAGACCATCCATGTTTTCTTTCTTCATGACACTGGACACGTAATTTCAATGGCTGCTTTCTGTGATGTCGGATGGGGAGTTGCCCTCTGTACTTTTGCCTTCACTTCGATTTTTGTATCTGTAATGTAACTCGATATTTTTTATCCGTTTCAGTTACGGGCTGGCTGAGGAAGAAAACACATGAAAAGCAATCCAGAAGTAATTTTTTTTATAGATTTTTTTGTAGACCAGCGGGCACTTAGCTTGTGTCTGTAGAGCCAAGATACTAGAGTGGTGAATCATGCAGGATGAAATAAACATACACAACACACCCAAGAGATGCTCCAAGTGGAGTGGGCAAGTAACATGGAGAAAAAACAACAACAACAAAGCAGCTCTATAGTGTCGATTGAGAATCCAGGTCCTGTCAGGTCTGAGCACTGGTGGTTTCCACAATGCCTAGAATGCCATAGTAACTTCCTGTACTTTTCTTTCCTCTCTTTGCTCTCTTGGAGGGAGCTCAGATGGCAGCAGACCTACTTTCTACCGGTAATTGAGCTCTTCAGGAATTGCCATCAACGACCTTGCCATGTAAGATTGAAACTACGGCCTTGGAGAGCTCTCGCAGCCCCAGGTTCGGGTTGAATGGACAATGCGAGGCCAGGTCTCAGGAGAGCGCTGTCAGTGCTCCGTACCGCAGGTTGGATTTCAGCAGGCCAGGCAACAGACTTCCACGGGATGATTTTCCACGAAGAGGGAAGCCGCATCATGGGAATCAATGCTCCGGCTGGCCTATGCTTGGCTATCGCCATGGATACCCTCCCAAAAAAATGGTTTCTGTTCTATTCAACACTAGGCGGAGAGGGAGGTTTGAATTGTTCTCCGTTGGCTCAGATGTGGCAATTGTTGTTTTCACTGGTCTGTGGAAAACGCAAACGTACTGACACAAGGTTCTTCAGAGGGGCTGGATTTTCCAATAGGTTTGCTCACAAAGAAATGAAAATCAAACCAAAACAAACAATACCGCTTGGGTCTAAGAAATTAATTCAATCCACGGTGGTCCATATATTCATACCGCTCCTCGTGACCCTTTAAAATGTCCAGTAGGAGTTTAGAGGTGTTGGATTTGTGTGCTCACTTAAATGGTGTGAGTCGATTCTGTGTATAATGTATTAGGTGTCCCTGCGAGTGGGTGGATTTGAAATCATTCCCATGCTGCACCCCTGGTGACCTGTCATGCTAATGCGGCCATTAAGACGAAACCTGTTGACCACATTGCAGCCAAATGATTTATGACAATTTTACAAAAATGCTAATGGAGAAAGGCAGATGGAATAAATAAAATGCCCTGGTATTATCATAATCATGTGTAAAAACTGAGTTTGCTGACCATAACAATCAGCTGGTGTGTTGGGGGAATTCGTTATAAAATATAAATGGAATTCCCCTGAATATATAAAGGTACCGCATTCTGGATGTAAGGCTTACATATAGGCAGTTTAGCTGAAAGGCCAACCTTACCTTTCCCTCATACGGTTCTAAGGGGTCATTTTTTTTACCTTACATCTCTGCTACAAGAAAAACCTTTTCCAAAACAATATTGACTTTAAGTCAATGCACGGCTCTGCCATCCACCTCAAAGTAAATCTCTGGGTAGAGATTTCCAAAGCTTCTGCAGTCAAATACACCAGAGCAAGCTTTTAAAAAGCCTTATAAAAACTTTATGTGTCAGGACACTTATGATGGATGAAGTCTTCTCTATATTGGTCCGGGATAGTTTGTGACAGCTGGCTAACTCATTAATCACATGAGAGGTATCTTCCCATTCCCGTGCGACTACTCCGTTGTCGTTGATCATTGTGATGTCAGCGCTATGGCATCTCAGCGGGCTAATGACATTCACTTTAAATTGTCAGCACATTATGCGAATTGTAACATGTTTTCATTTCGAAAACGCAATAGAATGGTCGACAAGGTGGCTATCCTCTCCCTTGTCGGCTATTAATACAGGAAAGTAAAACAATTATTTATTTCAAATTACTTTGGATGTACTTAATGAAACCAATCCAATCATTGCAGAAGCCGTGACATTGCTTCTCTGGGTTTCAACCAAGCTTGAAACGTAACCGAAAGGCATTGTCGTTATTATTTGAACCAGGTCTGCTAGCACATCTATCGGAGTCATCTCCTAATATTTGTCGACCGGTGATCACCTGTGAGTCAGAAGTGTGTGCGGTAACTCACAATTCGGGGACATAATCCCTGGCTGGATTAACCCGGGTGCCCATTGACCTCGTAAATATGGAAGGCATCAGCGTGCGCTCTCAGTTTAATTAAAGGCAGGAGGTGATCTGATTACTTAGGGATTAGACAGGGGGGCGAAGGACTGAAAGTAACGCATTATACCCATCCCTTTATTCTCAGGTGACTGAGAAAAAATGCTCCCACAGATCAATCAATATTTAATTACATATTTGATGAATGCATTCTAAATCGCGTTTGCTTCCACTTCACTTTGGAGCAGCACAAAGGGCTCTCTGATACCCCGTTATTCGCAGAGGGAGAGAGAGTCTGCCGGACCCCGCATACTAAGGCCATGGTGGGTACTCGCCGCAGACAGGTGCTCAACATGTTTGTGAGTAAAGCGTCCAGTGCACTCTACGGCAATGATATTTGAATCATCCTGTCATGGACTCGGAGCCTGGTTTAAGAGCACGGTAAAACATGATGAACGACGCTGTGCCTGGCACAAACCGGCCGTGCCAGCGGGATTGCTTTGATACCTTGGCGGGAAAGGCCGATTAGTGGCATCTGGGGGGATGATTAATTGATGCAAACACATTTCCATTTAACGGCTGTTCGATCAATTATTGAAGTGCACGGAGCCCAACCCTCCCCCACCCCCACCCTCCCCAATTCATTTGATTATCCTAAGCTTCAATTAAAATACTTCCTGACGTGTCGCGGCGCTCGCCGCGCCAGGTTCACGGCACCACCCCGTGACTGCGCATCGCCATTCAAGCGTCACCGAGGCACACGCTCTCGTCCACATCTTTGTAAAAGTAGACTTGAAGTGTGAGGAGCACTTAAGACTGTTGCACGCTGTTGCAACAATAAAAGAGCAGTTCTTTGCTAAGATGGTTGCTGGGTAATTCATTTAAAAGCATCCCCCGACTGCATTGTGAGGGAGAAAGCCATTGATTGCCGTTCCCCATCAGTCCCGTGGGCCTTCTCTGAAGGTGATGGCTTCTCCTCCACGTGCATGAAATGTGCCGGAACTCAATTCCCTATTTCAAGTCAGTCATTTCCTATAGTCCTGGGGAAACAGTAAATTGGAGGGGAGATTTCTCCGAGGACCTGTAGGTGAGAGAGAAAAAGCTCGTGAACCTACTCTCGCATGTGCTCGTCTGTTGTACGGTCAGAGTAAATCCCTCTGAGGTCGCTCCGGGTTTGTTGACTCTTTCCCGGGGATGTGAGATTTTTTATTTTTTGGGGGAACAAACACTGCTGCAGAATCGACCTCCGGGTTTGTCCGCGTCGATGTTGCACCAAATGCAGATTAACCAGTTAAACGATTTGACGAAAATTGCTTTGGCGTTATGCAACTCGTAACAATTACGATATTGACCAATAACTAACACAAGCATGGTTTCCATGTTGCTTCCTGGCGCCGGCACATTTCCTTTGCGCCACGTGGTAGCACCAATCGGCCGCACGCAACGGCTTTTGATGCCTAAAAATATTACGTCTCACATTAAACATCTTTTGAAATCCATTTCAGCGAAAGGCCAAATGAGCTCTTCCATATCGTTTTATAGCAGTCATCTCTCCTTTTATCGCTATGTTTACTCCCGGGCAAATGCTTTCAACCCCCTTCCACCCTCCCGTCCGTAAATTATTCATTAAGGAGCTTGGGATAACAAGGGCATGAAGACAAGTATATGTAACGGCGGTGATCTGGGAAAAGGGCCAAAGGATCCATCAGACACCATTACAGGGAGAGGGGAGAATAGGGGGAAAATAGTTCCAGTCGTGCTCTGCTGAAGTCGCTTATCCCCGAGGCTCTGGGCGCGCTTGGTCCTCGGCTTCCCCTCCTTGTGTGGACGGGTGCTTTAATACAAGCGACTGATGGAGACTGAAAGGGTCCCCTCTGCGATCCTCGGGCACTTGTGGAGGTGGGGAGGCACCAGGGCAGGGCACAGAGGCTTTCCCAGGGCTCCTAATTGCTTAGTGAACCTGGCTGCTACAGTGAGCTGCCAGCCCTGCTACTCCACTGACGGCATATTAGAGGCCCTATGTCCTAATCGCAACCCCCCCCCCCCCCTCTTCCAAGGACAGTTTGTCCAGCGGTGAAAATTGATACTGTCACGTTGACTCTCCCCTGATCTGGAGCAAAGGTTTAACCAGCTGGGGGAGCTTTGGAAATGCACATATTTGAAGATCATAGTCGAATATTTTGTTCCTCTATTGGCAAGAATCGTGGTATTCAGCTAGATTGTTTGTGCAGAAGCAAGGCTACAGCAATATATTATAAAGTAAAGGTCTAAATACATGCATCTATACATATAGTTGAATTATTAAACCTTGTGTGGTCAATGTTTTCAATGTTGGGAAAAATTATGCAATGAATTCTTTTCTCAAACTGAGACTCATTGGCCTTGGCTCATTTCCTGTGAAGAACATGTAAAATGAAATATATTCATTGAGTGCACACCGTGCACCCCCACTACACATTTACATTACATACGTGGTGCTCGGGTCCACTGGACCCGAGGGAAGACAAGTGTGGGAATCGTAGGTGAAAACCAGTCAACGTGGTGAAAATGAAAGAAAAAGGTTTGCTGTGTACCTTCACTCTGTCTTTCTCCTACCATCTGTCAAGTATTTTACACAAATTGTTTTGGCTGTATTGTTTTAAAACCCATCAGATGTTGTGGGTCCACCAGAACACTGGGTGAGTAACAAAATGGTGAGAGACACATTCTATCACAAACGAGGAATAGTGCTTCCATTGAGAAATGGGATCTAGTACAGGTTATAGAACCATATAAGCTATCTATATTGCTTGTAACTGAGATGAAGTCAATATATGTCAAGTATTTTTTGGTAAATTGTTATGGCTGTATTATTTTAAACCCCTGGTGTCAGCAGACATGGGAACATCGGGTGAGTAACAAAAACATGAACACCACAGGGGTTAATTTTGTCATTCAAGCAGATATTGACACACGCAAACTGTTTCCCCACTTCTAAACTCCCATTCACTGACTTGCTCAATATGTACAGTGGGGCCAAAAAGTATTTAGTCAGCCACTGATTGTGCAAGTTCTCCTACTTAGAAAGATGAGAGAGGTCTGTAATTTTCATCATAGGTACACTTCAACTATGAGAGGACAAAAATGAGAAAAAAAATCCAGGAAATCACATTGTAGGATTTTTAAAGAATTTATTTGTAAATTATGGTGGAAAATAAGTATTTGGTCAATAACAAAAGTTCAACTTCAATACTTTGTAACATAACCTTTGTTGGCAATGACAGAGGTCAAACGTTTCCTGTAAGTCTTCACCAGGTTTGCACACACTGTAGCTGGTATTTTGGCCCATTCCTCCATGCAGATCTCCTCTAGAGCAGTCATGTTTTGGGGCTGTCGCTGGGCAACACGGACTTTCAACTCCCTCCACAAATTTTCTATGGGGTTGAGGTCTGGAGACTGGCTAGGCCACTCCAGGACCTTGAAATGCTTTTTACGGAGCCACTCCTTCGTTGCCCGAGCGGTGTGTTTGGGATCATTGTCATGCTGGAAGACCCAGCCACGTTCCATCTTCAATGCTCTCACTGATGGAAGGAGGTTTTGGCTTAAAATCTCACGATACATGGCCCCGTTCATTCTTCCCTTAACACGGATCAGTCGTCCTGTCCCCTTTGCAGTAAAACAGCCCCAAAGCATGATGTTTCCACCCCCATGCTTCACAGTAGGTATGGTGTTCTTGGGATGCAACTCAGCATTCTTCTTCCTCCAAACACGACGAGTTGAGTTTTTACCAAAAAGTTCTATTTTGGTTTCATCTGACCACATGATATTCTCCCAATCCTCTTCTGGATCATCCATATGCTCTCTGGCAAACTTCAGACGGGCCTGGACATGTACTGGCTTAAGCAGGGGGACACGCCTGGCACTGCAGGATTTGAGTCCCTCTCGGCGTAGTGTGTTACTGATGGTAGCCTTTGTTACTTTGGTCCCAGCTCTCTGCAGGTCATTCATCAGGTCCCTCCGTGTAGTTCTGGGATTTTTGCTCACCGTTCTCATGATCATTTTGACCCCACGGGATGAGATCTTGCGTGGGGCCCCAGATCGAGGGAGATTATCAATGGTCTTGTATGTCTTCCATTTTCTTACAATTGCTCCCACAGTTGATCTATTCACACCAACCTGCTTGCCTATTGCAGATTCACTCTTCCCAGCCTGGTGCAGGTCTACAATTTTCTTCCTGGTGTCCTTCGACAGCTCTTTGGTCTTGGCCATGGTTGAGTTTGGAGTCTGACTGTTTGAGGCTGTGGACAGGTGTCTCTTATACAGATGACGAGGTCAAACAGGTTCCATTAATACAGGTAACGAGTGGAGGACAGAAGAGCTTCTTAAAGAAGAAGTTAGAGGTCTGTGAGAGCCAGAAATCTTGCTTGTTTGTGGGTGACCAAATACTTATTTTCCACCATAATTTACAAATAAATTCTTTAAAAATCCTACAATGTGATTTCCTGGATTTTTTTCTCATTTTTGTCTCTCATAGTTGAAGTGTACCTATGATGAAAATGACAGACCTCTCTCATCTTTCTAAGTAGGAGAACTTGCACAATCAGTGGCTGACTAAATACTTTTTTGCCCCACTGTAAAGACCAATACAGTTAAAGGTGGAATGGGTTCTCCTTTAAAGGAACACTGATTCAATAAAACAATCTTGAAGTTCACCGACAAGGTCTCGCAACCACAAAACCTAAAGGTCTACTTGTTTAACTGATTCAGAGTTCGTTAAGACTGCTCGCCTTACCTGTCTGGTTTACATTTGCGAAAAGGTCCCGCTCAAAAGAGAGCAAAATCCTGCGAAGTTGTTGAGCTACATGCGCCAATGAGATGATGCTGCTCCAAGGTCTTTCTATGTATCCACTCTGTCAACCTGCTTCTCAATATGAATAAACCTGAATAAACCCTATGAAACTGGGATTTAATAGCAGTGCTTCCTAGAAAAGAAAACTCTTTAGAATGTAAGGCTTTGCAAGTTGTTTACTTACGAATCCTAGCGGGCCGATGCTTTGTCCATTGGAAATGATATCAGTGTCTACGGGCTAAAGGCTCACTGGACTCGTGGAGTTGTAATTTCGCACCGTGATCGGCAGCTCTGTCATGCCTGTGATCCTCGGATGGCCTTAGATCTTGTCACAGCTGTTGTGGCCATGGCAACGTGTTGTTGTGTGTTGTTGTTTCTGGCGAGGGGGGACCAATTGTTTGACAGTTGTGTTTTTTTCCCTTCATACTAAAAAGGACCAAATGTACTGTGACAGGGGTTAAAAAAACGAATATTCAGAACGCCCACACACAGGCCAAAATATCTACTCTGCCGCGATTCTTTGGAAACAGTAAGACTTTTCCAGAAAATAATCCCCCCCTTCTTTTAAACCTTTTCAGAATCAAGATGACAAAGAAAAAAAACAAGAAAGGAAAATATATTACATTCTGTAAACACAGCTTTGTGCTCTGAGGATTACGGTTGAATATTTGCTTAGCGGATCAAGCTGTAAGACACCAGTTGTGGGGTGTGACCCTGACTTAACCCCTGAGCGACAGATGCGCACTGAGGACACGGCAGAGACCCCCTTTGCTGTGGTTTCATTAGGATTCCTGAACATCTGGCTCCTCACATTCAATCTCCATCCTGTGTATGTAGGGCATGGTCTCAAGGGGAAGTCTATCATTTCCTCAAAAGAAGAAATGTGGGCATTGCAAACGTTCAGGGAAAGAACATTGAGGTTGTTTGCTCGATTTCTTTTGAATGCGATTATTAAGATAAGATCATCTACAATAGACTCTTTTTGTCCCAAAGGTCACTCGCCTTGGACAAAATGAGTGTGAGCTATAAAGCACATTCACACCGTTCTAAAACACGTTGCATGGTGTAGGTTGTCCATGCACACTGCCCAGCAATCCAACCTTACCTGCTGTATTCATCCAACGTGCACCTCCTTCAATGACGTCCCAATAACAAGGGAAGCTTGAATCTGATTGGGATACCTCAGTGTCTAACTGATGGGATGAGGTGGGTACTCAGGGTACCGATCCCCTTTGACCATCTCCTGTGTACAGTCTCTCTCTCTCTCTCTCTCTCTCTCTCTCTCTCTGTCTCTCTGTCGCTGTCTGTCTCTCTCTCTCTCTCTCTCTCTCCATCTCTGTCTCTCGACCCCCGGTGCCGTGTCCCTCTCAGCCCTATCGCTGGATCCTCCATACTGGAACCGTGCCTCCAGTACTTTTATCTCCGCGGAACGGAGAATTCCAATTATTTCCCGGGGAAAGGTATCTCTGCTGCGTCCGCAACTGCCAATATATATACTTTCCACACGAAGCAGACTTAACAGGACATTTTTGCCAAACGCAAGACAGATTTGGTCTCACCTGTCCTCATGTCGTTAACAACAAGAAGGTCATTCTCTTTGAAAAAGGAAGAGGAGCCAGCGTTAGGTAATCAGGGGCAGGACATTTCTACAGAGAAGCTTGCTTTCAGACCAGAGTCTTTGACCAGCTTACAAGACCCATGCGGATAACCCCTAGCGGCCAATGCAAAATGCCTCTTTGTGCTTGTTAGGTTGTGCGGGGTGTCAACAGAGTTGATTAAGAAATGGTCGTGCTGTTAATTGCGTTTTGGGAATCGTATAGTACAGTGTTAGGAGGTTTCATTTCCTCTCCTCCCCCGGCCCTCAACCCGTCTCTCTCAGGATCAAAGGACCGTGTAACCTGATATGAATGTATTCACTTACCTCCATCTCTGAAGAACTATTCGCTTTCATATATCCGAGAACAGGAGTTCTTAAAACACAACCCCATTTCACGTGGGCCAAGGAGAATTTAGTATTAATTTAGCCATTTGAAGATTGTTTACGTAAATCGCAGTTTTAAAACATTGAGTGGGAGGTTCTGAGTAAATGATCAGATCCAAAGGTGCAAGGTACTCTTTGTGACTACAGATGCGTTTTAATGCAGAGGCAGTGCCAGACTCTGCCAGCAGAGGGCAGATGAGCCCAGATGGGATCACCGGGCTAACTGACCATCTGCTGGGGAGAAAGGAACAAAGGCATAGAATAGAGTTGTATTCCGTGGTGGTTTGATTCTGAAATTATGAAACATGATTATCGGGATGCTCGAATTATGTAGATAGTGTTTAAATGAAGAGGCACGGAACAAACATAAGATTAATTGCCAGCCTACTTTGTCAGGATATGGAGCTTGGAAATGCCTTAATGGTGTATCCGTAATGAGCAACTCACATAAGCTCACATGGCAAGTCTACAAAAGGCTTGTGAGTGTTCTCCCTGCATTCCTGTTAAGGAGAGTTGCCAAGATACATCATTTGACAAAACCAGACAGAAACGTATAAGAATGGGCGGGCACATCAATGTGCCTACACATCTCTGTGGCCATGAAAAAAAATTACTTCAACATTTTGTCAGCATGTTTGAACCAAAAACATATCCCCACCAACAAATAAAATGTAAATTTTTGTGCTTTTCAAAATATTGTTAATAGCCTTTTAAATATGTGTGATATTCTAGACAAGGATCTTAAAGTGTAAAGTTTGGCCTAACTTACTCAATCTCTTGTTTCATATGCAATTTGTTTGTTTTCATATTGAGTTCCTGGAGTTCCTTTCCTGAAGTAAGGTCATTGGTCCATTCCTGTCTGGTGTGTATTGTATACTCAAATTACTGAAACATCCGGGATGGAAGGTTCCCACTTGGAAACCCCAATGACATATCTGGCTCTCAAACCAAATCCTTTATAAATATTGGTTTTTAGAGTGCTCAACGTGATTTTAAGACATAATGGGTATTATAACACCGTATCCTGTGTATTATGACATACGGGGACTCTTGTACATCAGGCCACCTTGGAGTTATAGTCTGAACATTGTCAAGGAGAGGTTTCATGGCTTTAAGCATGAAGTCACTCAATAAGTCACGCTCTTAATTTCGTGACGTTGATTAGAAAAAAACATTTTATTTCTCGTCGTCCGACCGGATCCGTGCGAGTTTCTGTGGAAAACCATGCATCTGGCAACAGCGCTCGCCAGGCCTTGGCTCCTGGCCCTCTCTGGGATGTGCGGCGGATCACTGCCAGATTAAAAGGCTTGCTATCCCCGCACCACACCACGCAAGTCCCATATTGACTGGCGCTCACGCAGACAGCTGGTAAGCAACGGGACCTCGGCATCATGACGTTCCCTCTCCGTCTCGCCCGTGGCCGAGCAAGCGCTCGAAGCGCTCAGGCTTCGCTGCACATCGCCGCTGCAAGATTTCAATGCCGCCTAATGTACACGCAGCATACCAGCTTTTGAAGACGGCCGTCACGTTACGATGACCAGATCATTTGAAATCAGCTCCACAGTTGGAACGCGCCACGTGAGCGGGGGTGATCAGCAGCTTGACACATGATCAGCATGGGAAGCATAGTGGCCAAGAATTTATCATTTGTGAGCAACCTTGAGCGGGAAAATTGGCCTGCAAGATAATTCGGTGCATTATCTGTTTAAAATGCTAAGAACAATGCGTTGCCTTACTCGCGGTAACACTTTATACTCCTGAGGGGAATAGTAGCCAATCTTTTTTATTTCCCAGAACACGGTGTGTAAAGGAAATTGCTTCATACTGATGGCTCATCGATCTACCGCGAGCAGTCCAGTTCATCATACCGCTGGGCCGGTGCAGAGGGAGGGCAGGGGTAAAGAGGGAGGGGGCGTTGAGAGACGGTGAGATAACACCGGCCCCCACATCGACGCAGGCGGTGTGGCCTGGCCGAGCCTGTGTGTGTCGGCGCGCAGCCTCAGCGGTCAGCCACCAAGGGTGAAGCGACAACCCGACCCTAACGACGGGGGTCAAAGGTCAGTGTGTCAGCCAGGGGCTCCTGGCAGTGGAAGTGTGCAGGTTGCCAAGTTTCCTATCAGATGGAGACCAACATAGAGTATACACTGACAGATGCTGAATATCCCAAGAGAATACACATCCAGGTGCCCAATTTAGAAAACAACGCTGATCTCGGGGAGGATTCTAGGACTCACGCCGCTTGCGCCTCAGCGGACCACCGGAGGTCCGCGAAAGGCTCCCTTTGTGCGAAGGTGTCCGCCGCCTCTCACAGGAGGAGATCAAGGTTGGCAGTGATGGCCGGCCTCCCGGCACGCCGCTCCATGTTGAAGTGTCAGTAAAGCTTTTCCCTCAAACGGAGGTAATTAGACAGGAATGATGACCTGTCTCTGGGTGCGGGCGGGGGATGAATCGGGATCTGATTGAAAGAGGGGCCTCATCACGCTCGGTGTGTCTGTGCATGCGGCGCCTCACACCCTTAACCGACGTGCCACCGGTGTCAGGCTTCTTAACCAGAGGGCTCAGCCATGGCGGGGGAACATGTCATTTCTATAATCTGAACAGCAGTGGGGACTCTGCCCTTGTGTCATCTAAGTCCCGGCTCCAGTCCTGATATCGCACTCCTATCTCCGCTGTGTGTGAAGTGGAGAGGAGGAGAAATTAGTTATTCCCCTCTGCGGAAGCAGCAGGAGAAAAAGGGCTAGTTCTCATTTCCTGTTTTGCCTAACCATGCCACTGCAACCCACTGGCTTCTTTGGCTGCTGTGTCTCAGCAGGGTCACAAAGGCCTGCCTGCCATTGATTCACATGCAAGAGATTACGTTGCTACTGAATGCAAGTCATAAAATGAAGATCGCCTTGGATTTAATGGAAGCTTTGAGTAATAGTAGCATTCATTAAATAGAGTTAACGTTAAATAAGTGGGACCTTGGGTTTCTGAATCAATAGAGGCTCATGAATACCTTTTTCTTTTCTGAGGGAAAAAATTGATTACAGAACAAGTTTGGTGAAAGGAAATCATCCTGCAAAGAGAGACATTTACTGTACAAATGACACATAGTTTGAAATGAATGGTGTAAGTATACACTTCCGGTGCCAGATATATACTCTTTTCAATGTTGAATGTATAATTCGTCAGGTCGCGAGGGTCCTATGATATCCGT
Organism: Aplochiton taeniatus; assembly: GCA_017639675.1. Taxonomy (NCBI): domain Eukaryota; kingdom Metazoa; phylum Chordata; class Actinopteri; order Galaxiiformes; family Galaxiidae; genus Aplochiton; species Aplochiton taeniatus. The sequence continues at coordinate 13,800,614 of CM030189.1, forward strand.
AATGAGCACAAAAGCCATTCATCCAGTTGGGATAAAAAAAAAAAGCTCAAATGGACCTCATTAGAATGAGGGAGGTGATTTCACATGTTGTGTGGCTCACCCTTAATTGGAGTCGAGGATACATTTGCAGTCCCTGGGTTGAACTTTGACCCTGGCACATTCTCATCACCGAGAATCTTTGACCTTACTCCCTGTCTCTATTTTTTGTTCCCTCCAATTGGTAATGCAGTTTTTATAAGAGCCCTCTAAGGACGGACGAGTTTAAAACTGAGGGACTGGGCTCCCATTGAACCCCCCCACTCCCCCCCCCCCAACTGATCGAGTTAAATTATTCATCTGTAGAAATAGTCCTCCTGTTTAAATATTCAGGAGTCTGTAACGAGGGCTGTATTGATTTAAATAGCACCACTTTGTGGGAAGCATTGGCTTCGCTGGCAAACACAATAAATGAACACTTTTAAAAAGACGATTCCCTGATTTTCCAGAGGCAGCTGAACTTGTTTTATACTTCTAGAGATTTTTTTCGGAAAGTTTTTTTCATTTTATATGGTTTAAAACTAAACCGTGAGAAGCATCATCATATACAGTAATAACGCATTTCAGAGATAAATGTGTTGCAGGAGTGTTTTATCTTTATTGCATCATTTCACATTTTTTTTGCAAACTTTTGGGGGGGATTTTGCCTGTAATGGCTTCTGGCACTATGTCAGGAAAAAAAAAGCACACTGTCTAATCTGCCTACCCCCTCCTCCACCACACCCCTACCCGATTGCCTCAGTTCTGCGGATGCAACCACACTAAAAACCACCAGGACCAGGTTCTGGACCTGGGGTGACAGGGCCTTCTCAGTTGCCTCACCCTGAATCTGGAACGTCCTCCCAACCATGTCCGCCAGGCAAACATCCTGACCTCTTTCAAACAGGTCCTCAAAACAAACCTTTTCAAGCGTGGGTCAACCTTATTCCCTTCTCTTATTTCACAATTCCTCTAGTTTTGAACTTCCTACTTATCTATTTATATTATACATATGTATCTATTCAATTATTTTACCCTGTGTATTCACTCGGAAGTGTCTTTGAGTATTTAGAAAAGGGGTGTTTAAATTTAATGTATTATTATTATCATTATTATTTAAATACTCTGAGCTCTGTGCCAAAACTTTCAGTTTTCACATTGGATTCAATCTTTCCACAGCAAGTGCATGTATCTGCAATCAATTACATGGGTTATTCACTTCCAGCCTTATTCAGAGCCAAAAATGGAGATGAGGTGTTGATGAGGACCTTGCGGCTGACATGGGTTCAAGGAGGAAAGGATAGGGAAAAAACGGAGTTCGTAGAATGTCATTAAGGTTGCAGCTGTTATTATGTTGGATAATTATTGATTGGTCAATATATCCGCACCCCGAGTTGGGAATGTTAATGGATTTGGTAAGCTGTACAGGAGAGAAAGAAGGAGAAAGTGAAATTAAGAAGAGAGGGAATGAGAAAGCAACAGAGAGCAGAGAGGAAAATGGCAAGAGAGAGAAAGGGAGAGGGGCAGAGCTTTGTTACCATACTGAAGAAGGGGAGTTCATATTTTAGTGCTTGGTGATGCTAGAGATAGTGTCAAGATAATTGATCCATCCAATATGCATTGACCTTCGAAGAATGGGGGGGGGGGGGGGCGGTATGGGCGAAGGAAATATTAATTTGTGGCCAATTGCATTCATTATGAATTTTGATGTAACAAGCCTTTGCATTTGCATAACATGAAAATGAACCTCCTACAACTGGTAGTGGCTGTAATTGGTTACCATTACTTCCCAAACTTAGCATCCAAATAGAAAGACAGACTTGAAAGTAACCATATCCAAAACCATGTTTTCTAATTCCCCAAGATGATTGAAACAAAACAACATAATTGGTACATTCTTTTTTTTTTCCCTGTCATCTTTCCCTCTACATGCAAAATGCTTAGTCTATAACGTGTCTTTTGATAATGAGAAGAATGCAATTCGTCGCGACTGCTACAGACTGAGCCGCCACTGAGCATCAAAACTTAAGACAAAAACTCAACCTCCCACGCAAGCTTTCATTTTGTATGAATGTGGGTTGTAGTTAGATAAGAAATATCGAAATGGATGTTCTTAGTAGCTGCTTTTCACATCTCACTGGCAATGGCACCCTCTCCCATCTCACTGGTCTCAAATCGTCCAGGCCCTATCTTCCATCTCCTTTGTGAGCCATATAAAAACGTGGACCAACATAGGATTCAGGCCAGAACCAACTTTAAGACACTTCCTTCTATTTCTTATTTTTTTCGGAGCCCTATTTCCACATTTCTGTCGCGTCCTGTTTCAGTTACCACCTACTCTTCAACCAGCGCCATTCGCTGTGCGACATCATCCACTTCCGTATGTCCTCGTTGTCCAAACGTGACAGATGGTCAGGGACACCAGGACTTAAAGTAGTGACACTTTGGTGTCCCTTTCCGTGGGAGGAGGGGTTTGTGTCTCGGGCCGTCTCCCAGTTGGACAGCCTTTACGACCATGCAGATGTTTCGCTGTCTCGGCCCGTCGTGACAAATGGGGCGGCAGGGCTAAATAAATGAGGCGCCTGTCAGTGCGCTGACGGCCTGACTCTCTGAAGGGCTCTTGAGGAAACGCGCGTTGGAAAAGTCAGAAGAGTGAAAGAGAACGGAAAACACAAAAGAGAACGGAAAAGAACAAAAGGGGAAAGGAGGGAGCTGGTGAATAAAGAGGCTCCAATTGAATTTCCATTCTGGAAAACTCAGTGCGGACCAAACAACGTTGGTGTTCTTTCCCTCGACAGCCTACCACTTTTTCTTTTGCATTTCGTTCGCTCCCCTTTGCCCCCATCTGGTTAGCTTTATTAGCGGTTGACTTTCGTCATGTACTCTGCCAGCTATTGTCCTAATCCTCCTCATACTGCTCCCATGTAATGTGCTTGAAGGGGCTTTTGATGAGCACTGGCACGACTACTGACTGGCCAGTTACACATTCCAACTCTCTAGAAAACATCTCTGCCCATTAGTTGAATTGAATCGGACATGATTATACGTGCTGTGACATTCATTCAGCTGAAGCCCAATGATGGCTGGAGAACGACAAACACAGCGGCTCTGCGCATCATTCTCCCCACCGAAATCTTTGTTTTTCTCAACGAGGTGAATTACCATGATTCTGTACTGTATAAGTGGACTGAAGCTCTCTCCTCTGTGGGCTTCTTAACCGTTATGCAACGTGCCTGTCACTGTGGGTCCCGTCAGGAGAAGGCTGTTGGTGTGGAACAAGGCAGCAGGGCAGATTGTCAGTCACTGTATGCCTGGTGGAGAAAAAAAAAGTCCTTGGGATCATTTTGTCTGCGGCGAGTTAAAAAAGCCGGCAGTGCTTGCCTGAAGCTCTTACAGCGGCTGCCAATAGCGTGCCATAGCTTGTGGGGGACGCAAACCGTCTCGGTTTGTTTTAGGTGAGCTGTTCCCTACCTCTCCGACGTGACGTAAAATGCTGATTAGACAGAACGTTTTGAGGGGGTGGAACAGGGCCTTTGCAAATTATAGCAGCAGCCTCAAATGGAAGGGAAGATCCCGCAGGCTAGAATTAAATGATTAAATTAACCGTGTCTTCTCTTTCTGATCAAGGGTTGATTTTTAAAGGCTAAAGGAAGCAAAATAATAACTTTGGGCCCAAAATATGTTGGGTAAATTAATCTTTTACTGAATTGGTCTTGTATTGAGTCATCGCTGTTGACCTTCTTTGGCTGTCTCTCATAGCGAGTGTTGGGTCCAGCACAGTTTACAAATATAGGGGGCCCCATCCCCATAATCACCATCCTTATCCGTTTGAAGGTCCCCCATTCTTGTTGACTATAAGCAGTTGCACATGTCCGAGATGACTGATCGGCTCAGAGATAGAGACTGAAAATGGAATGCTTCAGGGACTTTTTTTGTGTGCCAAAGATTGAGGGAGTGAAAGCTGGTCAAATGCACTTTTCCGACCTCAAATTAAATTCCTCTCTGAAAAGAGTTATACCTGCCTGCCTGCCCGAGGCACACACTGATTCTAGTGTTTTTATTATTATTATTTTTCTACTGCTACAAAGAACACAATAACAATCAGAGCAATGACGTCTCTTGTTTGGCATTCTGTACAGACACATCAACTTCAAGTGCTTCACTTGAGCCGAGGTTTTTGCTTGAAAAAGCAAAGCGAATGGACATTTCAATTATCTATTGCACGATGGCTTTCCTTGACGCATGTGTCACATTGCTCTTTGTGCCTCAACCCCATGCAGCAATATTTAAGACTCGTGCGTTTAAAGATGGCAACGCCACTGCAGTGGGGCAGGAAGTCAACTTAAGCCTGTTCATCCCGATAACATTCACTGACTGTGTCCCACCATATTCAGTTAATGAATTGTTGTCTATATGTATTCTATGTCATGCCTCTGCTCTTCATTTGTCCATGCAATTGTAAATCTGAAGTCATAATGTACTGAATTTCTACTTGATATTTTAAAGTGAAATAGCCACACTCTGCCATCTGGCCAGAGCAGGTTCTGGCGATTAAGTAATCAGTCATTTGAAAGTGTTCTCAGGTCAGATGAGACCTACTGTGAACTCGGAAGGATCAAAGTCACACGACGAAGGATTTTGGTGAATTTTATTAATGGTAATTCTGCTGAAAAGAACAAAAATGATTGCCGTAACCAGACCAAATATGAGGTAAAATAACAGAAATGTGCAACAAATTATAATAATAATAATTATAATTATTATTATAATATTTCACTCTGTATTAAGTATGCATTCTTCTTAAATGTCTTGGTTGTCTCTAATCAAGGAAAGGATACGTTATTCACAGGTCGACTGACATCGAAGTCAGGCACTGATTCAAGTACTCGCTGCAGCTCTGTAACACTCAGTAGCTAAAACATTTCCTCTGCTCTTCAACACTTGTGAAGATAGCACCTGCTAATGGATTCTCCAGAGACTTATATTTACCTCCCTTTAAGCCTCTTCTCTGAAAACCCCCCGACTCGCCTCCCAGCCTCCGCGGAAGAAGGGGGAAATGCCTCCCACACTTCCCTGAAACCTGTCGTTGTCTTCATCCCACCGCGTCCCTGGCTGGGTATTTTGTTTGTGTTGCGAATGTCAACATGTGCTACTTGTGTTGTTGCCGAGCGCAGGCTCTACCTGCATGTGGAGGAGTGTCAAAACACATCGCTGCTCTACCGCTACACGTGTTAATTAGAACAGCGGAAGGACAGCGACGAGTCACATTAAAGAGGCGCGTGTGACAGCGGTGTGATAGACTGGCGTCCTGTCCAGGGTGTACCCTGCCTTACGCCCTGTGTTGGCTGGGATAGGCTCCAGCCCCCCCGCGACCCTGTAAAACAGGATAAGCGGTAGAAGATGAGAGAGAAGATGAGAGTGTGACAGCGACATCGTTCCTTGTTCACCTCTACTCCACACAATCCAGGGGTAAAATATAGTTTGAAGAGACGCTTTGGAACGAGAGGGGAAAAAACAGCACACGTCAGGTATAAAAAAGAAGTGCTGCTTTGCTGTAATAATAATAATAATAATAATGGTATGTCACAGTATGCATGTGATGATTAACGTGACTCACTTTTGAGTTGAACATTGTGTGTGTGGTTATCTGACGGTGAATATGAGATTTAAACGAACCTATTATATTGTAAATCATAATAGACATAGGGAATTCAATCTTCATTGAATATCTCCAAGTCTGTAAATGTATGTGTTGTATGTTTTTTAAGATTAAACAAAAAGATATAAACAGGTCGACCTCATCATTGCAGAGAGCTATAACCCAGTGATGATTACTGCTATTGTTTGTGTGTGTGTGTGTGTGTGTGTGTGTGTGTGTGTGTGTGTGTGTGTGTGTGTGTGTGTGCGCGTGTGCGCGTGATGGCCTATCACTGGAACCACTGAGTTGATGAAACAACAATGATGGTTTGTGATTGAACAAGGTACTGCATGACTGGTTGAGAAACTTTCTTCAGCACGCACCGGTCCCCCCCTCTGACTCAGAGCAGGATGCTATCAGTAACTAATCTTGAAGCGTGATAATTTATGCAGCGGCTGAGGAAGTGTCCTATGCTGTTGTATATATTCAGTGTTATAATGTGGGTGTTTCATAAAATGTGTTACATTTTCCTGGAGTCAGATGGTATTCCCATTTCTGGCGCACAAGTTAACTGGCGGAAGTTGTTGTGGTTGGTAGCGTGCGTCCATGACCCTATGGACAAACACAGACCATTCCCAATAGAGCCTACATGTGGAACGGGCCAAGTTTATACAGCGAAGATGGGGCCAGATGTACCACATGAAAGTATTCTAAACCAACAGGAAGGAAGATGCCCAGGACGGATCCAGAAACGTGGTGGCAGGGAGCCAGCTAACCAGTCTCCATGGAAAGAGACGCCCATGAACGTTCTCAGCGGAATTAGACGTGTCTGAAAAACCAACGTATCTTCATTTGAAACGGCAATACACCTCGACTCAAAGAACCCACTGCCCCCCCCCACACCCCCCCCCCCCACACACACACACACACGCACACCGTGCCTCCGTTTTATAACAAATTCAACACATCTCTGTAAAGAGCCCATTACAAGCCATAGCCTCCTAGACCGCCTGGAGAATTAGATAAGAGAGCACCTGGACATTTAAATTGCTCTCCGTACAGATGTCCATCAAGTCCCCTCCCTTGTTGCTGCCATGAAAGACTAGACACAAAATCACCATGAGGTTCACAAAATTGCCATGAGGTTCATTCGAATGCTGATTTACTGGCTTCATTTACCCAATTTGGCTGGACGTCACTATGGATTGGAAAATACTCAAATGCAAATGACCAAGCAAAACCACGCTTATTTAAGGTTTAACAAATGGCTCTGCCAGTGGCAAAAACGACGCAATACCATGACTACCACACTGAAAAACCTTCGGTAGAGTAAGACGGGCTGCGGTATCTTGAGAAGGAAAAAAAAAACAACTTGTCGTTTTCGGCTTCAAGCGCCACTGGCACGTTTTCGACAGAGCGATCAGGAAGCCCATCTGAACGAACAGGCTGATAATCCAGGGCTGTAGGGAACTCTCGATGTGGGAAGCGAGCCACCGATGAGAGACCCCATCCCTTTGACCACGTACAGTATCTCCCACGTACGTTTGCTTGTGGCCTCTGTGGTCCGCCATATTGTCTGCCTTTTTCTAAAGCCCAGGGTGCTCAAAGGGACCGTTCTCAAAGGGGGTCCTCAGAGCAGCCGAAGATGTGTCCATCCATGCGGATTTAAGGTCTTAACTTGGCTTTAAGAGTCTTATCAGTAGCCCGGGCCGATCCCTGAAGCGCCCAGATGTAAATGGAGTCAGGGGCACGGTGGTGACGCCAACATGTGTTCCCGGAGTGTCTGATTAGGTGGCTCATTAAAAGCAAGGGGGGAAAAGCACAGCGGCACAAAGAGGACCAGCCAGTGGGGACAACTCTGACTTGGAGATGATCCCCCCCCCCCTGCCTCGCCCCTCCGACTGGGGGTTAGGCAGGTTATCAGCTGCAGAGATAGAAGTGGAGGGATGGAGGGTGGAAGGAAAAGAGGGAGACAGAGCAAAAATCTGGGAAAGTGGCAGTGACAAAACTGAGCCCTGGGTGGCCACAGTCCAGACCAGACCACAGGGGTGCAGGTGCGTTTCATGTAGACAGTCATTTAGTTGAGATACTGAGAGCAAGAGTGCTGCTGTTTAAGATTGAATGTGTGGGTGGGTGGGTTTGTGCGTGTGTGCGTGCGTGCGTGGGTCAAAGTCCTCAAGCTTTTCTTCCACCTTCATCCGGGGACCTTTGCCAGATCAGCGTCTACCACCCCGAGACCACGCCTATGGTCTGGCTCCCAACGGCCAAAGGGACGGAAGCATGGTTTGAGGGACACCTTGCTACACTGGTGGAGCCCACCTAGATTCACCAAGCACCCGCCACAGGAACGAGTTCCATCAGCACAGGCAGCGCCTACGCACAACAAAAGAACAACAGGAAAAAATCCCCCAATTCTGCCACCCAGTTCCAAGATTGAGATTCCCAGGTCTGCCCTCACAAGTAACGCTACGTTCAATTACAGCGGATGCCCTCAAGCAAGTGTGTGTGTGTGTGTGTGAGTGAGTGAGTGAGTGTGTGTGTTACTGTCAGAGAGATTTGCGATGAAGAATATACCTTAACACGACTACTTTTCGACGCGGCAGTGATTAACTCCATAATTAAGGAAGGAAATACTCTGTGGTGTCATTGAAATGTCATCCTCACGTCCCCCTAGCCGGGAAACATGAACTGCTTTAACACGCGGGGAAGGGAGTTTTTCTCCCAAAAGAACCGGGTTCCGGATGTGGCATTAAACGTGGCTTTTGTCCAAATGTCATTGGCCCAGGGGTTGGTGATTATGCTGCCCGTATTGATCCCTAATCCAGGCTCTATTTCCAATCCAGTCCGCTGCACTCTCCTCAAGTAGGCCGTCATCGCTGTCAGCTTAGCAAAGAGCTGCCTTCTCTCCTTCTCTCGCTCTCTCTCTCTCTCTCTCTCTCTCTCTCTCTCTCTCTCTCTCTCTCTCTCTCTCTCTCTCTCTCTCTCTCTCTCTCTCTCTCTCTCTCTCTCTCTCTCTCTCTGTGTCTTTCCCAGTATTTTTCGGTCTCTCTCTCCCTTCCTCTCTCTCTCTCTCTCTCTCTCTCTCTCTCTTTCCCAGCATCTCTGTCTCTCTCTCCCTTCCTCTCTCTCGCTCTCTCTCTCTTTATTTTCTTTTGATTCCAGGCGGCCTCGATTCCACTCCTTAATGCTTCATAACTCTGTCGCCGTCTCCAGGCAACTCAACGGCTGTGGAGCTCATTAAGTCTCTCTTTATTCCCCCAAAGATTTCATCCGGCAAGCCTGAGTTCCTTTAAGAATCGATGAGCAGCCCCCTTCCTCCGCTCCCAGATACTCGTGTGGCACATCTGATCATATTCTCTGCCTAACGGGGAGAGTAATTAACAGAAGCACGGTGTGGAGCGATCGATGACCTCATTATTCCGTTATTAACGGGGTGTGTGGAGGGCGGTGGTTGGGACAAGGATTGAGACTTAAGAGGGGGGACATATGGAGAGGAAAACGGGGCCGACGTTTTCATTTGCGCCCAAGCATGAAAAGAATTTTATATAGAAGCAAAAATGAAGCCACTACTGCAAAATGATCAGTTTCTCTGGCTTTAGTCTTGATAGTTGTGTGTTTGTGCAAAACTAACTTTTTGGTTTTATTCTATAAATTACATTTCTCCCAAACTTCAAATAAAAAGATTGCCCTTTAGAACATTTTAATTGAATGCAAAAAAATGGCTAAAACTGGTCAAAATAACAAAAAGGGTGCCCCAGTGGCTCGTCAGGTAAAAATCTATCTAAAAACAAATATCTAAAATAAAAATAAATAACTACAAATATGCTAGTCCCTGAATAATGCAAAGAAAACATGTTCATATTCATTTTTTAACAATACAATACAAATGTTTTAACTCAAGAACAGTTCAGAAATCAATATTTGGTGGAATAACCCTGGTTTTCCATCCTGTTTCATGCGTCTTGGCGTGCTCTCCACCTGTCTTTAACTTTGCTGCTGGCTGACTTTATGCCTCTCCTGACGCAAAAACTCAAGCAGCTTGGCTTTGTTTGATGGCTGCTGACCATCCTCCATCTACCTCTGGATTACATGCCAGAGGTTTTCAACGGGGCTATGGTCTGGAGATTGGGCTGGCCATGACAGGGTCCTGATCTGGTGGTCCTCCATCTACACCTTGGTTGACCTGACTGTGTGGCATGGAGCATTGTCCTGCTGGAAAAAACAATCCTTAGGGAACTTTGTCGGAGCAGAAGGAAGCAAGTTGTCTTCCAGGACAACCTTGTAGGTGGCTTGATTCATGCGTCCTTCACAAAGACAAATCTGCACGATTCCAGCCTTACTAAAGCAACCCCAGATCGTCACTTATCCTCTACCCACGGAAACAGATTTGTCTTTGTTGAGGATGCACAAATACATTACCTGAACACGTCCTAAGTTGAAACATTAGTATTGTGTTGTTTAAAAAATGAACATGGAGTTCTTTTCTTTTCTAAAAAACACTGCATTGTTTTGTTATTTGGACCAGTTTCTGCAATTCTTTGCATTTGCTTAAAATAAATCCTCGAAATGACAATATTTTTGTTTGGCATTTGGGAGAAATGTTGTCTGTAATTTATTAAAAAAAAAAAGATAAAAAAGAATTTTCATCAAACAAATACCTATAAATAGTCAAACCAGATAAACTGATATTCCAAAAGTGGTCTCTTTTTTTCTAGAGCCATTCGTGCAGACGGCAGTTTTCATCTGTGAAGTAATCCACGCCTGTCTTGCTATCTCAATAGCAATAGCTCGGGTCAAACATGGACTTTTCTGGCAGTGGGAGTTGATCTTCTTAAGGCCCGAAATAAAGGGGTATTCCATTATTCAGAAGGAAGAGGGAGAGAGAGACCGTGTCCTTCTGTGGGAGATGGTAATCGGAGCACTGAGAGGAGGCCAAATAGGGCATGGGAGAAAATCCCATCAGACAGGAAAGGCTCCACTTATCTTTCTCAGAGAGACTTCATATCAGTCCTAACTTTCTCCCAGGGTTGACTTATGATTCATTAACCCCCCCCCCCCCACGCTTTACACACTTGCTAACTTGTTCAAAACATCTTTCAGGTTATTGTATTACCTCCTTGTATTACTGTGAGAACTCACTCTGCTCCGAACTGAGGTTTTCATTTTGTTCTTTCTCTCTGTTACCACCCGGCTTATTTCATGCTATTTGGGGAAGAGAAGTTATGGAAGTTTACTTGCAGAGGGCTTTGGGGGAAAGGGTGGGTTTTGCAGGCTTGAGATGTATCATGACATTTGGTGGAATTGGATTCAGCATATTTCAGAGGAGGGGAGAACCGTGTCAACAGAGCACGCCAGTGTACCACTTTGTAATCGGAGGTGAAATTCTCAATAATAAGCAACGACTTTGTGTTAATATACAACTTGTACGTTTTGACGGTGCGTTTTTTTGATCAGGGACAAATGTTTTCTGCTTCATTCGTGTGAATGTTTCTGTGTTCATAACATAACTGAAATATGGCATGATTATGCTCAACTGAAATGTTTTAGGATTCAAATGTTTCATTCAAATGTAATTGTCAATTTATGATGACATGAGAAAGATTGACCATGTTTTTTTTTTCTTATGACTAAACTATATAACCACCTACACAGTTTTTCTCTCTTTTAAAAAAAATTTCGGGCAGGAAACTTTTAAGATAAGCCATCCTAATGCATACATTCATTTCAAATGTATTTTCCTCTTCTCCCAGCAACATATTCAAGACCTTTGGTTGCCTTCCACAATCATTCAATCCCTGGCAGCTTTGAATAAATAATGAAATGGATTTTTAAGTTTTGACATGGTGGTGAATGATAAGCCCCAACTGCCGCGATGCCTCTCCCTCTCTCTCTCTGGCCTTCCATCTCTGCGATGCTGTCTCAGCAGTACCATCAAACCGGAATGGTTCCTGTTGCCACTGACAGCTGAAGTGTGGAGCCAGTGGGAGCTAAAGAGGCAGATTAGGTCGACGCAGGCCCCCTGCCACTTGGAGATTGGCACATTAATTAGTCGTGGTGAACATCCCGGGACAGGCCCCCAGTAAAGCATCTCTCCGTCGGCAAGCCATTGATCGCGATTCGTCTGGAGAGGTGCTCCGCTAAGAATCTTTGATCTTCCTTAGGCGTTCCCCACCTGCGTCACACGCACAAAATGGATGTCGGGGTCGGCACAGGTCAGTAAGTCACCTCAGCGCCACTCTCCTGTTTCCGAATAGAGCTCAACAAAGGGGAAGGCGCCGAGGTCTGACAAGATGTCCAAAACGCAAGCCTATTGCTTTCTGTTTTTACGCTATTTTAACAAAAGCATTAGATGTCACAGTGAATAATTCATTTGTGGAAGAAGATTGCTTTTTCTGCTGTCCAAGCCAACATATCTTCCTTACTTTTTAGTCATGTTTGATGATGCCATGTTTGAACATTTAGCTTTCCTGACGAATCTCCTGAGCAATCAACTTTCTCATCTCATGCAGTTTGCTCATTACATATACTTTGACTGTAAACCATCAAGTTGTGCCATCGTTAGAACAGACCGCTTCCCAGCCATACCAACACATCTATTTTCTGTGTGACCAGAATAAGAGGGGCATTTGCTCCCTCGAGGTAATTTATTTGTGCAAATGTGTGGCAAACCCTTTTTCCACAGTAAGAGCCAGGACCAAAACATTCAGAAACGTGCAATACTTCATGACAGCTATGATGGCCAACTGCTTTTCCCAAACCACTTCAATCAAACACATTTGACTGCCAGTGCAATTCTGAACCTTTATAAAAAAAAAAAAGAGATAAAGATATATACACATAAACTGTTCTTAATGGCAGGACTGTCGGTGTCTGTTTCTCCCAACTGGGTGCACATTGCTCTCTGCATGGAAAAACAAGCCATTAGTCAGGGGCAATTGACTTGAGCTGTCAAATTCAGGAAGATCCATGGCAGTGATGGAGAGAGAATGAATACACTGTGCTATTCCCAAAAGAGAGAGGACGGGGGCAGAAGTAATCAGTGGCCTGGCTACCCTTCGCGGCCTGAAAGCCTCGCAGACTGCCGCCACACGGGGAGGCTGGCGTCCACTTTGCCTTAATAGCAGGAGCTGAACGATGCCCTTTTCTCCCCTAATGAAATCCTACGCAATCAATGAGCTCATTGTGAATGACCAGGCCTCGGTCATAACTTCTCATTAGCATAGAAAATGAAAACAGGATTGCTGGCGGCTTTATGGGAAGAACGAGGCCCGGCGTCTGTGTTACCCGATCGCACTTTGCACACGGGCCTCGTCCACTCGCCGGGGAACCTTTGAAGGCTGTGCGTGCTGTTTTATCACGATGAGAATAACAGCAGATCTGGAGTCCCCTTAGTTAGTTCTTTGCATTGGGCAACTCCCAAGGAGTTTATTTTGGAGTACCACAAGTCAAGTTTTTTTTTGTTTACAGTTCAAAATAGTTGAAATAATTACACTTCCCACTTGATTGCGTTCCAAATGGCCTTGGTGACAACCACCGACTGTGGAATCACAGAAATGATCATCCTTTGTAGGAAAATGGGTGATTGGAATTCCGAATGTAATTGGACTTGTGGAATCAGCCCCAAACAGCACACACACCAAGAGAAACCCACTGTTTTTATGAATGTGTCCAAAACCTGCAAATCTTCACACCATTGATACTTGTACATCAATAGAGATGCATTGGTATGTCGCACCTGGGTCAATACAGATTCTCGAAAAAAGACTAGGGAAAAAATAACCAATATTTCAGTACAATTTTAAAAGCATGAAAACCGTTGAAAATGAAACAGGAGAAATGTTTTACAGACATTTATTTCCCATGGCCTTTTTTCATTTTCTGTTGGGTTTATCTTACTTGCTGACTGACACCAGTTCATTTAATAAATATGACGATAAGGAAAATTGACCAGGCTCATAAAGACAAAGGTTTTGTGCTTGGAAACAGTTACTTGAATCTTACAGTGGACAGGGGCTTTGAAATTCAACAGAGTAAGAATCCGTGCTCTCCTGGGGAATGTCAGAGCCTAACACAGACCTGTAGCTCTGATGTAATCTGACGCAGTTAGCATCTCTGTTTGTGCATCTCTAAGCACTTCCCATTGAAATACAATGAACTGCCGCTTTAATCCGCGTTCTAAACGTGTGTGCTCCTATAATTTTCCACACAGTGGAACTGAGTCCTTTCGCGAAAGCCGGCAGCCTCAGATCTTCTCATGTACTGGGTTTAGGCAGTACTAACTGTCACCCGACCGCCCCCCCCCCCCCCCCCCCCCCCCGCGTCTGCCTCGCACGGTTGTTCGCATCGCGGCTGCTGCTGTCAAGTAGAGACGACGCCGCTGACAGCTGTTTGTGGATTCTCCGCCGGGCGCTTATTTACTCTGTCCGTTTGTTTTGACGTAGTGCTCAGCTGCATCGGCGGGCTAATCAGTGTTCCCTGACTGCCTCAAGGCCCCAGGACTGGGACAACCAACCACATGTAGGGCTCGTCTCGACTTTGCATTTCTGACGGACCAAGTTCATCTTTAGGTCTGCTGTGACCTAGTTAACCATACTGACCAGATTCTTTTTTAAAAAGGCCTGTTAAATTCATCGTTTTTTTTTTACGTTGCATACCAACATATAATGGGTTTTCCTGTTAATATAAGTGATGTAAATGTCCGTGCGGCATGAATCTGCACACAAAGAAAGAACATATGAAGATATCTTAAATCCAGGCGAAACGGGTGTGGATGTTTTGGATAAAAGGAACTGTAGGAAAGTGAAGCCCGAATCCTTTGCAGAGATTGTCTGTTTTCACATGTCCGTCAAAGTGCCAGGAGGGGGTAAAGAATGACACATAGAGAGTGCGGCCCCTCGCTGCACAGCCTCTGAAAGTCGCGCAGGGAGTCGGCTGTCGCTGACAGAGAACAAAAACAACGTCAGGGGTTTGCCCTTTTGCCGTGACAGGCTTTATTGCGTACACCCCTGCCTTGAATCAAAAGTGTGTCAGCCAGAGACCGATTTTTTTTTCTTCAAGTTTTTCAGTTCTGTTGCGGTTTTCAGAGCTGAATCTCACATTCTCCCTGACATACAGCTCACAGTGGACAAAAAGGAAACTCTGTACAGTTGTTGCCTAAGGGTATTGACCTTTTTGAGCCATACATCTTCGAACAGTTCAGCTTTGCCAGTATTTAGATTTTTCCTGGGTACCCAGTAGCCAAAGGACAATGCACTGTAGATTGTTAAAAAAAGGTTCTGACGTTATACCTGGGTTGCATTCAATTGTGTTACATGTTGCTGTCCTTCTGTTATATAAATGAAACTGGATTATTTTCATGACATTTGGGATTAGTTGATGTTTATTTTATTTGAAAAAATATGTCTAGAAATAAACAATCTTTATTAAATATTCAGTGTAATTGAAACTTTTTGCCAAGAGCTGTAATAGTCCACTTACCAATCTCTGACATACATTTTAAATGGATGCACTGTGGATTGGTACAGAAAGAAAATGCTTGAAGTAGAAAAGCTCATCTAAGCATCTGCTTTCATACCTTAGTATAGATGATGTTGAATGACACACAATATCCTTTACTTAAATAAGCAGAACCCGTCAACATGCAACTGGATATGCTTTTTTGTTTGATCATACATATAACATAATGTATAGCATAACATAGAACAGTTTGTAGGTATGAAAGGCTGAACATGACAGTTCCCCTGACTCTTATCTCTGCATCCCAATCCATCTTAAAACCATCATACTGTACTGTAAGGCAGTTTTGAGTCGAACCAATCCGATTTCCTAAAGTGGTTGTAACAAATGTGGCTTTAGAATAAAATGCCTGCTTTTTTACATTTCCTGACATTATGACTAAGGTTTGGGGAAATGAAGTTTAACGTGGGCTGTCTTCTTCAATAAGCGGTGCTAGTTTGTCTTACACCTTGATGTCCTGGATGTCTTGCGAGGGAAAGTGGTAGTGTCATGCCCTTCAGACGCATTATAAAGATAAATCCACCAGGATGAGCAGCCATCTGTACAATCAATCATTCAACTTTCTGTGCATCCTAAAAGCATTATTTTCTGGAACGTCATTCCAGTGTTGTATGGTACTTTATATGGGGAAGGATTCAAGTGTTAAAGGAAAATGCCATACTTTGCAAAAAACAACTTGCTGAAAATGCAAACTGCTAATGACATCAATACATGGAGCATAGAGCAAAACCACAATTAAGATACATGTTACACATACAGCATGGAAGAGTACACAACCTTACCAACTCAACAAAATAAATGATGTTGCTACATCCTCCTCAACAATGTGTTTCAATGGGTGTGTTTAAGTACACTAGAACACAATTATTGTTTTTAACAAGATGTGAGATTCCGCATAAACAAGTTTTAAGTTTTTCTAGGGTGTATAGTAAGTGACCAAGTCCACTGATAACATAATTTCCTTCTGTTATTTTGTGCAAGAAACCAACGCAGACTTGCAAATGAAATGTCTTCACCAAGCGTCCCGTGGGTGCTGTGTACAACAGCATCAGGCACCAATTAGTACGTCACCCTGACATTGCCATTGTTGTTCATTGTGTCCAATGGGGAAACAAAACGTTGTTTTTGGTTGTTTCTGGAACGTACGGTTCGGTCCAAGTCCAACACACTCCGAAGTTGTGAACATCAAAACTTACCACCTTTGAACTGCCCGCTTGTGAGGGGAAAGCTTTCTGCCAAAGAAAACTTGTGAAAAAAAAGTGTACAGATATTAAAGCATCACCAACTGAGTTCCCAGCAATTATTCTCACATTCTCTCCTTTGCAACGTTACCCCGAAGATCTACCGTACTCGATGCCGGCTGACGTACAATAAATCCTTACAGGGCTGATTCAAAAATGTATTGAACCAAATGACACAGAGATATCTTTTTGGCCCAAAGCATTCGATACCTACCTGGCTGTGATCAGAGGGGCCAGAGACAGAAAACAGAGGCCTCCTGAGCGGTGCGGCCCAGATTACTGCTTTGATTTCCCAACTCTCATCAAGATGGAGAGATTCTCTGGCCTGAGCCCCACAGTCATAGACAATGTGAGTGAAGAGGTGTGGAGCGGAGCCCTTTTGATCCTGAGGGTGGACTGCCTCGGCCCAGAGATATGGATTGAACCGCATATGTTGGTGTAACATGAAACGCGTTGCATAGACAGAGATCTCTCTTCTTTTTTTTTTTTTTTTTTTTCATGTGGTCTTTCGATTCAATCCATCGCTCACTCTGTCCCTTTATCTCTCTCTGTTTCTCTGCCTTTACCGTCCTAGTGAGGCGATGTGTTCCTAAGAAGAAAAAGCATTTTTGAGTCCAGTTTCAGGTTTTTATTCTGCTCTAAAAAGAGAAAATGCTGGATGTCAAACAACCTCTGTGTTTATAATTTACAATGTCTTTACTTTAAAGGTACAACAAGGATATTTCTTTTGACAGAGTTTGAAAAAAAAAGAAATCGACCGAAAGAAGAATAGACAGGAAGCGAGACTTCCCAGACATTAACATAGGCTCCACCACAACCGTCTCAGGCTCCATTCCCCATGGGTCAGCGTCAGTAAAATATTGATAAGAATTTCGTTGCATCTGTCTGTGAGCATGTATGTTCTCAAGGTTAGCTGTCACGGCAACATGGTTTGTGAGCCGATAATGCTGTACTGCATATCTTCACGCAATGTCTTGCATTGCTGGAGATGTCTATGCCATGTGCACAAATATATTTATATTATTAAGGATAATTATAACGTATATATTACGTATTATATTAATATATATAATTAATAAGGAGTCGTCTCTACACTCGTCCTTTTCTTTGCTCATTTGAAGAACGGTTACAAAGTCTCCTTTGTGCAAAATTCATGTTAATGATGTTAATGTGGTCGCATCAAAGGGGGAACAGTGTTGGGATGTGATAGGTTTAAAGTGAGCGGTACGCCAGGGGAAGATGAGCTAACAACAACCTTAGGAGGCAGAGATTTGAAACTTTGACTTGAGGGAGGAGACGAGGAACTAAGGACTTTACTTTAAGCACCTAATGGCGGACTTCCAGTGACTTTTATGGGACTCTAAAATTCGAAGTTTTCTTATTTTGCACTGTCACCGACAATGTAAACATTCGATAGCGGCTGGAACAAAAAGGAACGTGTAACCGAATCGTTAATGTCCAAAAGGTTTGGGTGTGTTGTAGATGAATCATCCTTTTATAATAGAGTAGGGCAGTACATCCACCATTAGTAATTGTTATTCCGGGAGCAGCAGCTTCTTCACCGGCTCCAGCGCTGAGCTGTGCCAGGCCAACAGGGACTTGAGTGCCATGAAACATTTAGCTCCAAGCACAGTTAGTTCATGCCTCTTCAAGACGAACCGTGAGGTTTTGAGAAGCGCTGGTTTTGTTAAACATATCAGCACCACTTATTGGTTTTCTCTCTTCCTGGTAGAACAGGCTTACACAACCCCATAGATAAAATATGGCCAATTTTCTCATAATCTGCCTGCCTGCCTGCCTGCCTGCCTGCCTGCCTGCCTGCCTGCCTGCCTGCCTGCCTGCCTGCCTGCCTGCCTGCCTGCCTGCCTGCCTGCCTGCCTGCCTGCCTGCCTGCCTGCCTGCCTGCCTGCCTGCCTGCCTGCCTGCCTGCCTGCCTGCCTGCCTGCCTGCCTGCCTGCCTGCCTGCCTGCCTGCCTGCCTGCCTATTTATCTTGGTCTTTCTCTATAAACATATATATCACATATATTACCGTATATATACCACATATTACCATAGCTACATGATGATCTGTGGACGGTTTGCATTCACCTCGTTGTCTCTCTCTCTCTCAATTGGAATGAACGTAGAATCACGCAGTGCACCCACAGACCGGACTGGATGGTGTGAGCGGTCGACTAGGAAGTGCACTTAGTCTGTGGGCCTGCCCGAGACACCGAGCAACATGATGCCCATTGATTTTGCTGTTATGTACACACGCGCGGTGGGAGTTCTTCAACGAAAGGTCAAACAAAATGAGAGGCTACATCCATATTAGACCGCAGACTTCCGCCATTCATAAACACACCGTTTTCGGTGGGTGTTTTGCGTGTCGTAATGGCCTCTGAATGTTGCCGAAGGGTGTTCCACCTTCCTATTAACTTCGCCGCCACATCGCATCTTCTCCAAGGTTCCCCCTCGAGGGATCGTGGGGGACGAGGCGGTGAGCGGGGCAGAGGTGTGACTAAAGCCTGCTAATTGAGGCCACTCCGTTTTTCCCCCCCTCCCCCTCGCCACTTAAACACAGAACAATGCCTTGAAGCGGAGCCTTCACCCTGGCGGAGGGTTCAACTTTCGAGGAAGGTGGCGGCCGGCTACCTCTTCAGCCGACCAGCCCTCGGAGCCTCCCTGACACCCATGAATATTTCATACGGCTTGGGCTCAGCGCGATCTGGCCTCGTTCAGCGGGGGAGGAGACACAGAGGAGGCAGCGGAAGAGGAGACGGAGCAGGGAGCCCAAACAGACACGAGGGCGGTGGCCCCCCCTGGCCTGCTTGGGACCCCCCCGAGTTGTGTGCGCTACCCCGTGGGTTCGCTCAGCCTCCGGGTTGTTTCTCCGCTCCGTTCCGTCGCTGAATTACCTTTAGTGCCAGTTACTACACCGAAGTGGGTCCGCGTCGGTGTGTGTGTGTGTGTGTGTGTGTGTGTGTGTGTGTGTACACGTGTAGCGTACTGTATTTTGACGGTATATGTTGCCACTGGAGTAAAAGTTGAATCAGACGATTTACTTGATTTCCCTTCTGTGAAATGTCTTCAACAGCGACGCCTCTTTGAAACGGGCCCCGTTCTCTTGGAGTTTATTTGGGGCCAGATGAGGATGAGAGGCGTGTTCTACTCCGGGCAACTCATGTCCGGCCATGTCCTAAACACGGCGTCCCAGATATCGTTGACGCGCGTGTGAAAAGGAAAGAAGTGACCTTGGCATGAACGAGATTCATCTCTGCAGTATGTACACGCACTCCTGCTGGGCGCGACAATGTCGACAGCATTTGGTACAGCCGTGTCAATATGTGCATGCACACACATGCGTCACAAAAAAACACAAAGACAGGGGGTTGCTCTACAACAGGCCGGGCTCAGAGGTCAGTGTTGGCTGTGGACCCTTCCGCTGCTAACCTCTTTGTGCTATGTTTGGTGCAGTTCAGAGCTGCTGTTTCACTGTTCTAACCCCTGGCGCTGTCCTGGAGAGAGCCAGGCTGCCAGAGGGCTGAGAGCCCGAGTCAAAGTCACAGCCATGTCTGCCCTTCGTACGTACATCCCCCCATACACCACACACACACACACACACACACACACACTCGAACACCCCCTACGCCACACGCACGCAAACACACACACACACTCGAACATGCCCCCCCCAGCCCGCCCCGCCTCTGTTCACAGCGAGTGACTTTCACTGCAAATGACTGTTCTTGAATGTTTCCAAGGGCCATGTGGGAGGCTCCCCACTCCCGGCAACGCTTTTACACCGCCTGCATTTAACCGCTTTATGAAATCCAAGGGACACGCTGCGACACACGCACGCTCTGCTGCGGCGACTTCCGCTGGAGGTTCCACGCACGTAAACGAGTCTCTATATTTATACCATTGTCGGCCCCATGCATATGCAGTAGGCTGTGCCTACGGAGCATGCAGAGGAGGGTTTATTTCTAGAGGGGACTGGCCTTTGGCAGGTCCACTAATGGGACATGGTCTGTGCCTCCACCTGCACCAAGGCATTTCTCTCGCTGGACCGCCTGGCAGCGGCCATGTGAGAGGCAGCCGAGTGGGGGGGGGGGGGGCGGGGGGGCAGGGGGGGGGGGGCTGAGAGGGGCCACGCTGAGAAGTAAGTGGGGACGTAAGCACTTTGAGTGGCAGGGACGATCAGGCCGGATTTCATGGTCCATATTATTCCGTCTGCCGTTTGAATTTTGTGTTGTTGTTTTTTTTAAAGCCAAAACGCACCCGTTTCTCCCGGGGGGGGGGAAATAGGAAGTCTGGAAATGACAAAAGGCTTCAAGGACGAGAGCCAAGCATAGGAGGCCTGACAGCCTAACGTGTCGGGCTTTTTCTGGAGGATGCGGCGGTGTCAAACGTGATTATTTTTGGAGCGAAACAGAGTGACAGTGTGGAAAATTCCTCTGGAGATTCCATTCTGGAAGGGTATCTCTGCCCATTAAGTAACCTATATTATGTATAAACAGTGTTTGACAGGTAATTATTTCAGACAATAAAAGGGAGAGGAGAAGTTGCCGGGGAGCATAACTCAGGCCTGATAAAGGCGCGGCCATGGCCGCCGTGCGTTTCATCTCCACTGTGATAGACACCGCTTTCGGAAATACATTTCATCTTTATTTCAACACCGCACGGCGCTCTTATCCGTTCAAATACACTTTGTATTCCGAGCCGTGCGTGCGTCGGAGCCCCGATCTATCTTGATAATTGTCATACAGCGGACGGGAGTGTGGACTGAGTGAAACATGCTTCGCTGCCTCGTCACATAGCCGTGAATTAAGGAGCCCATCCACGTCAGGGCGGCCCTCGGCATTGGAACTCCCCGTGTAAATCATGGGACACGGGGGCTGTCTTCTTTGTTTGGCGATGTAGCATTTTGAGGACATTAATGTCGGCAATAATACAAAAACAAGGCATTGCATCATCCGTTCTGGGCCACTGTGTTTTACACTGGGGTGCTTCAGTTCGTTTTTACAGATATCTCAGGGAACCCTTCAGTTTTCCGGTGTGTTTGTGTGGTTGTGTATATCTGGATGGAGTTGAATGTATGTGGGGTGGGGTGGGGGAGTATAAGTATGTGGATGGTTGCATGTGTGTGTGTGTGTGTGTGTGTGTGTGTGTGTGTGTGTGTGTGTGTGTGTGTGTGTGTGTGTGTGTGTGTGTGTGTGTGTGTGTGTGTGAAGGTGTGAGTGTGTGGTACCCGGGGGTTTCGCTGCGTTAATGGAGTTCTTTAGTCACGGATCTGTGTGACAGGTGGCCCTGCTGGCCTCTGCCGAGCGCTCAGTACAAGTGCTCTCCTGGGTCGAGGCCTGTCACATTCACTCACACTGGGGAACAATTCTGATTCCCCTATCAGTCAGCACCTATCTCTCTCTCTCCTCTCTCTCTCTCTTTCTCTCTGTATATCTCCCTCTCTCTGTCATTACCCCCCCCAGCCCCCCCCCCCCCCCGCTCTCTCTCTCTCTCTCTCTCTCTCTCTCTCTCTCTCTCTCTCTCGCTCTCTATCTCTCTTTCCACTTCTCTTTGTCTGTCTCACACACTTTCTCCCCTCCCCCCGACACGCATCCCCTTCTCTTTTCCCTGTTCCGCTCTTCCAAATTCACACCCGGGTCTGTGCTCCCCTCCACAGCGTGCAGAGACAGATGCGGTGGCAAAGACCCCCCCCCCCCCCCCATCCCCCCCAGCCCCCCCCGGGCAGAATCACAGGGGAGTGCACCCTTAGAGATGGGCAGCCACGGTAAAGGAGCAATTCAGTGAAAAATAGGTGACACAGATGGAGCGTGAGTGTGCAAGAGCGAAGGAGTCTGAAGGGGGTTACTCGCTGTGCAGACTGCACTTTGCACACTTAGTTACAGACACACACACACACACACACACACACACACAGATTGATAGACTTGTATGCACAGTTAAATGATTAAGGCGAACACAATTGCCTACACAAGCAAGCACTAACTCCACTGCACGTGTCCCCACCCAACCCAACGTGCGCCCACACACACACATACCCTGTGCCGGGTCCTGGTTTCCAGCAGCTGCACATTCCACACACAATGTCAGTCGATTGTGTGACGGTAGTGACTGCCGGTTTCTTTGGCGTTATGTTGTTCTGCGCTGGAAGGCAGTCAGCGGTAGGGAGGAAAGGCATGTCACTTGAATTCTCATCATCCATATGTCACCATAGGAATGTCGCTGGTGCGCGCCATTAAGAGGCATGCGACAGTCGGCGAGTCGAAACAAGCTGTACAACAAAATGTTGTTTTTGCACTGGCGTTGAATCCAAGAGTCATGCATTAAGCTCCGCAATGTTTATAAAAATCTTTGAGTCATAAGTCATTAAGTTTTCATTTGAATATTATAAATTGATGTATTTTACTTTAAATTTACTCGGTATTGCATTGTGCTTATGTTTTGAAATGAACCCTTTATTAACTTACAACGATAAAATGTTGCTTCAGGGCAAAATACACACGCTGGGATTGAGTGGGTTGGTGGTGAAATTCCGGTCTGTCTCAAAGCTTACTAGCGCCCTCCGGAGGAATTCAACCCAAACTACGTCAGATGTCTTAATAAAATGGAAAATTGGTTTTTTTTTTTATCTCCGATGAAAAAGCATTTGGCGGGGTCTTACATAATCAGAAGACGAAATGTATTTTGCTTACGTAAATTTCAGACAAGTGATCTACTATTTTAAATGCAACCTCCTCTCGTTCACTATCAATTGGGAAATGCATATTATCATCGCATTTTGTTGTCACAAACTTCTTAAATAACAAATTTTAGTCAATATTATGATGTGCATTTTAAATGAACACACATTTTGCTCCGGTGAATCATCGCTCAAAGCAATTCTTCCTAATTGCTCTGGCATCAGCTTTTTTCTGGGAGCTAATGAGACAGATGTCTGCCAATTTGTTAGTTACCTCGGTTCACTCTGCCATTCAACCTCTGGCATTTGCTCTCCTATACGACTAGGTTATATCGACGGCTATTCAAGCCTTTAATGAGCTTTCAAGAACAATTTGGTAAGGAACACCATAAATTTTGTCCTGGTTCCAGTCCCATCCTGCTAGTTGCAATCACACGTCGACATTAGTTTCGCTCGGTTTGAGCTAGACCGTTTTCTGTATCCGGCCGTCTGACTAGCTCAGGCATTTTGGTGATATAACTATATATAAAAACACTTGCTGAAAATTTAGGATGAAAAATATTCATCATTGTAGAAGGAATGTTCACCCCATGATTACATGCCAATAGCTAAAGTTGTTATGGTAGGCCTATGCACAAAAAAAAATCCCTCTGCATGTCCTAAGAGAAACACCCATGACACTCATGAAATCAGACACGGTCAATTTTCTTTCCCTCTAGGTGAAGGCCTGGTGGTGTAAGGGAAGACTGTGCACTGCACCTTTGCAACACGTCGATGTACCCACCGCAAAGCGTTGACGTCTACAGCAGTATCATCTTCCTCGATTAGAAGCAAGGTTTTCAACTGTGAGGTAGGTCCTACCTCGACCCCCTTAACCCCGCCAAAGCCCCACCCCCACACACACACACACACACACCGAAACTATACACCTATTCATGTAATGGATGGTGGGAGGGGGGGGGGGGGCTTTCAGGACGCTACCCCAGAGCGAAGTGCAACCAGAAGGACCTTTGCCACAGTGACCGGCCGCGGTGCTGAAGGGCGGGCGTCAGGAGGAGGTGGGTTTAGGTGACAGTGTCGCCCGGGTGCTCTGCTGCTCCTGGTCGGTAACGGGAGAGGCAGGTTGGCAGAGGGCCCCGCGTGCCGGTGTCCAGGATAAACACCGGACGAGGGGTGCCGCACAGAGGCATAAAAGGCCAGAGGGGGGGCTCCGCGCCCGTGGAGCAAAGGGTTAAAACATGGCGTAGGACTCCGTGCGAGGCAGGGAGGAGAACCCCGACCCGGACAACTTCAAAGACACGCCTCTGGTAGTGAGCGATGGTTAACCCATTTAGAGATGAAGAGGATCTCAGGAAGTGGTCAAATTGGTCAATGATTTATGTTGTGTTGCCTCTTGACTTCCAAAAGACTTTGAAGGCCTCTACAGTCTAGACGAAGCTGGAAACTTTTGCACTGGAATGGCTAGAAAGGAACCCGAGGAAAAGAAGAAGAAAAAACTTTATCTATGGAGAAGGCTTCAGAGGGAATCCATAAACCCTCCCTCCCTCTTAGTGTTTTGTCCACCACTAGTTTACCACAGTACATTGAGTCTTGTTTCTACAGTATAATGATATGGGTAAATACATAAGGTTTGCTGCTAGAATTGACTTAAT